>OY757913.1:110861904-111421565 GCA_963585895.1 Sepioteuthis lessoniana | reverse complement strand
GACTCAAGGAATCCATAAATTAGATAGGTTCCCTCATGTCTCCATGCTGCTGCTGCTATTGAAGAACGACCAATGGGACGTCTGCACTGGCCGGCGTTGTTCAACCAATGAGATTGTGTTTGGTAGCTTACCCAATTTCTGCTGCTCGGAAAGGAGGTCCGGTTTGAATAGGATAACTCATCCTGATTGGGTGAAATTATGCGTCGAATTAAATTGCGCGCCAAACCAAATTACCTTCTGCTACAGCTTATTACATTTAGCTTCTTTGCTTTTTCGCAGCATTGTATTACGATTAGCTTTTTCGCTTTCTGTACTCCGGGCAGTCTAGTACAATGTTAAAGATGTGGAATCTAGTAGTCATATTTTTCTGCTGATGCGCTAATTCGGGCTTTTCTCGTGTTTTCTTAATTCCCTTCGCTTTTTGCTACTCCCAGGATAGTCTGGTAGAAGGTCAAATCTCAAAATGACGGGGGAATTCAACTCGCGTTCTCTTCGCAGGAGGTTCTTATCGTGTTCTCTTAATTCACTTCGCGTTTTCTATACCCAGAGCAGTCTGGTGACAGTCTCCTTTTAAGTATCATATCATCTCAATTACTCTTCGTTTCTTTAACTCCACGAGTCTGGCACAAGGAAATCTCTTGTCTGCTCCACGCTGGTCTCTAAAGTATCATATTATCTTGATTTCTCTTCGCAACTCTATCTCCGCAGGTCTAGCACAAGGTTACTTTAACGTGTTGCATTATTTCAGGCTTCACTTTACTTTTCTACTTTCACAAGTCTGGCACAGGAGCATCTCTCAAGGCGTCGCATTATCACATTCTTTCTCATTTCTTTACAAAGGGGTCTATTGGTAAGACTACATCACGTCCAACCACCATATAATATGGCTTTCTCTGCCTCTCTACTCTGGGTAGTCTGACACAAGGTCAAAGCCAAGAGTGTGTGAAATCTAGTTCCTACATTCTGCTCGTCTGCCGCTGGTCTACCTCTGCGAGAAAATCCCTCGCTTTATATATATATATTTAATCTGAGAAGTTGGGAAAAAATAAATTCCATATTAAATTCAGGAAGTAGGTTATTTAATTTTAGATCAGTTGCTTTCGATGATTGGCAGATCTGGGCTTTGATCTGAACTCGTTCTTTCAATTCAAACTGTCCGGAACACAGTGACCTGTCAAAACAATTTACCTATCTTCTGACTGCCTTAGTTTAAACATTAACAAATGATTTTGTCAAATTCCTTCTCATCAAAATAACATAATTGTTATCTACACTTGATTTCAAAAATCCATTTCGCCATTACTCATCTGTAATGTATAATTGTGTTCTTCCAAAATCCAAATCGGTTTCTTTTTCCGCTGGTTAATAAAATTTCTCCGACTGTTACAGCACAAATCCACCGGATTCTCAACAAAACCATATATTATGCATATATACTCTACAGGCCTCAAATCGATCGAAAATCGAAACATACGGAGATATATCACAAACGCTCAATTTGGGATCTTTTCTATGGTTTTCCCGCGAACACAAGTGAAAGCGTCAATGCTAGGAGCAGATTTTTTTTTATCGCATTTCCAGTTATCAATGAATATAGCTACACACTCTCTAATCGAAGCGAATGGCAAAAAGGATCACCTCTCTCTACACATCAACAAGAATTACAGGGTGGAACGATAAAATTGTCGCCCTAGAAAAGACGACGATTCCATTTCCGTTTAATGAAAACCGGTTTTCTTTTTTTTGTTGCAGACCATCTACTTGTTGGCCAATTGTGTACAAATACCAAGAGCGATAGGAGCCGTCTATCATGTCTGAAAGTGACACAATGTTCAACGAGCGAGATCGGAGATGCGCCGCTGTACAACTCATGGTCTCTAGCGATCCAAGTTATGACAACAGGACCATTGCCAGCACCCTCAAAATGAAAATCCGGACGGTTCAACGTGCCCTGGGTGATGAAAACAAAGTTTCCGGCTACGGTTATGGTCTCTAGTGTGGTTTCAAGTGAGGGCCACATCATGCCACCTCACATCTTCAAAGTCGGCTTGAAAGTCAACACCAAAGTGTACCTGGGTGCGCTGAAGAGTGTGGTGATCCCCTGGTGCAATCAGGTGGTCGGTGGTAGACCCTGGGTGTGGCAGTAGAACTCGGCGCCGGCCCACAAGTCCAAAGAGACCCAGGCTTGGCTTCAGAAGGAGTGCTACGACTTTGTACCCTTCTCTCACTGGCCCCTCTCCTCCCCCGACCTGAATTTGCTGGACTACTTCGTTTGGTCATACGTCGAGAACATCACCAACATGACCTCCCACAATACCAAAGCCAGCCTAATCGCCGCCATCCACCGAGTATTCGCCGAGCTCCCGCCAGCGCTTATGGAAAAGGCATGCTCCCAATTCCGGATCCGTATCGAGGCGGTGATTGAGGCTGAAAGTGGCTACACTGAATAGATGTCAGCTCTACTACATAATCAAGTTACCTGAATTGATTTTTTCAATAAAAGTTTTAAAATAAAGCTGTAGTGTTGTTTTCTTTAGGACGACAATTTTATCGTTTCATCTTATAGTTCGGCAATACTAACTACTAATGGATTGCAGGAGTTAGTAAAAAAACATTTCACATTCTTATCACTCCTTTAAAACATATGGATGAAATTTGTCAGGCTGGTTAACATATCACTACAACGGAACCACCTACATACGCATCACCACATGGATTTGTTGCGGAGCCGATAAGCGAGTCGACCCCGCAAATGAATTTTAGTTTAATGCGTGCGAGTAGTGACAACCAAAGACAATGAAAAGGACAAAGAGGCAAGGTAACAAATCAACAAGAATGGCAATTCATAGTCAGAAATTACAGACGTGGTCGTAGTGTTCGGTCTCCAGCTAGATGGGCGATATCAGTAGCTGGTATGTTCGAGTCGTAGGTGCGGTTGGATGATCGTTGCTGGGAGCTGAGATCAGTCGAGTCGTAGAATGCAGGAGCGTCTGTAACAGCGTCGTGGTCGAAGAAGGTGCTGGCAGCTTGGTAGCGTACGGATCGAGCGAGCATGGTTTGCTAAGATTGTATCGCGTCTTAGTACTGCGGACCGAGTGAACGAACGGCTAAGGTTTGCCAGGCCTTAGCATATACGCAGTCGAGCGAGTGGATCGATGAAGCTAGGGCTTTGTCGTGCCCCTAGCTGTGCGAGCATATCGTTTACGGTGGCTATGGCTTTGTCGTGTCAGATAGCTGTGCGGGCGTATCGTTTACGGTAGCTATGACTTTGTCGCGCCAAAGCTGTGGTGGTAGATAAGGCTTTTCGCGCCAAAGCTGTGCGGTAGCTAAGGCTTTTTCGCGCCAAAGCTGTGAGAGCAGATCGAGACGATAGCTAAGGCTTTTGGCGCCAAAGCTGTGCGAGCGTATAGGGCGGTGGCTATGGTTTTGTCGCGCCAAAACTGTGAGAGCGAATCGAGACGATAGCTAAGGCTTTTCGTGCCAAAGCTGTGCGGTAGCTAAGGCTTTTTCACGCCAAAGCTGTGGTGGTAGCTAAGGTTTTTGGCGCCAAAGCTGTGGGAGCGGATCGAGACAATAGCTAAGGCTTTTTCGCGCCAAAGCTGTGAGGGCGAGCAGGCCAGGGGGCGTGGCTAAGATTGGCGTTATCTTAGCGCTCCGCAGGTATCGAAGTGGGAGCTAAAGGCTAACCCGTGCCTTTAGCGCTGCGAAGCCGAACGGACGAGCAGAACCGAGCGATGGTTAAGACCGGCTGGTTTTAGTGAGTCCTCTTCGTGTTTGCCTCCTGGCCGTCTATTTCAACAGGTCATTAATAACCAGTTAGAGATGCTCCGACACGCAGAAGGAGACCTCTCATAGCCCTTAAAATGGACCGTAAAAAAAAGGGTGTTGAATCTACCACTAGAAGTGACGGTGAGGCGAATGCGACCACGAATAACGTAGGATTCTTTTCCTCGTATGAGCTCCGCAAAGAACGTGCCGTTATTTATCCAACGCCCCACCAGCGTACGAATGTGGCACAAGGCCGTTTTTAAGGTGGGTCCTGTCGCAGGGCCGAAGCCCAACGCAACAGGCAGTTCCAAAAATGCCTCGGACCCCGTCGGCATTCCCCTTTTCGGGGTGCCTCAGGCGTCGGGCGATAAACCCAACTCCTCCGGAGAGGGTTAAAGCCTGGGGGACGGACCCCTGAGGCCAGAGGGGATGTATCCAGTGGTGGAACACACTCGAACGAACTGTGCGGCACGCAACCACAGCCGGTCGAGAGCGCCCCACCACAGGACACAAAGAAACGCGAAGGACGCGCCGTTATTTATCCTACGCCCCACCAGCGTACGAATGTGGCACAAGGCCGTTTTTAAGGTGGGTCCTGTCGCAGGGCCAGGGCCCAAACGAGCGTTGAAAAAGGACTTGTTGATATTACGAAGGCGCTATGACACACAGTCCCAGCCGCGTGAATAGGAAATTCTTTTATAAAAAATGGGTGTAGCAATTAAGTACATTTTTAACCTGCTATAAGCTGGCGACGACTATTAGTTCTATTTTTATCAAGTTATTTTTGGCCGAAGTGTTTTGTAAATATTGTTAATTTTAATTTATCCCCCCCCTTTTTTTTAGCTGTAACGAGATGTCAAGGTCATAAGAAAAAAAAAGGGCTTAGTCATTTCCGGCCGTACCCGGATATAATTGTCCTAAGGCGAGCGTGTAATCTGATCTATTTACGTTTATCGGCAGGTCGCGGTAGATTGCTTCCAGAGAAATTCAAAATTGCAACGTCACCGAAAACGATATGATCAAATTACAGATAATAAAAGGAATACACGATAGAACAACGCAAGAAATTCTCCAGAGGGAACCTGATTTAACCCTGACACAATGTATTGACCGATGCAGAGCCGCAGAACAAAGTAATATCAAGTCGCAAAAAAATGAAAAATAAGACAAATTAAACGTTGGCAATGACACATATGAGAGAGATATCAATGCAAGTGAAAGAGATAAAAAGAAATATGATTGCATCTATAGTCAGAGAAACCACGTGAAAAGAATAAGAAACTGTCCGGCTTATGGTCAAGAATTTTTTAAATGCAAAAGAAAGCACTATTTTGCCACATCAAAAATTTGTAAGGGTAAACGTAAAGAAAAAGATGTCAATGAATGTTTTCGTATTGGAAGGGAGACAATTCATAAGGTTCACACGAATTTAAGATTAAATGGCAAACCAATTAAATTCATGTTAGATTCCGGAACAACTGTAAAATGTGATTCCTGCAACATTCGTTAACGACAACAAAACGGAGCACTTACTAAAGAAAGGAAAGAAGCTTGATAAAAGGTTAGAACTGAAGGAACTATGAGGATAGAACTCATTAACCCTGTCAACAAAAGAAAAACGATTGCCTCAGTCATGGTCGTGAATGAAAAGGTACAACCGATTTTAAGCTGTAATCTCTGTCAAAAGCTAAATTTAATATGATTCAACTGAAATCAGTTTGACTCGATCGTATCAACTGCAGAATGCATTGACCTCAAAGAACAAGCCCTGAAAGACATCAGAAAATTAGATATCGATGATTCCGTCAAAGAGATTTTACTAGAATTCACCAACACACCTTCAATATCTACTGGAATGTCCTCAGCGGAGAGATTCTTTGGAAGGCAATTGAGAAGTGTATTGCCTACAATGAAGAAATTCCTATCCCTATTTAATGCGAAAGAAACAAAAACTAAAATAAGGCAAAACAACAGCAAAAGAAAATGACCTGACAGAATTAAGAAAGGGTGACTGTGCAGCCATATAGCAAGAACCGATATTGGAAAAAGGCAACTGTAACAGAAAAGTTTGAATACTGGTGATACATGATTGAATTGGAAAATGGAAAAAGCCTAGTGAGAAATAGGAGACACCTAAGACTCATAACTTGACCAAAACACAGCAACATGACAGAAATAAACTGCAAACAAGATATCACCACCAATGGCAGTGAAGAAAACACCAAACAACAGCAACCAGACATAGCTGAAAGGTATAGGACTTACACTCCTATAATTTAAAATGGGCGGTATGCCACTTGTTCCCGAAACAAAGATGGCGGACGCACGCAAATATTCAGTCTCGGGAAACCATGATCAGTGTTTAAAACTACGTCCTCATTTGAATTTCGTCCCGAGTTTTTTGGAGCCGATTCCATGACACGTATTTTCTATAAATACTTTGTCTATAAATACTTCGTCTTCAAACACTCCTCTTTTTCACAATTTCACTTGCAGGGCTAACACACTCTCTTCAGTGTGACTTCCAGAGAAAATAATATCACTCTCTCATATTTTCCAACAGACGTCAAACGCCTTAAAATGTATAAGCCATGCAAACGTTCCTTTCCTCAGTATACCTTGTCTGTGAGACTTTTTCCAGCCTCGGAAACAACAACTGCCTCGAACCACATAAAGAAACGAACATTTAGAAATACGTAGTCAACATGAATAGGACATTTTTATTATTTAACCCTTTCTGTAGTTTTAGTTGTGTTAGACACACACACACACACACACACACACACATACACACACACACACACACACACACACACACACACACACACACACACATACACAGGACTATTTTACGAACAATAATAGAACCATTGTAATGTTTTAGATGTATCATTGCATGTTTTGTTATGAATATAAATTTGTTTTGTTTGTCGCCTCGTTTTGAATGTTCCTTTTGTTCGCGCCGTTCCATATCATCTTTACTACATTTGTCTCCATGTGCCTTTTCCCAAACATAACATACCACTAAACTACAACATAAATTTTGGAGGACCAAACAATATCTACAAAATAACATGTCCCCCTACAAAGGCAACCACTTCTGAAGAGAGTCACTGCAGGCAAGACACCCAACCGCCATGGAGAATGGTAACTTACAAAATTTTGAAATGTTCATTTTATGTATGTATGGGGGGATGTTGGTTGATTTATATACATAAGCGACCCAGAATTTTATCGGCCTGAAGGGCCTTTAACTGCGGGACACTTGACGGACAAGATAGGGGCAACAAACAAGTGCATTAACACACACAGGTGGCCCTGGAGTTATTCCCGCATAACACACACGTACGTGATTTTGCTGTTTCGAAGCTGAATTTCTTGGACCATGTGTTCGATAAACACGGACTTGCACTTGTCCCAAAGAAAGTAGCAGCAATACAATATTTGCCGCAACCAACATCACTGCAACAACTGCGAAGATTTCTCAGTTTAATAATCTACTACCGTAGATTTATTTCAGGTTGTTCCAAAATTTTGGCTCCGATCATGAACATGTTGCAAAAACAAAAGAATAAGGATGCAAAAAGACTTATACATGTGGAAAAAGAAATGAGTAGAGTGTTACTTACATCTTGCGGGCTCCGTTTCGGAGGATATATTGGCAGACATGAATGTCTATCAGCCTCTGATATTTATGGTCAGAGTTGAGAGTAGGAGGAGAGAGAGTGAGAGGTGAACACAACCTATATATTCAGGTTCAGTCACCTCTTCCTCGTCATTCGAACTCGTGTTACCGAAGAGACCAGACCAGACCAGACCATTATTTTTCTACCCCAGAAATTGGGATAGTCCTGTTACCAGACCTAGTTGGGCGGGTCGCTTAAAGAGCAATTCTTTTTTGCAACCCCGATTGCTGCCTGCATTTTAAGTATCGCCCTGCTACAATTTTTTTCGACATACACGGAGAAGCGTTAACTCCGTTTTTTTCAGATTTTACCAAACTCTCCTATTATCAGTGATAATACTTACTCAACACTCCCATTGACAATCGACGCCTCAGGTGATTGAATCGGAGCAGTTCTACATCAGAAGCAAAATGGTTCAGAAAAGCAAATATTTTTTGCGATAAAATAAAACAACGCATAACAAAAATGCATTATCTTCTTGAGGGAGTCACTTGCAATTTACTTATTTATAAGGCATTTTCGACATCTGATCGAAGGGCGAAATTTTACTGTTTTCATAGATCACAAATCTCTCAGATACGCCTAACACGTGAATACTGAAAAATATACAAGAGATACTCGACAACTGGATTATATATCCCAATTTACTTCGGATATCCATTACATTAAAGGTTCACATAATATCAAGGCAGATACACTCTTGCACTCCACAATACAATCTATCGATTCAGACACCCTTACCTTCGACCTCATTGTAGATGAACAACAAAAAGATACCACATTAAACAAAGTAAAAGGGAACACTTCTTTACGATTGAAGGAACGCCTCGTCACATTTGGAACCAAAACACAACTCTGCGATTTGGGGACTGGTTATTCAAGACCATATATACCACCTTCACTGAGAAAAAACATATTCAAACACTTTCACAACCTCTCACATCCTGGACGCCAAGCTACAACCAAATTAATAAGCAATCGTTTTCTCTGGCCCAAACGAGTTTAAATTGCCAAAATATTTCGATTCCTGGGGATTATCCCCACACTAAACTGACTTTGTGTCATATTTTGGCCTCATGCGGAACCAAACAGATGAATTTAGGCAACAATGGCACAGGTAAAAATGCACGAGTGGGAAAATAGGAAAATGGCACAAAGCGAAAACATACAAGAAAAAAATTAAATGCCCACGCTATTTATTCAGTAAATTCTGAAAAAAGAAAATATAAATGAGCAACCGGACACAATATCATTATTATTATTATTATTCTCTTTTGAGAGTTTTTCATACCAGTGTTAGCTAATGGCTTCTTGCTGGAGTGACAACAAATCTCCTCAAGTCTCCGGGACCCTTCTCAGTATTCTGACTGATCTTAACAATACTGTAGTTTGGATGGTCTCAACTTTTCCCCTTATTTCCAAGTTTTCCAGTCCCTTTACTAATCCTTTCGGGATTGTCCCAAGTGCACCAACCACAATTGGTATCACCGTCATTTGTGGGGAATTTTATATACCCCGAAAAGCCCGGTTTATTCCTACGTTTTGTAAAAGAATAAACCGTACTCAACCAGCAGTAGAGATTTGGGTGAGAGCTTTTGAAGAAAGGAAGACGAACTACTTGTACGTGCAACAAAATTTATATACAACAACAACAACAACAATAAACAGGGTTTTACACCAAATGGAATAAACAACGAATGTGTAAGTAACAGTTCATAAAAGAGAGTTCAAGGAAGAGTTCAAGATGTAAAATATGGTTAGGTTTGTTGTGAAGGTTGTAAAGTTTAAGGTAAAGGTCTTGTGAATGTGTTTGAAGGTAAAGTAGGGTAAAGTAGTTGATTTGCAGATAAAATGCCGGCTGGAACTTAACTGTGTGTCCTGTTCCTGTTAACTCTGCACGTGCGTTCGTCGCTCTTGGGTCCCGGGTGGTGGAAGGTACCAAAATACGTATGCCGTCAAGGGCTGCTACAATGGACCTGATGCTAACAGTTGTTGGTAGTGGAACCAAAAGAGAGCGAGTCTCCAGTCGAGCTCCTTTTTATGATGGACGCCACGTGACCCCAAGGGGTTGCTGCTGTTCGGTGAAACAGGATCACCAGTTCCTTACCAAAATTTCTACACATTTTCCTGTTCCATATTTTTTTAGTTCTTTTGCAAGGTCTAAGAACTTATCTCTATTTTTGCTTTCTTTTATTTTCTGTCTGTGGTTTGCCAGGACGGCCAAGTTTACTATTCGGCAGGTTCTTCTTTTTTTATTGACCTCACAAGATCTGGTCATCTGGGTTTTATTTTCGGTTTCTTACAATCTTTCATCGAGTCTTTACCGAAGACCTAGTGTTGTAGAACAAGAGTAGTAGCCCAGTCTCCAGACAATTGGGTAGCCTCAGTTGACTAAAAATAACACACGCGACTAGCATCCCTTCCTCAGTATACCTCTGGTCAACTCGTTCGTTCTGTCAGTCAAAAAAGCAGTTCGCAAAGAACAACAACCCGCTCCTGCTGCTAGCATGCTCTTTTATGCAAGTTCCGGCCTATTGAAATTTACATGCGTGGTAGATTTCTTCTCCCGAGAGACGAGGTCTGCTCACTATAACTTCTGCCTCCAGAAGTGGACATATTTTCTAGTGCTTGACACGTATGGCATAGTCTTACCCGCTTTGATCCGGGAGGTAAGTTTCCTCTCTCGTACAAATAGGTTGAGGGAAGTTTGAATTTAGGTAATAAATTGTAAGAAACCGAAAATAAAAACCCAGACGACCAGATCTAGTGATAGTCAACAACAACAACAACAGCAAAGAACCTGCCGAATAGTGGATTTTGCCGAAGAAAGAAGACTTGGAAATAAGAGGAAAAGTTGAGACCATTCAGACTACAGCATTGTTAAGATCAGCCAGAATACTGAGAAGGGTCCTGGAGACTTGAGGAGATTTGCTGTCACTCAAACTCCACTAAGAAACTATCAGCTAATTGTGCACCCAAATAGATACCTAAATGCTTACTAAACTAAAATATAAAGAGTGTGCCATGATTGTTGATACAATAAGAATTTTATATAGTGTATGATAGTGGCCTGAACTACCAACCACATTTTCTCATAATGCATTAGACTATCTTGTTGAATAGTTCGACAAGGAAAGACTACATGATGCGAAAAGTTAAACTGCAAACATTTAATATTTACATAAATGATACACAATAATAATTGTCCCAAACCATACTAAATAAAAGCACAATAGTTGCTCTAAGGACAAGGTGATAAATGGTAGAAGTAACCCTTTTAGCAAAAGGGCAAGTTGTAGTCTGCCTTGTTACATTAAGAAGAAAGGAAATACAGGAATGAGTACAAGAAAATATAGATGAGTTTCAAGAAGTTTAATGACAGCCAGAAAGATAACCCTTGTACTGTGAGTTCGTGCAGGGAAGAAAATAGCTGCAAATGATAGAGCCGGAATTAAACATCTAACCGCGAAGTTTCGAGTATCAGTGGGTCTAGGAGGAATGAATAAATGATGAAAGAATAAACTTCTAAAGGAACACTGGCCCAAAAGTTGAATGTGCTGATCTCATATTGTGATGATCTGTTACTGCTGCTGGAATTGTCATGAAGAGCCAGTGCAGAAGAGAGGAAGAGGGGGCGATACACAGCCTTTTATATTGCCCGGGAAAGTCACCCAGGCAGAATGGCATTATTCATTCTCATTGGACGAAATATATAAATTCGAAACCCCAACGGCAAAACGATTCCCGCATTAAATAATAATTTGAAATTCTTTCTTTCTGCTACACCCTTATGTAAGTCAGGTGTAATGCGAGTTCTCGTAAAGTGATTTGTATGAACGTGCTTCTCACATAGCAGAGGGTAAAGTAGACGCCCTATCCCTAGGACCTTCTTGTTAAAAAAGGTGTAGAACTTGCTTCTCAAACTATCATATGACCAACGATTGTCAGAAGCTCTGTTTATGAATGCCACGAAAAGGAGTCAATTACGTTTTGTTCCCAACAATACCATTTATAGGACTTTACACTCCTATAAATTATTTTGGGCGGTATGCCACTTGTTCCCACAAAGATGGCGGACGCTCAATATTCAATCTCGGGAAACCATTGGCCAGGAAGATCACGTGATATGCTTAAAACTACGTCGGCGCGCGTAAATTCAAGTCCTGCGTCTTTGAGCCACCTACAAGACGCGTATTTTCTATAAATACGTCGTCTTCAAGCACCCTCTTTCTCTTTGACCAAATTTCTCCGCAGCAGCAACACACTCCTTTCAGCGTGAATCGACAGGAGAGAGAAGCAACACCATGAATGGGCCTCGCAGACATTCATATACAAGGACTATGAGACGCTTTCCCGTCTCTGAGAAACTGCCCGTTTCTAACCATAAAAAAAGGACATTTTAAACTTGTAATTCTTTTTGTAGCTTAGTTGTGTTACACACACACACACACGAGCTCATACATATATACACACTATTATTTTGTTAGTAGAGTTAGTAATTTCTTTTATGTATCAATGTAAGTTTATTTGTTGTATAATATAAATTTGTTTTTGTTCGTCGCCTTGTTTTAAATGTTCATTTTGTCCGCGCCGTTTTACAACCATTATTTGTTTCATATCTTTTACTCATTTGTTGCATATGCTTTATTCATTCATTTACCACTTTATCCATGTGCCTATGATATGTGCTTATAATATGCCTATATCAAACTAATTTTAAACTAAAGCATTAAACTTGTGGAGAAATATAAATACCAAACACAGGTCCATTCTCCTACACATTAAAAATATCGTTATGTTTATATGTATATTGTGCAAATAAATATAAGAATATTTTTAACTTTTTACTGTTGAAGGCAAATTAGAAGTGACTACTTACATGTTTTTACAAAATTTTATCTTTTATTTTAAATGCAGTTTGAGGGCCACATATAACCCTCAACATCTCTCAACCAGAGGCGGCATTTCCTAATTCTTAACCCCACGACCGGAGAGAAACCTACTTGGAAGCTCAGAAAGGGTGGGTTTCATATATTTTCTATGAATACAACTTCATGAAAATTGACATCTAATAAAGTGAGGGCCTACGTATCATAGATGGGGGGGGGGATGAGACCCTTATAATGGTCCTGGTTACAGGAAACACTCGGACGCACATGTAGTTCTCAAAATAATGAAAGGGTTAATAGTACCTATCTAAAGATTCTTTTCTGTTTCCATAGGTCTGAATTTTGCCTTCAAAATTTTCTCAGCTTATCCTTCGATATGTCAACTACACCACTGAGCCATAAAAAGCAGAAAAAAGTATAAAGTTACTTCCCCTTAATGAAAACATTTCAGTGGGATTAATTAAATGTAATAGAAAAAAATAAAATTTGAAAATAATAATAGATAAGTGCAATCTTTTCCTGTAATATTTGGTTTGTCAGAACAAAATCGGAAGGAAATATTGCAGACAGACAGACAGACGGAATAATAGTTGTTGTTGTTTCTGTAACAGCTACAAAAAAGTAGGCGTGTTGTTATGTTATAAAATTTTAAGTGGCGTGTTCAACTTTGACATTTACGCACACCGATACAAGTTAGCTATACAAATCAAAACAAGCAGAGAAATACGTACATTGTGATCAATCGGGATCATAATGGCCACTAATAATACTTCATCAAACCAACCCCAACTTCGAGGAACCGAGCCACAGCTGCCCCATTGGTTTCCACTTGTGTTTGTGCCATTCGGTGTTTCCCTCTTAGTGGTGAATATTCCTTTCCTCCTATTTCTTTAATAATGGGTTTTGTTTTCCTTTTAGATGAAAACTTAATGAAAATTAGTTCAGCCAGGAAAAAAATTACAATTTTGGCAATCAAAAAGTAACATTTAATTTAGTAATAAAATAATAGAATAAGTAAGGTAAATATTGACAATAAAGATATTTTTAAATGTTGATAAATGTCACATTTAAAATAATACGTTGCCTATATACAAAGATGTTTATTTTTTTAATTTCTTGAATTCTTTGGCTTTTTTTCTGTACTCATGTTAAGTGGAAATTCAATCTTGAATTAATTAACTTTATAGTCTTAGTTTTAAAATAACCCCAAACTTTAACTTAGGTAAGTTGAATGGCTATTTCAAAAAGTGTCCCTGTCATTTTTTCGGACTGGCATTTTGTGGTTCGGAAATAATTTCTCTCGACTTTTTCTTTCATTATATCATTACTTTATTTTAAAGTTTGCAAAAATAACAAAAAGAAAAAAAAAAAAAAAGCAATAATAAAAATTACTTGTTTAGAATATCCCGCGGAAGAAATATCTCCGGTAATGTACAAAAATAATTTAATGCTTACATTCACCATCCAAATAAGACTAAGTTTTAGTGATATCGTCATCATCATCATCATCATTATTATTATAATTATATTTTTTTACACTGAACTCTTACATAAAAAAAAAAAAAAAAAAAAAAAAAACGATTTTAACTCGATACAATTCACCACCTGCTATATTTCTTTAGTCTTTCCTTTCACCAAATACTAAGGAGATAGGGACCCTCAGAGGGATATTCTGGATAAGTAGCAAAAATTAAAAATATAAATGAATTGGTCAGTAGTTAAACTTACACATTTCTTCATTTATATGTGTCATTTTTTTCTACCGAGTTTAGACCCTTTATAAAAATCTTGTACTAATGTATTCCCATTATTAATTCTTGTAAAATATTTATGATAAATATGTTTTATATTTTTATCAAATCTATTAATTTAAAAACAAATGATGATTAGTTCCTTTAATGAGACTTTTGTGCCAGTTTTGATTTTGCCAAACTTTTGTTTGAAGTTAAATCGGTTACTGTCCGCCAACCTTAGAAATAGATATTGATAGTATGGCAGTAGAAGTTGAACCTTCTTGACAGTAACCAATAATTTGTCTTGCCTGGTTATAGATTGCTTGTGAGTAAGCAGTCTGGCAAAATGCGGAAAGAATTGGCCACATTAATATTCATCAGTACTTACTGAACATTTATGAAGACCAAAAAGCAGTAATTTCAACAATAGCAACAAACCAAATTCAATTCAGCTGTTAACCTGTGAAATAAAGAGTGTCTTGATCAGTTCATTTGGACTATGGAAGATGGACGAGGCAGATAACATTTTCCAGATAATGATTCTATCATTACTGATGTTATACTGATGAATATTAGATACAATTATTATAAATAAATGTGATATTTGATATCATATTTACCATTAGAATTTGTCTATCATTGAGGGGGTGGGATGTCCTCGTAGTGTAATGGTTAAAGCACCGAACTACGGAATCATAGTAAGCAAGTTCGAACTTCAGTTATACTATTGCGTTCACTTTTGGACAAATACCCTTGAGAAAGGTATGAAGCCCATTATCCTTCCAGCTATTGGTTAAATGGTTCCACTACTGTTCTTCTAGATGGGTGGATTTGACATTAAACAACCCGAAACAACAAAAACGAACAAAATCTATCATCAACACATTTCTTAGAAATGTGCAAAAAATGTTATTACCATGAATAGTTTCCATAAAAATAAGTAGGAGGCATTATTTTCTGAGCATCCCACATTTTTGTGAAAAAAAGTTTGCAATCTAAATGACAGTCAGTTTGAATAAGTCTGAATACATTTATGTACAGGGTGTTTAAAAAAATTTGATATCATTTGAGATATACAGGGTGTTTCAGAAAAATTGATGTTGTTTTGTGATCTAATAATTTAACCAATTCTCATTCAAATGTTTAAATGCCTTTTCTTTTCTAATGAATAGCATTTCTATACCTGTGAAAGAAAAAAGCATAAAACATTAAACAGAATTTTGAGTGGTTTCTATATATGCTGTTAAAATCTGAGATCATTTGATGAACAAGAATTGATCAATTTATTAGATTATGAAATATTGCTTTTTCTGAAATACCCTGTATTTATGTAATAATTGTGTACAGTTTATTTGTGTGTCTTTATAAATGGCTAAATAGTTTGATGAAGAGTTTCCAATTGGATTATGTATATTTGCTATATTCAGAGGAAGGTTTTAATATTTTGATGAAAAAGGGATCTCAATAATAATTACTGAAAATATCATTTAAAGCTGCCATTAGTGTGTTTAGAAACAATGATTTTTCACAAAACCCCTTACTGCCTTATCAGCAGGGGTTAAAATACCCTGACTGGTATTATTGCGACGGCCATGGTAAGACCCATTTCTAAAAAAAAGCAAGGTGTCTTGGATATGACACTAAATTACATCTGATGAAGAGTCTCCAGTTCTGGAGCTGTCAGGAGTGTGGAGTACACTTTCATTGTCACTACTCCCAGGTCTATTCTGACCCAGAATTGTAGGACTTGTTAGGGTCCAGGCTGAAATAGATTTGTTTAAGAATTTTATTTAATAGCAATACTTGATGCCTAATAACTGTTAATTATTTGTATCAAGTAAAGTTTAATAAGGATTATTATTACTAGTTATTTGAAACCACATAACAGCATGCAAAAAATTAACTATTATTATTAAATAGAAATAATTACTTGAAATCATGAAATTATTTTTATTAGATACTTGAAACTATACCTCTGTGTGCAAATTTGTATTTGATAGGAATTCTTGATATCATATAAACGTGTGCAAAAAGATTCCTAAGAAACATAAAAATGTAAATATAAATGTACAACAAATGCAATTCCCAAACCCTTCAGCATAAAATAACCCTCAACAGGTTGATATACCATTAAAATCAATCAATCAAAGATCCTTACACTTTTTAGGATCATATACACCCAGCAGTTTTGCCTAATTTGATTCTGATAGAAACAACATTTACTTACCATTCATGGGGGGTGGTCATCGTGGTGTAATGGTTAAAGCGATGGACTGCGGAATTGTAGTAAGCGAGTTCGTACTCCAGTCGTGCTATTACGTTCACTTTCGGGCAAATACCCTTGGGAAAGGTATGAACCCCCTTATCCTCCCAGCTATGGGTTAAATAGTACCACTACTGTTCTTCTAGGAGAATAGCTTTGGCATTAAATAACCTACAAGGGTTGATATGCCATTAAAAAAAAGAAACCAAACCAAACCTTACCATTCATTCTTGGGAATTGATTTGTTACAGTTAGCTGCAGTTTTAGTCTCTTACCTTGTGTTGATAGGTACTCTTGCTAATATTATTTTATGGGAAAAAATCTCACTGTTATTGCTATTATCATTTTAAGAAAAATTGCTTGTTTTTTGTTATATTTTCTCTATAAAGAGCCAGAAAATGTCTATTTATCAACTTGAATTTTAAAACCAGTTTTTGAATATTTGATTAAAAATAAGTATGAATATTGTTCAAAGTATTAAAATATGAAAAGACTTAAAATATCTTCTTTTAGTCAATTTATCTCTTTATATATACACAGAAAATATACCTTCATTTTAATAGAAATTCTAAAATTTGTTGCAAGTTTCAGAATTTAAAGCTCCATTTTAGCTTTTTACTGTTATACAAAATCTTTCACATTATACACACATGAACAATTAATGGTATATACTCCACCAGATTGATTTAAGCAGCGTCTCATCAACCGAAAAAGACATCGACACACGGCTAACGAAGGCATGGACAGCTATCGATAGGCTTTCGATGATATGGAAATCAAACCTGACCGATAAAATGAAATGCAGTTTCTTCCAGGCTGCGGTCGTGTCAATACTGCTATATGGATGCACTACTTGGACGCTGACTAAACGTTTGGAGAAGAAGCTAGACGGCAATTATACAAGAATGTTAAGAGCAATACTGAACAAGTCCTGGCTGCAACTCCCCACAAGGCGCCAACTATACGGTCACCTACCACCTATCACGAAAACTATATAAGCTAGATGAACCAGACATGCCGGACACTGCTGGAGACGCAAGTACGAGATCGTAAGTGATGTACTCCTGTGGACCCCCACATATGGCCAATCAAAAGCAGGACGGCCAGCTCGAACATACATACAGCAGCTATGTGATGATACGGGATGTAACCCTGAGGACCTGCCAGAGGCGATGAATGATAGGTAAACGTGGAGAGAGAGGGTCAGGGATATCCATGCTAGCTGCACGACATGATGATGATGAGCTTTAGTAACAATCCCCAAGAGATTGAATAGCTTTTTCAAAGAGTTTTCTTGACCATTTTTCTGAGCAATGTATTTTTAATCCTTTCAGTTAGGATTGTGGATTGGAAATGACTATTCACCACTCTCTTTATTTTTCAAAAAATTGCATCATTATTTTATAATTGAAGAAAATAACTAATTCTGTTTTTTTGATATTCAAATCCTTTTCTCTTTTCTTTTGAAAGATGTCTGTGTTTTTTCCAACTGTAATTCCTTATAACTTCCTTGGTCCTCTTGGAGTTTTCGTCAGATATTTGATTGATAATCATCCCAATTTACTTATTGGACTGTAAGTATATTTAGAATTTTTAGTGACATGATATCTATATCTTTATTTTTTCTTATATTTCAATTGGTTTTTATCAAATTTTAGCTAAGTTTCTTATGATGAATTTTATAAAGATTATTGAGCTTGAAGAAAAAATAGTATGAACAAGATTTTAACAATAAAAGACAAAAACCAGTACAAAAAAATTGTTTATAACCAAAATAATTTAATTGAGATACAATAACATATATATATACACACAAGCAGAAGTACCCCATCCATGACAGGAATAAAAGGATTTTAGAAACACCAGTGAGTGAGAAAAAAGGGGGAAGAAAGGAGTAAGCTAAGAATTAAAAATGTGTCCTTATTTGTAGTTGAACAAATTCACTCATTCAAATGAAAAGTATTCTTTTATTTTATGAATTGTTTTTTTTTTTCTTTTTTATTCTTTTATAGTTTACATTTAAAATAATATGCAAAAATAGGTAGCCCTATACTGGTAAAAGGTTTGAAATATTTTCATGTTTTTTCTGGGGAGGGGGCTCCAATGAATTTTTATTTTTTATAATTAGTGCTCAGTTACAGAACAATTTTTTAGTTAATGATTTTCAAAAAAGCAGCATAGTTTAAATTCAAATTTTTATTTACCCTCTAAAAATTTAATGATAAAAGAATCTTAGAAATTCTTTTGTTATAGGAATTTTCATTTTGTTTACATTTAAAATATTATTTTAAAAAATGTAACCCTAAATTCATGAGTGGTTCAGACATTATTATAATTTTATTTTTCTAAAGACTTTTTTTAAAAATTTGACAAAAATTTAAATTTAGTTCATAAATGCCTGTTGATGTACAGTGATAAAAAATATATTCACTTCATTTATTTTCTTTTCTCCCTCTAAAAATCTAACATGATTGGTAGGTACAATAAAAAGAAGCTAAGAATTAAAAATGTAAAATTTTTTGTATTCCAATTTCTTTTTTCTGCATTACATTTAAAATAGTATCTTAAAAAAGGTACCTTTTGGTTTGAAACATTTTCATGATATTTTTAAGAATCTTTTTTTTTTTTTTTGACAATTAGTACTAAATTTCAAAAAAGCATTAAATTCAAATTTTGCTGACAAAATCTGTTTATTTAAACATGGTGGAGCCTTCTTTTTGTACTTAGTGAATTTGTTCAACTACAAATAAGGACACATTTTTAATTCTTAGCTTACTCCTTTCTTCCCCCTTTTTTCTCACTCACTGGTGTTCCTAAAATCCTTTTATTCCTGTCATGGATGGGGTACTTCTGCTTGTGTGTATATATATGTTATTGTATCTCAATTAAATTATTTTGGTTATAAACAATTTTTTTGTACTGGTTTTTGTCTTTTATTGTTAAAATCTTGTTCATACTATTTTTTCTTCAAGCTCAATAATCTTTGAAGAGTTCTACATATTAATTGATTTCTTATTATTTAATTATATCATTTAATCAGTAAAAATCAAAAACTAAATTTTGTACTTTTCTTTATTATAAACATATCAAATTGTATGTGCAATTTTAATACTTAAAGACATCTCTTTCTGAGTTTTAAGGTGAAACGTATAATTGGATCTGTAGATAAATAAACTTTTGAATTAAGATATATTTAAATATATGCATATTTGTAATATTTTCATTTATAGCAAAGGAACTGGGTATAGAATCAATTGGTATCTTTACTTTATCTTACTTTTAAGCTTAGATTAATATTCATGAATGAGTAGAGTGTTTGCCAATGGTCCGGGAGACTGGGGTTCAATCCCAGGTAGAGTCATACCAAAGACTCAAAAAATGATACTTGATGCTGCCTTGCTTAATACTCAGCATTATAAGGTGGGGATCAAGAGTAAAATGGAGCAATCCAAGGAAAGAAATAGCGCCCTTCCCTACCCCTCGGTGTGGTAACTATTGAAAAAGGAGCCTTTGGGTCACTCTTGACTAAGGTTGCCAACTTTACTTACTATTATAATATAATATATAATATTACTTACTATTATAATATAAACCAAAAAATACAGAGCAACATAGTTTTTGATATTTTGCAAGTACAGATAAAAAAAATATTTTTAATTCTTTCATTTTCTCAGACCACAGGAGTTGCCACCCCAGATGGTCTTCCTCAAATGGAAATCTCGACTGTCCATAAAAGAGGTTCACTTTTTAATAGCTTCTCAAAAGGTCTACCTGACTCTTCTTACATCCCATAAAATTTATCTTGAGTTAAAACAGCCTTTCAAGCCCACATACAAGTCACAATATTGAATATTGCCATCATTTTTTGATGTTATGGATAAACTTGTTACAATTTATTTGCTTCAAAGAATCAGTTTCTGTTGTCTGATAAGAGCTATTTTTTTTTCTTTTTAAAGGATGTGGTTTTCAAGTATTTGCCATATTGGAGAAGCTATTTATGTGGTAATACTTTGTAGGTAAGGAAGAATTCAATTGAACACACTTTTCCTTTATTTGTTATTAAAATAATGCTATTACTACGGAAAAAAAAGTAGATATTAGCTCTGAACATAAAATTTGCAAAGGACACTCGTATTAAAATGTAAAGAATTCCTTTTTAAATGTTTAACTATTTTTTAAATTGCAGCATTGTGTAGACCCAGAGTTCCAATGTTTTTTTTTTAATTTTTTTAACAAGTTCATTTTAGGAATATTTTTTGTTTTATATTTTTCATTTTTTAGCTTTCAGATTCTCATACAGATAGAAAAATATATTTATATTGAAGCTAATTTTCTGATCATAATTATTTTGTAAATTCTTTTTAATTAACACTATGCTTCCCATAAAGTATGACACTTTACAATCAGGGCAATTTATGGGATATATAAATTTTTATCAGTTCCTTTAAAGTAAAATAATTATGATGATGGCATTATACAGTTTTAAACATCTATGGATAATTAAACACTGGATGCTATTTGAAGGACTTGCCAAGAGCAATGACCAATAGGAATGGATGGCAAGAGAAAGAGAGTCAACAGAAACTATGCTATCAACATATGATTATCAACATGATTATGATATCTGTTAAAAAATGAATCATATTCAATAGGAGTGTTAGAAAAAAACTCTGCAAAAAATGTAAATGTGAACGTATGAGGGTCATTCAAAAATATGGGGAATTAAAAAAAAAAACATAAACAAAATAACTTTTTTCAGAATTTTTGTTTGGAAATTGTTTATAGCAAAAATTATTTTAATCTTGCAAAAATATTTGTTTTGAAGCTATTCAAAATGATATAAAATCAAACAGAGTGCTCTAGGCTTCAACAGAGGTCTGTCATTAAATTTTTGCTGGCTGAAAAGATCAAACCATATGAAATTACAGGAGAATGTGTGATGTGTATCGAGAAGCAAACAAAAACTAGGCTAAATATAGGTTTGCCACTAAGAGCCTGAGTCAAAAAAAAAAGACGGTCTATGAAGTGGAAACACACTGACTCTTTGATAAAGAAAAAGTTCCGGGCACAGTGGTCAGTAAAGAAAGTCATGCTGACTGTATTCTAAGACATAAAATGACCCATCACTTGATTTCCTTGAAAAAGAGGCAACTATAAACAATGCTTCCTACTGCCAACTCCTTAGCCAAAATTCACTTTATTTTTTGAATGACACTTTTACAATGAATGCAGTTCCCAAACCTCTGGGCATAAAATAATCCTGGAAGGGTTGACATACCATTAAAATCAATCAGACAGGTTAAAACAAACCACCTATTTGAAAAATTCTTTACCAGAAGTTTAGAGTTGATTACAATTAATATGGAATATATATTTTCTGGTAAAAATTTTCAGTTATTTATAAATTTTAAGCTAAATTTGTTTATTTTATTTTTCATTCATAAAATTTTTACTTGTTTAATATATATTTGAAATGTTGATAAAATAATGAGTTATATCATACTTTTCTTGCTATGTAGATAAAATCTTGAAAAACAAATGTGTCTGACTGATGTGAAGGAGAAAACCATTTTAATTTGTAGGAATCAAATAGAGCTATTTGAAGATTATTTGTATTAGATTAGAATACTTAATATCATATAACCGTGTGCAAAAAACTCATGAGAAACAACTACACAAAAAGTAAATATAAATGTACAATGAATGCTATTCCCTAACCACTAGGTAAAAAATAACCCTAAATGAGTTGACATGCCATTAAAATCACACAATCTAATGATCAAATCATGCATGGAACTCTTCTAGTCTTTGAAAGATGACTATTTGACTTCCTCTTCAGATAACACATTTTTATCTATTCAATATAATTTTCTTAACTCTTACTTCTATTTATTTATCTTCTATATTTGAATTTCTATGAATAGACAAAGAAGGTCTCCTCTGTTCATAATGTTCTGAATAATGATATGAGTAAATATCATCAACAAAATGGCTTTGTTGAGCCAGACTCACTTCTTCAGCCTGCCAAAGTCCTTGGAAGCATTTAACATTCTAGTTCCACATCTAGTCTGTTGTTGCTGACAGTGATGTCTAGATATTTGAATTTGTTTACTTGGGTTAATACTTGGTCCTCTATCTGTATGACTTGACTAGTGTCATGAGATCCCAGAGGGGGTTGGTACATAACCTCAGTTTTCTTGAGGTTAATTATAAGCCCAAATGCCTTTGCAGATTTCAAGAAATGGGTGATTATTTCCTGTACATCTTAGTGGTTGTGAGCTATGAAGGCAGTGTTGTTAGCAAACATGAGTCTTTGTAGCAGAATATCTCTGGCATTGAACAGGTTTGCTTCAGGTCTACTCTGTATCCATACTCTTTGGGTGGAATTATTGAAGGCATTAGACAAGACCATAGTAATTTACAAAGCTCTTTGCTTCGATGTGGCACAAGGCCAAATGAATGGGGCACCCAATGAGACTCGAACTCACTCGTGTATCTTTGCTAGTCAAGCTTGCTAACCGTTACACCACCAAAGGTGCCCATTAGACAAGACCATAGAAAGAAAACTCAAGAACAATGTAGGCAAGAACACGAAATCCTATTCCCAACCCCAAATGGTTCTAAGAGTTTTTCTCTTAAGCTGACTGATACTTTCATTCCAATATGTAAAGTTGACATGAGCTTGACAAAGTGGTCAGTGTACCCTAGTTTCCATAGGATATTCTTTAGCACTTCCCTATTCACAGTGTTGAAGGCTTTTGTGAATTTGGTAAATATCATGTAGAGAGGGATATTCAGTTCAATACATTTCTCCTGTATTTGTTTGCAAAGAGATTATGTCTGTGGTTCCTCTGTTTGTTTGGAACTCACATTGTGCTTCAGATAGGAAATCCTTCACTCAGGTTGAAAGTTTGTTGAGCTGTATGCAAGTGAACATTTTCCAAACTATTGAGAGAAGCAAGGCCCCACAGTAGTTGCTGCAATTTCATCTATGTCCTTTTTTTTTTGAAGATGGTGACTAGTTGGGCATCCTTCCAGTCAGCTGAGACTTCTAAGTTTTTCCAAGCATATCTTATTATAGTGTGGAGTACCTTGACAAGCTTCCTACCTCCTCTCTTAATGAATTCTGGATGTAGTCCATCTGCACCAAGAGACTTTCCGTTGCAGAGCATAGAGATAACCTTACTCACTTCATTCAAATCTGGGTATTTACACATCCAGTGTTTGGTTGGCCTTTGTTCAATCTCGTCAACCATGCGTTGTTTCACTATTGACGGTTCAATAATCAGCACAGCAAAGTGGTCCTTCTATCTGGTAAGAAGCTTGTGCTTCTCTGTGATAAATGTTTTGTTGTCAAGGGTTAGCAGTTGTTCTGGGTAGTTCACTCTTTGCCACCACATAACCATCATATATCATAAGGCAGGTTACATTATATGAATGGAGGATTACTGTTTCCCTAAGACCCCTCCTATTCAGAGAACTAGTCTCTAGTTGGCAGAGTAGAGTGGTCATATAGAAGAGATACAAGAACTTCTTAAAAGAGACTAATCATTCATCATCAGAGGCTGGAGATAGGGCAGCACAAGGTTCACCAGGCAACTTCTATTGCCAAACCAAATTACAGCAAAGTAGGAGTATCCTTCATCTGATAAAATTTCTCCTGTAATTGTTACAATAAAGGCATGTTTCTTCTGTATACCTCTTGTGGGTAACCTGGGAGTTTGCACTAGATGTGGAATACCCTCCTAAGTTTTAGTTTGCAAAACAGACTTGAGTAAATGAATGAATATTTAGAAAGAAGTATGAATTTACCCAACCTCTCCACCATGGGCAGAATGTGACGTGACTAATTTTTAAGTGGAATAAAGCTAATTGTTTTCCTTCTCTTAGACTGGTTGCCTAACCAAAGCTAAAGATCCCAGTCTGCGCAGGTATTTACCCATAGCTGTGAGAGGTGTTAAACTTATTAACATATCTAACAGCAATACAGAAAATGAACTATGTAAACTCACAGATGATTTGTCAATACCCTGTGTTCAGCATTCCCAGTCACAAAATGGATGCATTCCTGTTGGCAAGACTTAAAATGGCTGTTACCTGCTTAGTATTTTATAGCAATTAGATTTCTTTTTCTCCAGAATGCAACATCAAATTTCCATATATTTTCAACTGGAAACTGTTTATGGCTTATACCAAAGAATATAATCCAATGGAAGAGATGGATTCATGCATTTTGCAGGAGTTTTAGTGCAAAGTGAAATGCAAACAGCCTCATCTAGGATTTGAACTTGGATCCCCCATTCCATTTCATACAACAATAACCATTACACTAAGCATGCCTCCTATTTATGAAGAAATACCTGATTGGGACAGTAATCACATTTGCTGGTTTATTCAAAATATAAAGGTTCAGTTTTGTATTGAATTGCCTTTTTTTCTTTTTTCTTTTTTTTTTTTTTTTAATATAAAAAAAAATCTATTTTTAAATGTTTGAACATTAATTTTTTTTTTTAAAACCAATTTCAGAAAAGAGAAAGTGAATATGTTGGATACACTGCAATGGTTTTTCCTTGTCTTCATGTATGGAATATTCTGTCTTCAATATTTCAAACCAATCAAAGAAAAAAGAAGCTAACAACAAAAACCACAAGAAAAGCTGTATTGATGCAATTATTTTCTCCAATATGAATTAACCTTTTGATAACCAACTGAAACTATCATAGTTTTTTCTTTAATCATTTAGTCTTGAAAAATACAATTGTATTAACATATCTAAAAATACAAAAGCCATTTGACGAAACTTACAGCAAAAAAAAAAAAAAAAAAAAATGTCATTTTAACCATATTTGGAATAATTCAGTTTTCAAAAGTAGTTATTTAAGGATTAAGATTAGTAAGCATTTTTGTTGAAAAATAACTTGATCTCGTTTCTTTTAGGAATAAATGATAATTGTAAGATAATATATTTGTATAATTTTCATAAATTCATTCCTAGTAGAAACAAGAGATTAAGTTATTTTTCAACAAGAATGATCAATTCAAATGCCTGTTTGATGAGATTTTATATATTTTTAAAAAACCTTGTCATAAAAACAATTATGTAAACATGGGAAATCTAATTAAAAAAAAGCAAAACAAAACGTACACAAAAAAAGGCATATGCTATTCAACCACCAAAATCCTGGAGTATCCATTCAGATTTAAACCTATGAAATTAAAAAAAAAAACAAAAAAAACCCGGATGGGCAGCAAAATTGTGCTAGTGTCAAGTTCAGAGGACCAAATGGACTTATGAAGCCCCTCCCCACTTTAAAAAATAAAATAACATTCTTCACATTAATTTTCACTGTAAAAAATCAATATGGACAAAATCTTTACTTCTGTAGCATAACCTTTTCAGTTTTTATTTTGATCTACCTTATCATCCATTCTTTTTTTCAATATTCTACAGATGAAAAATATTTTTCAAGACAAAATTATTTGGTAATTATAATTATTAACAATGTTAAAGGTTTTCCTTTATATCATTCCTTGCTATTCTTGTATTGCTACCATTCAAGCTTGCCATTAAACCAAATCTATCATTCTGAAGAATGTGCAATATTTTTCAATTATAATAATTCACTCAAATGATGGTCAATAAACAATGTTTTTGCAAATACAGTGTCTGATTTGTTAATTCAAAAATTTACTTTTAAATAAGAACATGTAGTCTTATATAGTCTTCAAGTTCATTGTTCACTAATTCTTCTAATTTTTTTTTTCTGTCTGAGAGAAAACTGATGTTGTAACCTTAAAGATCATGTGTGTAGCAGTAGTAGTATAAAAAAAGGATAGCTAAACAAGTTAGGGAAATCAGCAGATTTTAATAGATGATGAAAGAGAAAGATTTCTTGATGGAAGAATTTTTTTTTTTTTTTAAATATCTGTAATAAACTAAAGTCTACAATACTCGTATGGCCAGGTTAGTAGACAAGAATATTGTTGTTGTTTTTTTTTTTTAAAGGTATTTAAGCTCTGATGACAATTGAGTTGACTATTTAACAGAAAAGGATACAAAATTAACCAGCATCCAAGTGTTTATCCACCATCTGAGAGAGCAATTTTGTTGGCTATTTTTTTTTTAGTACTGATAACAATGCTGCCATCTTGAATGTCCCTATTTTAAGGATTCTACATTAATTGATAATAACCTTTCCGCCTAACAAGAGCAATGGATTATAAGAACGGATGGCAAGAGAGAATCAAGGGAGGTTATGCTATTAGCATAACCTGATGTTGATGATATTAATTCATAATTGAGAGATGGTGGTGGTGGGGACAACTAAGTAACTTGATAGATGAATAGATTAATCTGTTCATATTCCTTGGTATTTTGATTGGTTAGGATTTATGACATATCAACCACTGTAGGTTATATAACGTCAAATCCTGTTTACACACACACACAATATATATCGTTTGTAAATAACATTATTTTTAAACAAACCAGGGCTAATTAGTTGGTAAATAGTTAAATGGTTTCAAACACAGTAAATAATCAAAGTTCTATTTGATGTCTAAATTTCTGAGACGAAGCTTGTTGATTTTTATCATTAAGGGTTTTCAGACTATTGTCTTCATCTTTATTGTTATTTCCACAACGTTTTGGTCGATATGTCCTCCAGCCTTCTTCAGGTGTTGGTCAAACTCGGGAACCTTCACAGAACTTCGAACTATGTCCTTTATTGAATCCACGAGGGGGGAGCGCCTGTTCTGATTCTGTTAGCCATAACTAGGTAAAGTGTTAAGTATTTTTGTATTGTTACTCGCCTGCAGTCAGGATTGAACCTGCAAACTCCAGATGATTGTCTCCTTAGAAGCTTAGGTAACCAACCGTTACACTTTGTGTCATGCTGGACAGTTCAGAGTGAATTTTTGGGACTTATAAACTTAATGTTCTCACTCGACTAGGATTACTCCTATTATGTATGATTTTTCACCTGCATTCATATTCAGATATTTTTTTTTTAATCTAACCTTTTTAATTATTGGTTCCCATATTGTATTAATCTCTATACTTGTTCTACTCAGTCCATTGCTTACATCGAGCAAAAACCACTAGTCGCAATACTGATGCATATCAAGAAGAAATAATTAGTCTGAGACACAACCCCCATCATAACAACTACCCAGAGCGTATAACAGCGGCTCCAAAAAACCTAGATAGGCCGATAGAGGACAATACCCGAAAACTCACTACAGTATGTCTGCCCTATGTCAAAGGACTAGCCTAAAGGATCCAAAAGATATGTAGCCCATATGACATCAGGACAGTATTCTCAAGTGGTTCAACTCTCTGAAGATATCTCTTCCGGGTCCAGCCACCAACGGAATTCAACATGATCAAGAACTGTGTTTACTCCATCCCTTGCAGTTGTGGTAAAATATACAAAGGTGAGACAGGTCACCCACTAAAAGTAGAGCTAGAAGAACATCGAAAAGCAGTAGTACGAGGTGAGATTGAAAAGTCTGGTATGGCGGACCATATATGGAAGGAAAAGGGAAACCATCTGTCCTTATGGGATGAGGTTGAAATAATTGATAGGGCTGAACATTGGAGGATTAGATGCCTTAACGAATCGGCACATTTGTTGGGCTACAATGACCTGCTGAGTAGACCAAGTATAGAGATGAATACAATGTGGAAACTGACAATTAAAAAGGTTAAATGAAAAAAAAAAAAAAAAAAATCTGAATATGAGCACATGTAAAAAATCATACATAATAGGAGTAATCCTAGTCAAGTAAGAACATTAAGTTTATAAGTCCCAAAAATTCACTCTGAACTGTCCAGCATGACAGTGTAACGGCTGGTTCCCTAAACTTCTAAGGAGACAATCATCTGGAGGTTGCAGGCTCAATCCTGACTGCATGTGAGTAACAATACAGAAATACTTAACACTTTACCCGGTTATGGCTAACGGAATCAGAACAGGTGACCTCTGTGGATTTAATAAAGGACATAGTCTGAAGTTACGTGAAGGTTCCCGAGTTCGACAAACACCTGAAGAAGGCTGGAGGACATATCGGCCAAAACGGTGTGGAAATAACAATAAAGATGAAGACAACAGTCCAAAAACCCTTAATGATAAAAAGTTCTATTTCGTAATAGATGGGTTAGAGTGAACTTGGAGCTAATACTCGAAATTCCCCCAAGCTTCAAAATTGTACACTCACCATCAGATGGTCTACAGCTCCAGACAGCACTTATTTGATACGTAAATTAAAAAATTCACTCAGCTTCACCCCCACTCTCTCTGATGGCCAAAAAGCCTAGCTAGTTTTAGTTTGCTGCCTTCAGTGTCCCCCTCCACATTAAAATCACCTTGCGATACATTTCGGCAGATAGGAATAATTACCATGAATACAAAAAAGGCGACATTTTGTTAAAAAAAAAACCTTGCAAAAACCAAGTAGAACTCAAACTTTAAAACATTTTATGATTTACTTTGTTAATTTGTTAGTAAATTAAATTTAATTCACTGAATTGTCTGTAGGTAAAATATGAGCATTCAGTATATGATCTATGTTTTGTTTTGTTTTTTTCAACATAAAAAAATAATATGAATTCAACATATCTGTAGAAACAGAACAGATACAGACACACACAATGGAATTGATTAATCAAATAATACGCTGTTTAGTTATTCATTCAAGAAATATTAATCAAATGAATATTCCAAAAGAAAAACCAAAATGAATTTACATGATTTTTTTAATCAATTAGTATAATTCTGTTTTGAAACATGGTAAAATTTATTAAATTAAAACAGGATTTAAAAAAAAAAGCCATGAAAGTCACAAGAAAAATTAGTTGTGATTTTATTGTATATCAGAATCAGTCACTCAACCATACACAAAATATTTTTCTTTTCATCAAAACAGTTCAAATGAAAATGGCACATTTCCACTTATACTCTTTTATTCAAAAAATATTACAAATGAATAATCTTGGACAATTCAGCCTATTACTGGTCACAAGTGTCTTCCAAAACGTTTAGTTTAGACTAAGAAAAAAAATCTCCTTTCTTCCACATTGCAAAAAGAAATGTTTTGAATAGTCTTTGCTTTTCAGCCTCATTGAAGACAAAATACCAACAATAATGTTCTTTAAAGCTCAGATAATTTTTGTTTAATATTATGTATCAAACCACTTCTTGAAGTATATTGTTCAGTCTCATTCAAATTCACTTATCCTTGCAGCACCATATCACAAGTTTTTTTTTCAAAATGTTTTAAATTTTAATACTTCAATTTTCATCTGTTTTGTAACTTCAGGTTTGTCTTCTATAGAGTTGAAGAGCAGATGTAGTCAAAAAATCGTTTTTAAAAGACCTGTTTATTATGACACAAATTGGAAACAGATCTATGAAACAAAATACTAAATCCAAGAAATATACGTGGTTTCTTATTACAATGGACCTTGACTAATTGAATAAGTTATTCTATTCCAGTTCTAATATATTCAATCAAATTTTCTTATAAATAGATTTAAGTAAAACAAACATAAGTCAATATCCTTAAATGAAATATTCTTAAAACCCAGAAAACCAAACTACATACCATTTATTATTCTTAACATTAAAAAATAAAATAGTTAAACTGTCAACAATGAGATGTAAAATGTAATTTATTTTTTTTTTTTTTTTAATAAATGAATTAGATTGTCTTATGCTAACAATAATCAAGTAATATAGTGTTTCTATTTATTTCTGAAGAACCAAGACATATGATTATAATGCAATTTAATACATCATAGCTAATGTAAAAGAATTTCATATATGCAATTTTGTTAAAGTGTAGAGTATAATTCATTTTTCAATTAACTTATCTAAGTAAAAATAATAGTTTTTCACATTTTTTTAGCATTATATGTATTCGATGTTAAGAGATTTAGTATAACAGTGAAAATTACAGACAATAAAATATCAAAGAACATAGCACAAGTGTTTTAATTTGAATAAATGTGTGTATGAAAATTAGATAAAATAAGCAAAGTTATTCATTTGAGATCATATATAATCTCAAATAACATTTAAAATATTTTTCTTTTCTGAAAATGCCAAGTGGAATTCAGAAAGGCTTGAAAATGCTCTTATGTAGTGTACTATTTATTTTATTCTAAAAAATAAAATTTTGAAGATTGTTATTTGAAATATTAACTGTCAATTTTGTTTATATTATGAATATCTGAATTCTGAAGTTAAAATCAAGTCTAAGAGTTTTTTTTACTTCTTAGCCATATTAGAATAATTATAAAAATAAAAACTAAATAGTTTTTGAAAAGATAAAAAAATGTCCAGTACAATTTATCCCATCTTTATAAAATGATCACATACTTTTTAACATCTAAATTCAGATAGTTCACATATCTAGGAGAAAAAAAAACAAACTACTAAATGTAATAAATGTAATGAACCAAACAAACATTTATTATCTTATTTTACTAAATTTAAATAAAGGATTTGAGATCCAATAAGAAAATAGTTTGGACCAGTGTCCATCACTTAGGCAGGAGGAATCTTTGTTTACTGCTGCCAGAGGTGTTATGATAGATGTTAAAAGCTGTTACAAATCAGGTATAACAATGATACAGTCAGAACAGTCATTTATTGGGGGGGGGGGAACAAGCAAAAAACTGAAATGAATGTGTGTGGAATGTAGCAGCAGGATTTAGAATTCATCATGAACTGCACGAGCTTCTGTGTTAGGCTTTGGTGCTGGTTTTATAAAGATACCTTCAGCAGCTTGCCAGTAATTTTTTTCATTGGTGTGAGGGTGACCACTGACTTCTCGTTGACCCTGGATTGGACGACCATACACGTCTCCATTCACATGCAGATAACTGCAGACAAAAATAAATAAACATTTCAACCACAAATTCTAACAAAACAAAAAAAGGAAATTAATAAACCAGAATTCATGTACAAATGCTTTTCCTACAAAGAATCTCTTAAGTCATAAAGATAATCTCAACAGATAAAATAAGGCATATTTGCTAACATAAAATATAATTGAAAAAGGTTTAAACCAATTTTGTGCTGATATTCTTTATTGTTTAATATGTTGGTATCAATGTGTTTCCTCTTTAGTGATTCTTTAATGTCATGACATAGCTGAAAAGAAGAGTTCTAAATTTTTAATTATTTTTTCACTTTAAGTCAAATCTTATGAATTAAATTTGTCATCATAGCTAAAAAAATAGAATAACTGGTAGGCTGTTTACAAGGCCATTCTGTAACAGCTACAGATGTAGTAGTGAGCAATCACATGACCAATAATGAAGCCTTTTTTGGTCAAGTGGAAGGCATTACAGATTGAAATTTCAGACACTTTTTTTGATCACATCAAAAATATAACTCCCTGTACTCCTCAATGAGCCAATTCTCATTCTTGCTATCCCCCACATCTTCTACAAATAGTAGTTCCTTCACTGACCTCAATGGCCAGGCACAGATAACACTCAGAATATATCCTTTTGAGACTTCAACTCATACCAGCACCAAGGTCAGCCCACAACAAATAAGTTTATTCTCCAACACTGAGAATTCAACTATTATCAAACAGATATTCAACAACTTTGTAAACACTCTTTCCCAAAAGGGAAAGGGGGACATCTTGTACATTTCTGTATAAAATTTCATCTGATTTATTGATTTTATTGTTTCTTACCATTTCTTCCACCCTTGCCATCCATGTAGTACAATATTCCCAGAAGAATAAATATCTCAGCTTCCACTCCCCTTCTCTCACATTACCATACACAAATATAAGATTATGTAATCGTCTTTTTACCTATTTTTATGATTGTCTACTAAGACACAAACATACCAAGATCTTATAATGAAGTTATTCCTTAAAAATATTTTGACAGTTTACCTTCATTTTGAGGTTTTATGTCAATTTTTATTTTAAAGCTACCTTTGGCAATCATTAAATCAGTGTCTCATATGATGTAATGGTTAACAAGCTAGGCTAGTAAACCACCACTTATAAGTTTGATTTTTTACTTCTGGCCTAGTATAATTAATTGCAAATACATAGGTGAATCATATTATAATTAGCATTATATTGTTATCTCTCTTGAAAAAATAAACAGAAAACAACAGACTCCCACACTATTGTTATTAGATTGAAAATTGTTTTTTCATTTCAGAGTATTTGAACATGATTACACTAACAAAAGTTTCATTGTAATGTGCTACTTTTGTTTCTATGTTACAATGGTATACACAGAAAAACTGGCTCATCATATGTTGCACACCAAAGAGAAAAAGCAGATGTCTAGTTCTTGTAGATAATTCATAAGATCAAATCTTGAATAAAAAGAATTTTGAGTTTTTAAGAAAAAGGATATTTGAGATGATCACAAACACTAAATTCTTCTATGGGGAAAAAATGCATTAATCATTTTTAATTTATTAGCATTTCAAATGACAAAACCAAAACTTTTGGGGGGATAATTTTTATTTTATATATTTACTATTTTGGTAAAGAAACTTCCTTTTTTTTTTCATGAAACAAAACTAAAATCTACTTTACTCTCATTGTATCAGAAATTCTAGAGTAAAATCTATAGGCAGAGGAATTACGGTTATAATTTTATATTACAAAGCACTAACACACTTAGGAAAGATACAATTCCAAGAATTCTCCACCTAGTAGGACAGACTGGGCTCCTTTATTCTTGGTATGGTAACCAGTCTAGAAGGAAAACCGAATTAAAACTTGTTAAACTTCGCCTAAAAATTGACCTTGTGTTGCATCCTGCTTTTGTGGAAGGTCTGGGTAAATACATCTATCTAGGCTCTGCTTCATGGATGAAGATTCCATTTTACAGCCTCACAGTTAAAGATGTGAATTGCCTACACAAAGGATTTAAAATTTTTTTTTTTTTGTTATAAAAATGTGAAGGCTTGTGTAGGATTAGTCACACTTTTTAGATGAGTTGATAATAGAAGAATTGGGCAGCTGAATGCCACAGATTCTTTAAAGACCCTTTGTTTTCAATTCAGAATTTTCCCTTTCCCAGACCAGTTGCCTTACTAAAGCTGAAGAGTTCAGCCTACATTACAATTTACTCAGTTGGGGAGAAAGAGAGAAAGATTCATGCCTTTCACAAGGGCAATAATTCAAAATGAACTCGGCTTGAGTTCATTTCCTGCAATGATACCAGTCATATCATGAGCACTTCCATATTGTTATAATTAATGAGAAATTAAATATTAAAATCATGAAAAATAAACAAGATAGCAACAAAAGAAATAATTAACAGAAATAGATTAGTAAACATGAATTAATACAAGCAAGACAAAAGAAATTTCAACAAACTTACTTTCCTGTCACTACATTTTTGAGACGAATCAACTCGGTACGTGACCAATTTCCAGTGTTGCAAATCACAACCCAGTCATCACCTATAAAAACATTAAATAGAAATGTGTATTTTGAGACGAAAGTAACATTATCTGCCACCTTAATTTCAATGGAGAGTTTCACAATATCATATACAAACCTAGCGATAGAAAAATCAAAAACTTTCTGCATTAAGTATGCATCTCCCCTGACTGCACTTAGCTAAATAGAATAAGATCCTTTTTAAATTAGAATTTGCAGTTGCCAATAAAGCAAAAGTCTGTTAAAGATATTTGAGCAAACAAGAAATGTAGTCCAATGTCAATTTGTGTAAACAAATTGCAAAATTAAAAATATTCTGACAAATATAAACAAAATAAATAGTGTTTATAAATTGATAGTTATATACTGAAACTAAACAGCTGAATTTTGTAAACAAGAGTTAAATCAAAATGGTGGAAATGGCATGCCCAGCTCACTTAATTGGCAAGTGATATTCCAAATAGAAATGATTATATTTAAAAGGAATTTTAAAACTCAGAATGAAAATTTTTTGAATAATCTTAAGGTCATGAAACATCAACTGAATAGGGTGACAGAAAAACCTGCATTGGATTGTGTATATATGTGGGCTTACAAAATTAAGCAGGTAGTTGTTGCTTACCAGATAGAAGATTGCAGGGATCAGACAGACCAAAGAGAGCTCTGAAAAAAGGGGAGGAGTGTCTAGTGGACAAAGAGGATAGAAGATCAGAGAGATAACTAAATCTCAAGTGCAAAGCAAAATATACCTTAACAAGTGACTTGGTACCCTCAGATTTCTCCTTTTCAACCATCACCAAAAGAAATTCAAAAGACAATAAAGATTTTATGCTTTAAAAAATGATTGTTGATAACATTTGATTTTTGTTCTTGGTGATAATCAGTCATAAACTATTGAATAATATGACAGCTAAGATCCTTATTTTGTTTTTAGGATTTTTTCACAAAAATCATTGCTCCTTACTAATCTTTTTAAGTACAAAATAATTGGTTCTATTTCTTTAATATTGCTGATTACCTTTGGTAAAAATCTATCAAAACTTCTTTCCAACAGAAATGATAGATTAATCAATCCTGTTCCACAAAGTGAAATAAGAAACTTTTAGACATTTAAAAATACAAGGAAACTGGATCCAGATTTTATTTAGTTATTTATCTTTTATGTAAATTTTATTTTGTTACTAATAAATTAAAAAAAAATTCAAAATAAAAAAAAAAGTAAATATTAAAGTGTTATCTTTTAGAACAGACTCAAGAGAAAAAAAAAATAACACCCTAGTTTCTAATAGAATTGGGCTAACTTGTTATAGACTCTATACTATAAACCTTAGCTATTATGACTCAGGCAACTGGACAAATTCTCACAAGATCAATAGTTTAACAGGACTAATTATATACCCCCCACCTAGGTTTTATGGCATATCAACCTTTGTAAGTCATTTAATGCCGAATCCATTTTTTATACAAATAATCAGTTCTATTTCAAACAATTCAGTTTAGCATGAGTACACAGTTTAATTGTCAAAAACATTTCTATTTCAAGCTATTCAGTTTAGTCAAACAGTTCTAATTCAAACAATTCAGTTTAGTGTAAGTATAGTTTTTGTCCACATACAGTAAAATTTCAAAACAGTTCTATTTCAAACAATTCAGTTTAGCATAAGTACACAGTTTAGTTCTATTCGACCCATAGATAGGGTTCTATCAGGTGCTACCACTCTGGGCCAGAGTGGACCTGGGAGCAATAGCAATGAAGGGGTGCTTCGCATTCTCCAAAGCTCCAGCAACACTAGAACCTCACCATCAGATTGTTTAGTGTCATATCTAGGACACTTATTACTCCTGTGGTGAAGTCGGTGTATTCTACAGCCCCAACTGACTGGACAAGTGAATAACCAGGGAATTTCAACAAGACTATAACAACAACCTAAACAAGGACACTAATCCAAGTACATCAGTGAATAATGATAATAATCTATACTAATTATATACAATGTTCAATCCACAAGGGATAGATTGTTCTCATTCCACTATTTATGCTCAGAGGAGGAGATCTCGTACCAGTTAATTCTTCCTAAGTTAATTCATCTTTGAGATAATATTTGTCTCTTCCGCTGAACTGGAGTATGCAACTTTTTCATGTAGCGTCTGATCAAGTGATTGAACTTATGACTGTCAGGTAAGTAGATACACTTTAACCATCACTTTTATCCACAAGATCATGGTCCTGTCAGACAATTGAGAGTTGGTAACTTGCTTGTGATAAACTGGAGTCAAACCCTAATCTCAGGGAATGCATCTTAATAGAAAACCTGATGGAGATGTTAACATTCTACTTACAACCAAAATTCTTCCAATTAGGTGTTGACATATCATCATTATCTCCATACTTTAGCCTCACAAGGAGGATTTACAAATCCTGCTGGATCATGTGGACTTAAGATCCTCGATACAGTTCACTGTGGATAAGGAGGTGGAAGATAAACCAGACTTCCTAGATGTTTACCTTTCAAAATAACGACCTTACAAGCATAAAAACACCCTTCAGAATAGCAACTACCCTACAAGTATAAAAACACCCTTCAAAATAACTACCCTACAAACATAACAACAGCTTCTGCAAATAAAGCTAAAGAGGTGGAAAGGCAAGGCTATTCCTATAACAGGCTGAGCAGGGTTTGATTGATGCAGTGGGCTGATTTTGAAAAAAAAATTTTGACCCTCAAAGTTTTTAAAGCGCTATAGTTTTCCCTTTTAGATTTACATTGAATTGTCTAAAGTTCATAATTGAAGATATTGAAATAAATATATATTCACTTATTTTTTTTCTTTTCTTTGATGTAGCAATGTACACCATTTTATATTGACAAACAACTTTTTACAATACCTAATTTATTTAAAATGTCCAGATGTAAAGAATTTTATGAAATTCAATCTCATATTTTTCTCTTGGTTCTTGAAAAATATCAGTAAATATTTCCTCCTCTTTGGGGAGGATCTTTTTGTGTGTAAAAAGAAGGGACATCTTTTGGAGATAATTTCTTGGTCTAACCAACCAAATGATCAAATGTGTGGCTAGCCACTTCATCCAACAAATATCCAAATTTTGAGCAATTATTCTTTTAATATCAACTTACAGTTGAAGAATCTTAAGAAATAATAATTCAATGAAGTAAAGGCAAATAATATTCAGAAAAAAATGAAAAATATGATTTCTTTAAAATCACTTTCTGATTGATTTATACAGATACATTTTCTCTGCTTTGTAATCAATAAGAAATTATTGATTCCAAGTAATAGTTATATTAGCTAATTATTGGATCTCACTAACAAGTCCATTTCTAAAATTATTCTCAGTATTTCTACGAAGTAGTTTAGGTCAATCTATGTCGATCTCCACTCAAACATTCTAGCTGCCAGGCCTTTTATAGGAATAACCTTGGTTGAGGACAATAATTGCGAAACTGCTAGTCAGTTTAAGTTAGAAAAAAATTAAATAGTTATGTAATTCATACAACATAAGGCCAGTATTTAAAAGTAGTTCCATCTTTTGGAGATATTTTTCCTAAACCAAGCCTCTCAGAAGAGAGCATGATGAAAAACTGTAGGTATTCTATCCTATACAATTGTAGCAGGATATATAAAAGTAAGGCTAGAGGAACATAAGAAAGCCATAATCTGTGAGGAGACAATAAAATCAGACTTAGCTGATCATATGTAGAGTTTAAAGGGCAGTCATTAACATCTATGGAATGAAGTTAGTCTAATAGACAGAACATTGAAAAATAAGGAAATTAATTTTTTTTTTAAAAATCAGTGCATATGTTAGGCTGTAATAATCTCTCAAGTTGGTCAAGCATAAAAATGAATATTATATGAGAGCTTCTAATTAAAAAAAAGAAGTCTTAAGACTTTAAAATTCCACCACAGAATTATGATATTAATATAACAACAAATATATATTGACTTAATTGAAGAGGAAGACAAAATGACATTTAGCCCCACTGAATTGTCCAATAAGAAGATGGCCTAATGGATTAAAAGTGTTGGTTCAAATGTATTTAGGTCACAAATTCCATCTCTGGGTCAGGCAGTTTAACTAGTTTAAACAACATCTCAAAGGTAAATCAACTGATACAAGAACCTCTAAGCCTGGACAGTGGAATGAGAATAATCAACTCTCATGGATTGAATATAAAGAGTTTGGATTGAAACTCACAGAAGATTACTGACCACGACAAACACCTGAAAAAGGTTAAAGGATACAACATCAAAAACAGCAGTTATAATAACAACCATGAAAACACTAGTCGGAGTACTTCACTCAATCAATAATAATTGATATCATTTTGTTCCTCTCTGTTCCAGTCCAAAATATTGCAAACATATATAAAATAAACCAATTAAACTGAATGTTACTTAGAAATTCTGCAATAAAATAAAAATAATCTTTAAACAAACAATAAAATTAAATATTGTTTTAGAAAGGATTTAAATTCAGAAAAAGATACAAATAGTGAGTAAATGAGAATTAGTTTTACCTGCATCACCAACACCGTCTTCACCAAATGCACTGACTTCCAAGTTATTTGATAAAGGAGATTGGAAACGGTGTCCATGGAGATTCTTTCTTGTTGCCAAATGCATCAGTTGAATAGTTTGATCACATCTTACAGGTGTTCTGCATTTAAAAAGAAAAAAATTATTTTACAGTTTTATCATTAACTATAATCATAATTTTTTTTCCCCCCTCCCATTATTTTATACAAATAATTTAAAATACAGGATGTCCTATAATGAGACATTTTACTTTTAATTTTCAAGAACATGGTCATTTGTCTACAATTAAAATATTGTGCATTTTAATGTATATGCTGTGGAGTTATTTTTGATACATTTTTAACAGACATCCAAATTCTTTTTTGTGGATAGTGGACCTTTATGATGTAGATTCCAATAGAAATTGGACATATAGGGGAAGCATATATTGCCAGCCAAAGATCCATAATAGTAGCACAAAGAAAATTATCGTAAGTGTCAAGCACCATCCCTAAAGCTGATCCTTTGTGCCACCTCAAACTTCTGTGAAACAGGCTATGCCGACTAGTCCCTAGATCAACCATGAACATCTCAGTGCAGAGAACTAAATTGTACAGTGTTTGGATTGAGAGAGAGCCTGAAAATGTTCTCTTCATGGCAGTAAACATTTCAGGGGATCATATGTGTAAATCTTAGATCACATGATGAAGTCTTTGTCCTTGGTTATTGTTGTGGTATCATCCCTAATGTCGATACACAATGCCCTTTTCCAATGAAGAGATAACGTTTAACCAAAATCCACTCAGTGAGTTAGTAGTAAAGCTACCCTGGTGACCTTGTATTACCTGTTTTACTGTAACATATATAAACTTTTATACTTCTACAAACGTGTTTGTCTTATTTGTTTTATGCCCTTTTCCGAGGATGTAACAGTTATATAATGAATATATTTTGTACACAATGCCATTAACATAATCTAAATTTGAAATGTGTACGTTATTGTAGGACACCTTGTATAAACAGACTTTATGATTTGGTTAACAATGGAGTAACAGTTTGAATAAAGACTTCAGGACAAATGTCCATAAAAGGTAATTTCCTTCTTAAGATAATTTCCTCCAAGGACATTTGCTTCCAAAAAAAAAATTGCAAAGGATAAAATAGATGAGAAATTCTTAAAATTTCATATAGATTTCTATACAAATGTTTGTATGTACTAATGCAAAATAGGGTATTTAAAATCCAAAACATATTTCAAAATGTACATAAGAGGTAAAAAACCCTAAAATATTGAAAATGAAATTTAAATATCCTAAAGGACAAGGCAATTTTGACCTGGGGACACTTTAGTTTGTTTTAATGGCATATCACCCTCCCATTAGTTATCTAATACCGAAACCATCCTTGTAGGAGGATAGTAATGGTACTATTTAATCCATAACTAGTCTAGGAGAAGGAAAACTCTGAATTCAAACCCGTTAAACTCCACTTAAAAAATTGACCTTGTGTCATATCCTGCTTGAGCAGAGGGGTTGGTAAATATCATTAAAATATGTATTACATAAGTTATTATTATACATTTTTTATTTAAAAAAAAAAAAAAAAAAAAAAAAAAAAAAAGAGGTGCCCGTGGTAAAATGGTTATTGTCGCAGGATATGGACACGGCGACAGGAGTTCAAATCTTGGTCGTGACTGATTGCATTTCACATAGCACTAATACCCTTGGGAAAGGTATGAATCCAAATATTCTCCCTCCAGCTATGGGTAAATAGTAGGGCAGACTAGGTTCTTCAGCTTTGGTGAGGCAACTAGTCTAGGAGAAGGAAAACTCTGAATTCAAACCTGTTAAACTCCGCTTAAAAATTGACCTTGTGTCATACCCTGCCTGAGCGGAGGGGTTGGTAAATATGACTATTTAATCCATAACTGTCAGGGATAAAGAAGTTCTGATTTGGGTACAATATATGCATTGGGTTTGAATAGTGTTAATACACTTCTAATTTTAGAACCAGTGAATCCATTGATTTATATATGCAATCATTTACTTTAGTTCTGCTATATTGTCAACACATTTAATCTTGAGTAAATTGAAACATATTCAAGGTGTTGCTATTTTATTTCCCATCAGTGTATATATATATATATATACACATTTTAAAAACATAGATTACATACAATTCCATATAAAATTTTCAAAATGTCCTCATTTGTATAATCTGAAGATGAATTTTTACATGATTTTGTATTTTTCTATACTGTGTCCAAACCATCCAGCCAGTTATAAAAATCACTTCAGCTCAAAAACTGGTTGGGGAATTTTATAATAGAGGGTTTCTTCAATTTTGTTATTTAGGTGGTGATGTGTTTAGTCACCATACACATTTGTGTTGGATACAAGGTTATTTGATTTCATAAAGTAAATTTTTATTTGAAAATATCTAACCTATTTAAAACTTTTTTTTTGTGAAAATTGTCTGAGAGCAAATGTTTTGTTTTTTTTGGGGGGGGGGTAATTATGTTAGATGATATTTTTATCAGATAGTAAATCTGTACTTAACAATGCTTTAATCTTAACTGGTTTATTATGTAGACCTTTGATATCTGAATTTAAATTAATTTCTGAAAGTTGGTCTTAGTGTTGAATATCCATAAATATAAAGAATGAGAGATCAATATCTGTATTATTTTAGATTGATTGATTTTAATGGCATATCAGTCTATCTAGGGCTATTTTATGCTTAGAGGTTAGGAAGTTGTATTCATTTTTGTGTAATTGTTTAAGAGTTTATTTTGTTTTTTTTTTCATACATTTTTATCAAATATGAATAATTTCAAATAGATCTACCTGATCCATAGATGGGACCATAACAGGGGTGTCCTCGTGGTGTAATGGTTAAAGCGATGAACTGTGGAATCGTAGTACGCGAGTTCGTACTCCAGTTGCGCTATTACGTTCACTTTCGGGCAAATACCCTTGGGAAAGGTATGAACCCCCTTATTCTCCCTCCAGCTATGGGTAAATAGTAGGACGGACTAGGTTCTTCAGCCTTGGTGAGGCAACTAGTCTAGGAGAAGGAAAACTCCGAATTAAAACCTGTTAAACTCCGCTTAAAAAAAAATTGACCTTGTGTCATATCCTGCCCGAGCGGAGGGGTTGGGTAAATAGTACCATAACAGGTACTACAACTCCAGTGATCCAGAGAGTAATAGTAATAAAACGATACTCAATAATTGCCAGATCTGGAACCTCACCATCAGATGTAGTTTAGTGTCATACCCAAGACATGTACTACTTTAGCATAGAAGACTTAAATTATTATAAATGAACCTATGCCAGTGAATAAGAAAAGTAAAAGATCTCTCCACAATCTACATGACGGTTCACAGACTCATTTAGATCACATTCAGAGACTCACAAATTACATAATTATTTATACAGGTACACAGAAATAAATCATTCTTATAAAGTCAACAGAAAATGAGCAGAAAATTTACCAATTTGAATAATGCTAAATTATTTTATTCATAGAATTACAATTTGAGAGTTGAATTTAAAACATGAATGTAAAACTCAATTTGCATAATTACCCCCGAAAACACGAAGTTCCAGGTTTAGGTCGCACTTGCCAATAACTATTATGGTCATCAGATGAGTCTACAGCTGTTACAGACTGGAATGAAAAGAAAAGAAAAAAAAAATCATATGATGTATAACTGTAATAATCAGCTCTAAAGTAAAAATTCTCAAAGAAAATTGAAAGTTCACACATTAATAAAAATGTTGGCTCTTATGCAAAGAAACAAGAACAATCTTAGCTTAAACTTAATTTCTTTAGATAACCAACTGCAAGGGAAGATGGCCATTTATCAAAGCACTTTCATTTTCTACCAAATTCAAACACTCAGTTAACAAGCAAAACTGAAACAAAAATAATCTTGTTGGTTAATCATTTAGGTTGTTCAAAAAAATTAAAAGAAAAAAGCTTAAAATTTTTATGTGAGTTTCTTTCGGAAATTATAATTTCCAAGTGTTTACCTGTTCATTATCCTTGTCAATATATTATTGGAATCATCCCCAGGTGGTCTCTATAATATCAGTTCTGCTTTTAAAGATACTAACATAGAAATATTAAAAATTTTTAATCACCTGTGGGAGATTCCAAGAATGTGTTGACAGGAATGGTGAACATGTGGAGATTGAAATTATTTCATAAAGGTACTGACATAAGAGTATTAACATCTTTTTTATAAAAACCATGCTGCATGTTAGTTTAGCTATAACGTCAGGTTTTCTCTAAGCAGACAGATTTCAGATAATCCTCAAAGCTACTTTTCTAACAAAACCACCAAACTATGTAAGCATTATAAATGTAGAAACTCCTTTTGATAGTAAAAATAGAAACAAGGGATTTGAAGCTAACAGCTTAATGGTTGGAGTATGAATTCAAATTTATAATAATAATCCAATTCCTGTACATTTATGTGTGTCACAGTAACATAAAGATAGAACATTTTAGTGAGATACCATTAAAATGCCTTAATTTGAACAAGAAAGAAATTTCAAATCAAAGCAGGCAACAAGTTTCCCAGTAATTTTTAATTAATTTAGTATTAATAGAAAGAAAACGTCAGCCCAAAGAAAATAACTCCAACTCTCTTAATTGCTAATTATAAATCTATTTCCTGTTTTCTTAAAATAAGAATCAATGGGGAGAAATCTGATAATTAGCATTTGCAAATAATTATAAATTCTTTTGAGGGACTTGCAAACAATCAGATGCTGCCAAAAATGGCACTGAAGTGAGTATGTATTTACCCAAACCCTCAGCCATGTTCAAGTTGTGACACAAGGTCAATTCTTAAGCAGAATAAAGCTGGTTTGAATTCAGAGTTTTCTTTCTCCTAGACTGGTTACTTAACCAAGGCTAAAGAACTCAGTCTGTCCTATTTACTCATAACCAAAGGGGGATACAGATTCATGCCTTTTTGCAAGGGCATTAGCAAAAAATAAACTAAGGTCTCCGATTCCATTTCCTGTGATGACAACTGTTATACTAAGCATGCCTCCACCATTTAAATGACTACAAATTCTTATTTTTACTAAATGGATTTTTTTTCATAAAAACTTCCACTCAAAATCAGAAATTAGTCTACTTTATTGAATATTGTAAAGATCAAAAAATTCTATAGGGAATAAATAATTTCAAATAATATTCTTGGCAGAATCAAAAATTGTACAAATATTATATAAAGATCAACATCATTATTTCTTGCTCGGTATATCAGATATGAGATATTAATAATGTTTACAATGACTCTTATTCTCATTTGCTAAATAATTAAATATTATATAAAGATATGATATTATATAAAGATCAACATCATTATTTCTTGCTAGGTTTGCTAAATTTCACATAAATTATTTCTAAAGTGACTCAGTGAAACATTGTGATTCTATGTTTTGTATTTCACAAGTCAAGAGAACTGAGTTCAGTTATATGTCCCAACATAACTTTATCTGAAAATCTTAATGCTCAGCAATAAAAATACTAATTCTTTTCAGGATTGACAATAATTGATCGTATTATTTCCAATTTTCTTTTTGAAAAGAGTATTCATTTTGCTCTTAGAATTCATTAAACTTGCTTGTAATGTAAACAATTTCTAAATTAAAAAAGAAGATGCAAAGACATGGGATATTCAAGTACTAATTATGGAGAAAATGTTTTCGAGAACTCAAAATGTAACAACTTACTTGTTGTCCACTGCCAGAGCCATATTTGATGTCATGTGAGTGTAGTCGTACATGATGAAAGTGATTTAGGAGTTTTAAGACTGTTCCACAAGTGACAAGTTCATAATCAAATTCTACAAAAAAAAAAAAAAAAGAGAAAAAAAGACATGTAAGATTTTATGGAATAATGCCATAATCACAGGAGTTTGTTTTTTCTTTTCTTGATGAGTAGATTGGAAGATGAAATAAAAATAATTCTTTCGCAAGACAGTAAATATTGGGTTACCTAAAAAGTTTTTCCCATTTTTTTCTCATTATATAACATTATGGCATTTAGTTTTGACTAAATTAATTCAATTTTTTAAAAAAATTTTATTAGACAACCAACATTTCACCATACATGTTTTTTTCAAAATTGGCATATTTTTGTTTATTGATTGTGTATTTTCTTCCAATGAAGATGGAAGAATATAAGCAACATTTTCAGCATATACTTTTTAAATTTTGAAAGTTAAAAATCCAACTTAAATGCAAAAAAAAGATTTAGAGAATACTATGCAGTGTTAGTCGAGTATGTTAGCCACTATGCGACAGAGACTCTTTTTGGATTTAAAGAAGGTACTGTAAATGATCAAACATATCAAAAGTGGTTTACTATGTTTCCTACGGCAGATTTCACACTGAATGGTATTCAAGATCAAGTCACAACATTAACTAAGAATAATCAACATAATAAAGATACAAGAAATAGCCTTGTATATTTAAACAACTTTAAATATTCACTTTAAATGTCAAAAATCATTTATACCAGTTTAATTATGTTAATCCCTTTGATGCATAACTTATACATAAATGAAGCAAAAAAATTTTTTTTAAATGAATAAATTAATTAATAAATAAAAAAATACACCTCCTACAAGGCCCTGTTTCTATGTGTAAATTTTAAACAAACTGATAAAATTGTAATTCTTTACAACAGTATGAGACATGAGATTGTAAAACAAGTAAAATGAACTATCATTAAACATACCAAGAGACTAATTTTCATTAAAAAAAAAAAGAAAAGAAAAAGTGATACAGAGTATATGCTGGGATAGGAAGGGAATCCTAAACTATCAGTTCCTTTAAGTGAACCAAAGGATTAATTTGAATAAGTACTTGTTACAATTAGATTAAGTGAAGGCAGAAATAAACAAAAATTGATTTTTAAAAATATATCTGGAATTAGCAAAGTGAATGGGTATATGGATTTATCCAACCCCATTGCCCCAGACAAAATGAGACACAAAGTCAATTTTCAAGTAAAGTACAGCTGCTTTGAATTGCTTTCCTTCTAGACAGGTTCCTTAACCAAGGTTAAAGAACCCAGTCTACCCAACTATTTACCTATAGGTGGAGGGAAGAATAGATGGATTCATGCCTATCCCAAGTGTATCCGCACAAAGTCAAATAGCCTCATCCAGAATTTAACTAAGAGAATGGATGTGATATTCTCTAAGAATAATACTAAAGCTAATCTTTTTTTTCTTTTTGCAGTGATGACGTACCAGACAAAAATTCTTACAGTTTGACTGGAAAGTTTCCATTCATCTATTAAATTTACCAGATATTGCATCTTTGGGCTATAAAAATTTCTTAATATATATTTTTTAAATTTCTTGGAAGACTGCAAAATGCTCCTAGAGCAAGTTTTCTGCAGGGAAAGATTTTTTTTTAATTCGGAGTTGGCGATAGTATTATGAAGTTGCCTGAAAAATAACACAAGAGAACAAAAAGATAAAGTTCAATAAATGTTGAAAATAAAAATAATTTTTTTATTTAATGAACTGAATTTTGTGGGGCTAGCCAATACTGTTGTTTAGAGTGAAATTAGTTGATTAATGCTCGATTAGGATTTACCCAAAAAATGTAAATACAATTTCTTTTTCATGCCCCCTTATTTTTTTTTTTTTTAAAGAAAATAGCATTACCTTCATCATCAATTAATTGATTTATAGAGTAGGAAAAACCATGCTAATCACAAATTGTAAATAATGGCTAGAATTGGTAAATTCTGATAAGTTTTAACAGAAATGAATATGCAAATCCCCCCCCCCCCGGTATTTTAGGCCAGATTACAAATTCTACTAAAAACCGCCGAGTTATTTGGTTGGTTATTTAGACAAAATTAGAATGCCAGTCAGAAATAAGGTACCTGGTTATTGATGTTTATCCCCATCAGCAACTAACTGCCAGAAATGAAGGGGAAAAATACTCTCATCTCAAAGTTCTATGTCCATAAAACCCTATTGTGCTTGGGAAATGAAAAAAAATCTTTCCTTTCTGTTCTTTGTTCACAACATTTCAAGTTTACATACTATAATTTACGTAGGTTTCGTTAGTAAAATTAGTAAAAAGATACACACATTTTTACTCTCAACAGTGACTTTTCTTCTAATATTCAAATTCCATATTTATCAATCTTAGTTGCAACGAAAATTTATTTAATTTTTCTACGATCAGAGAGAGTATTTTCAGTTTTACTGTAAATTGCAGATAATGATTTGACAAGCTCACTAAGTTTTCTCAATACTGCACAACTATAGATAAATAATAAGGACTACATCACTAATAAGCTTTTTAATAATTAAAAATAAATAAATAAATAACTGAATTTTTTTAAATTCAGAGTATTCAAATATATTTTAAAATACTAATTCAAAAAGAAAGAAAAAGTAAATATTTCTAACCAAATGTTTTTAAACTAAAACAATTCGATTCTTTTAATCAATGTGGAAATAAGAAGAATTTTGAGATAAGTTTTTCGACCTCATCTCTTTCATTACAATACGTTAAAAAAAACAAATTGAAATAAATCAATTTTTAATTGTTTGACTTCGGAAAAAAGTAAAAAAAAATAAAAACAATAATCAAAAATATTGGTTATTCCTTCAACAGTTATAAAAAAATATTTTTCATCTACTCTTGTCTTATTTTAATCTTATCAATATAGCTTTCAATTGTTCAGGAGTCACACTAAGAAAATGAACCCGAAGATTAAAAGGATATTAGATATTTTTAAAAAGGATATTAAAAGAAAAAAAAACAACTTTTGAGCTTTTATGAGATATTCTATCTTTTGATTACTCGTACAAAATCTTAATTAACTGGCTTATTTCCAGTTTTAAAACAACAAAAAATGATTATACAAACCAGTTCATTCAAATGTTTTGAAACACTATAAATAACCCCAACCTAAATAAAAGATTTCTTCCATAAAAGGGGAGAAAAAGAGGTGTTAAAAAAAACGTTTTTGTTGTTGTTTTTAAATCTCAACAACAGAAGTAAATGTTTTAAATTATCAAATAATTTTATAGCGGAACAAAACGAAATAAAGTAGAATCAGAAAACCCATAAGTCTCTCTGTCCATAACAAAATCTAGATCTAGTGTTAAAGAAAAGAGACATATGTATCGAGTATCAGATTTTTTTTTCATTACAAAATCAAACAATCAACATTATTTGTATTACTTACCTTCTGCAAAAGTTTTCGAAGTCGTAAGTAAACTGAGAAGACTCAAAAAAGCAAAGAAAATAACGAATGACTGCATGTCGGTTTCAACAAACTAAAATATCCCAAAACCTATTGATATTTTCACCACATTAATTCTGAACACGACAGTAAATCCTGAAATTGTTTCTCTCATCGACACGTCGAGATTCAGTACACGCCGGCAACTCTTTTTAATTTCTAGACACTGGAGAGTTCCATAGTGACTGTCTTTAATGTAATAATGACACCTACTTTTTTGAGAACTTCTCGTTTAGCGTACTTCTAAACGAAGAAATAGATTTATTTTTTTAAATAAAGAGGTCAAAGTGATATTTTTGATTGTACGGACTAACGGTAACACTTTAAAAATTAATTCTAAGTTAGTCGACAAAAAATGAATACTGTTGTTGTCAATATCAGAATTACTATGAAATTAAAATTAAATTTTAAGTTGCAACATCTAAGTATAATCGCAAAAATAAATTTGTTCTTAGAACATAAGGATATTTATTTGGCTCCTACGAGGTCCGAAAGTGACACAAGTTCAGTTTAATGTGAAGGTACTCCATAGGGATCGAAACTCCAGATGGGTGTGAGCAGAATGGCTTAGTTCCGTCTGCATTCTCCTTCGGGAACGCCGTGCAATAAACTCAGCACTTACACTTTTAGGTGACGCGATAGCCAATTAGAATTTTTTTTTACTTGCATGTCCACCCTTGTTGGGTTATTTTATGCAGAATCTTTTTTCTTTTTTATAAGGAAAAAATTATAAACATTGTGGGGTCAGTCTACTCGGATTAAAAAGTTTGATTTATATCCGAGTATCCTGTTCACAAACACAACACGAATTTATAAAAGAACGCGAAGAAACAATAAAAAGAAAACCAGGTTGAGTTAGTTGAAAATTCATGTATATTTTATTCAGATTTATTTCTAACAAGAGAACAAAACCGACCACGAGTGGCTCTTAATTTTGGTCAGAGTGGAAGAAATAGAAGTGATCCAAGACAATAAGACATCAAAAAGCTATCTCACACCATTCGCTGAGAGCTACGAATCCTCAGTGCGAATTAGGACGCCAGATAAGGCAGGAAAAAATAACCAACAGATAAGTTTTGTCACTCGCTTTTTTGAACAGCCGAAAAGTATTCAAATAGGCAAGAAGCTTTAACCAAATCATGAAGTCTGTTTATACAAGGTGTCCTACAATAACGTACACATTTCAAATTTAGATTATGTTAATGGCATTGTGTACAAAATATATTCATTATATAACTGTTACATCCTCGGAAAAGGGGAAGTTGGGAGAATAAATTTACCAGTGCACCGCAATCAGTATCAAAGAACTACTAAGGGCCTGTAGCAGAAAGAATTTCAAACCATTATTTAGTGCGGAAATTGTTTTGCCATTGGAATATTGAAATCATACATTTCATCCAATGAGAACGACCTATGCCATTCTGCCCGGGCACACCTCCCTGGGCACTATAAAAAGGCAGCGCTAACCATGCTCCCCTTCTCTTTTCTTTTCTGCTTTATTCCTGCGTAGGATACACAGAAGGCACAAGGCCTTGAAGTTTTTGGGGAGGGGAAGGGAGCGGTCATACTTTTCTATATATACTAAGGAGACCTAGCTAGCCACATTCACCGACCCATTCAACAATACAATATAAGACATTCATCCATCGCCTTTTGCGCTGCAATCACCAAAATACCACATTTGCTCTATGAAGAAGTCCTACTTAAAATCCCGAGATTAATGAATGATTTTATTTACAAGTATGATTTATTTACAATGGATGTGATGGGAATGGGAGAAAAAACCCGAAATATATACAAAAACAAAGGAAAAATCCCCCGTTTGGTTGCCCTCCCATCCCCCCGTCTATAAAATTGGAGGCCGACTGTTTTCCGGGGCGAAAGAACCGGAAACAAGTCGGACCTACCCTAGGTGGGACAGGAATCCTAATCTACCGGGGTAAAAGAAATAAGGGGTTGGGCGCGGTATGGGTCGATACAAGCAGGTGATATGATTTTTATACATATGAATGTTCAAGATATTCAGTAAACGTGGCCTGGGATGCGGGTTGAGGTCTTGGCTGGCAGCTAGGTAAGACCAGCCGATACGAGAGATAACATTTCTCTCTCTAACTGGTGACGAATCCAACAGCAGACAGGGACAATCTATCTCGAGAGAGCACACTTCAACAATTGTTCCTCTGCATACCTTAGGAGACCATTTCTTGGTCAATTATTTCTCCCTCCTAAACCAAATGGACCTGATGCCTCTGGCTAAGCACTAAACTCCCGCATAACCATTTACAAGTGTTTTGCCATTGTCTTCAACTCACGGCATAAGGAAAGCTTCCTCTCAAGCAGCCATTAAAGTACTAGATTGAAAGCCATCAGTATCTACGCGTTCATTCTTTGTTTCTTTTCTATAAAAATAACAAGAGACAACATAACGATACTACGTCAATTACCATTTATGCCAAAATGGTAATATCCTCCGCCCTCTTGTTATAGTCCAACTCTTTACAAACAAAATTCCCTCAAAATCTTACAACTGGTCCTAGCCTTGGCGGAAGTCACTTTGTATTTTGGGATTTCTAACAGCTAAAGTGGTCGCTGGTTCAGGACTGGTAGTAGCTGGTGTCTGCTGGTACAGGAAGGCGGTCGCGGGTTCAGGACAGGTAGTCGCTGGTTCAGGACAGGTAGTCGCTGGTGCAGGAAGGTGATCGCTGGTGCAGGAAGGCGGTCGCTGGTGCAGAACTGGTATCTGCTGGTGCAGAACTAGTAGATCCTTCTGTAGGGAAGTGGCTGCCGGTGCAGGAGTGTTTGCTGCTTCTGCGGGGAAGTGGCCACCGGTGCAGGAGTGGTAGTTGCCGCTGCAGTGAAGTGGTCACCGGTGCAAGAAGGTAGCTGCTGGTACCGTCTCAAAGAGTATTAGACGTTCTGAATTATCCCTGAAAAGGACTGTTAAATTGAGAAGTTAGTAGTTGTGTCTGCTGCATTGTGCCGTCTCAGGAGGTGTTTGGAAAGACTTTCTGAGTAGCCCTTAAAAGGGCTTTTAAGCTGAGAGGCTGGCAATCTTCCTGCGTCGTCTGCGGCTGGAATCAGGACGTCTGCTTTAGGGGAAGCCTTGAACAGTCCCCCATGGGCAGCTGCTGCTGATTAGGCTTCAGTCGTAGAACGACCAGGAGAGAATCTGGCTTCTCCCACACCCTTGGCTGGCCCCCAGCCCAACTGATTTGACCCGGTTTGATACCGCTGCTTTTATAGCTACTGTGTGCGACTACACTATGTGGTCTATGTTGGATGACCTTGCTTATTATTACTATATTATAGTGTGAAACTTCATTCTAATTCGAACATGTGTTTTTAAATACTACCTATTTTGTCCATTAGTTGAGGACTGTCCTTACAAACACAGGATGAATTTAATATTTAAAAAAAAAGAAAAAGTTCGGTGCGGAGCAATTTAGTCCCTTAACGAATCGTCCCTAAATACTATTGGCTGACGACATCAGTGACTCATCATTTTTAGGAATGGGGTTTGTTTTGTTTTCGTTTGGGTTATGAGTAGACGGTCGACTACGATAAGGTCCTCTTCCTGGATAATTGATCATATCAATTAGAAGTCTATATATGATTTAAATTTTCTAGGGAAGGTTACCTTCCGTCCGGACTTGGTTTGTTTCTTTGTGGGTGCTGTTGTATCAGGTTGCACTTTGGGTGAAGGTTTGGATGAATCTGCTGATGTGTCTGATGGAGTGCCGGTTGAAGAGTCTTCTTTCTCAATAAAAGCGAGTTTAACCCGATCAATGGAGACGGTGTCCTTGTTACCGCGCCTAATTGTAATGTGTTTGTCAGCGCGGTTGAGTAGTATATGTTGGAGTGAGAGGGCGTCTAATTGTATCATTCCTCACAAAGACGAAGTCGCATTCTTGTAAGTGGCGAGGAACGTATACATCTGAAGATTTGTTTCTAGGTGGAGTGTATGCCAGTTTAGCCATATTGCACTGCAATTCTTGGGCGAAATCTGTCGTTGGTTTTGGGTCCCTGCTTGGTGAAAAATACTGTCCTGGTCGTGCAAGGGGTGCGCCAAAGACGAGTTCAGCTGCTGAGCACCTTAAGTCTTCTTTTATCGTATTTCTCAGCGATAGCAGGATTAACGGGAGATCGTCAACCCAATTTCTTGTGTCGTTTCTCGTTGCTAGAGAGGTTTTTAGAGATCGATGAAATCTCTCCACAAGGCCGTTGGCGCAAGGATGGTAAGCCGTCGTGCGTATGTGTTTTACCCCTTGAAGATGATTGAATTCTGTGAAAAGGGATGACTGGAATTGCATCCCGCGATCGGTTGTTATCACCTGGGGGGGGCAAAGTTTACGATCCATTCTCGCAAGATCGCTTTAGAGACTGTCTTGGCTGATGTATTCTTGATGGGTGTAGCTGTTGGCCAACGTGAGAATCGATCTACTATTGTCAGAAGGTGTATAAGGGGTTCTTGCATTGTTCGGTTGTGTGTCGCTGTCTGTGGCTGTGGATGTGCGAATCTGGATGTCTGAGGGTATTGCCTTGGCTGCCTGAGACTGTCTGAGAATATGTTGCAGTCGAAAGCATGAAATGGGTTTCCTAATCATGTGACCGGCTCCAAATGAAAGATTTATTTATGCGCGGGACAAGTACATTTGGAGTTCAACTGCGCGGACGTAGTTAAAAACACCGGCACGTGACAATTCTCTCCAATCAGGTTCCAGAAACAACTTATATAATTTTTTTACTGATTTGTACTAAAATCAGTGTTTTTTTATGATTTTGATCTGCTTTATGAGTATGTGTTTCTTTCATATATGTGCTTTCCTTATGGATTGTAGAATATCGGATTTTATATCCTATAATATTTATATTTTCGTGTAAATGTCGATAACTTTCAGTTATCAATGTTGATGTTTTCAAACAGTTTCTTACCTCTGTAATATTTTTTTTATCGGTATAAAGTCGATGCATTTAATTAGGATATGTTTCACTTTCACATGGCAAACCATGAAGCCCCGGTGACTTGTTGGGCCCAACTTGCTTCAATGTATTACAGACTTCACAATCTGTCATTCTTCTCTCATAGTTAGTTGCTTCTGCCGCATGGAGGATGGGAAAGTCAGCAAAATAGCTGAACTCCTATTCCAGGAGGTCAGACAAACGGGCGAAGTGATCCTGGAAATGCGAGCGAAAGGCTTCACTGAAGTCTGTGCTCTTCCAGGAAAATTACAATTTTGATATACCGACCGAGAAAAATCCGTAGTTTTTCCAGGTGCCCTCAGAGCCCCTCTTAGCTAGCTCTTCACCAAGAGAATCCCCCATATCTACCCCCTGGGTGAGTCTATCTTCTATGGACATCTCTATCTCTGCTCTATCTAGAGCAAGCCTCCGGCAGTATTTGTTAGTAAAGTCCCTAATGTGTTTGAGAGAACCTCATCATCTATTCCCAGTAACCGCTTCCATTAATGTCCACTAAATAAGGGATTTGTAGAGGTGGAATGTATTTAGTTATTTCAGTGGCTATGCATCCGTATTTTACGGGTATTGCTCTCAATATTATTTTCACCACAAATGCAACACAAAATTTTACAATCGCGTAAAAGAAATGGAATAGAACACAACGATCATTAAACAACAAACAATTTCATATACATAAAACAGAATGTGAAAACAAATAAAAAAACATGATGTGTAAATGGCCTTTTTGGAAAATAAAGTTTGGTAAGTTAGAAGAAAATAAATTTGTTTACACGTGTGTATATGTTTAGATGTTAACAGAGTCTGTAAATAAGTAGTTCTTACTTACATTAAGTTCATATCGTGTTTTATGATTGTGGCGACAGCGTGTCGCATTGATGAAAGAAAGTTTGTCGGTTTTTTCTTTTGAACGTGATTCGCGGTCATCTGTAGCTAGGTCATGAACTTTGGTTGTGGAAGAAAAGGAATTTGCCTGACAGAGTATCGGCTACTACTTTACTGACTTAGTGAATGGCTCACTGACTGTGTGTTACTTATACCCTAATAGTGGATCAAAGAATCGTCCTAAAATTTTGGCGCGTAGATATTTATTTACCAATCAGATTTGTATTTTACTATTTTATTTTAGAGCCTAAATATTTTCTGTTAATTGACTTCCGATCCTATTTTTCTAGAATGTTCTTATTCTATGTTTTAGCTGATTGGTTGAAAAATATAACTTAAATGCTAATGCAGTTTTCATCCTAAATTTCTAGAATGTTCTTAAGTATGTTTTTATTGCTTATTCTAAGACTAGGAAAAATTGTATATCCCATAGATTCCAGTCGGTCCCTGAAGTCCCGTATCTTCAGAACAGAGGTACTTAATTCTTAGTATCCGGCTAGCCTAGGCTTATCACCTAAATGCAAGCTAACCAGGACGAGTTCATGGTCAGCAGGCTTTACACTGTTGAACGTAGAATAGGATACTAATTCTATATCAGCTCTTCTAACACTGACAAGGTAGGATCTACCTGGAACACAGGGTTCACTATGTTTCCACGTCCACATTTTCCTCTCCGAGTGATCCAGACGAAATCTATAACCAAATTGAACTCAGCCATTAAGTCAATCAGACTGTTTTCCCGCTAAACCGACCCACTAGTGCTCCGTCCGACCCTATCTAATTTGGAGTCAAAGATAGCATTCCAACCCGGGCCCGATAGATACGGCCCGAGCCGCCGAAACAAGAAGTGCCTCTACCGCACTATGTATGGCGCATGAATTGCAACCACCCGGAACTTGTAGCTTTTGACGGCAACATCCGCCACAACCAGACAGCCCACCTTACCTAAAAAGATATTAACATCCACATGCAGACAGGGTTCAATTAGCTAAGAGACCGCAGCGCTAAGACGATAGCCAAATGATGAAATCATGTCAAAGTCAGACTCCGGCATCTCGTTATCTTTCTTGTAAATGAAGTGAGTCTCCTGCACCACGACAACATCTACACAGCAGTTTTGAGTTCACGAAGCACTCGCCGAGCGAAGTCTTGAGCCATCATTTCCTGCATATTTATACTGGCAAGAATAGAGTCATAAAGAATTACCTTCTTATTCAGTGTCCACCACAGACCGGAAATCCTTCGGAGTGAGAACGCCGGCGGCATGTCCTAAGTTGTTACATGGCCATCTCGAGAAATTCCGTCAACATCAAGTGAACACCTTAGTTTTAGTGCTCTATAGAAGGTGGAATGAACATTGACTGAGATCCTCCCTGCACAAAGGTGAACCATTTTTCAAGAGAGGGATGCTCTCAATCCCCCAACTTAACATTTAATTCGGCCATCTCGGCTTTCTCAATTATCTGCTACACCCGGCCTCCCGCTGACCGAACAAAAGTGGACATTTTGGAAACATCTACCTTCTCGCTGCCATCACGGTCTAATCTTCACAATGGTTTTAGAGATCTCTGCATTTGGTGCAAGAGCTCTAGACCAATTTTGAAGGAATCCACCAAACAGATCCCCTTCTTTTTGTCAAAGCAGGGTTTCTCTCCCCATCCCCACTTTTTGTCAGTCTCTTTGGGAGGAAGGTTCTCCGTGCACAACTGAGAAATGGAGATGTTTCCCTCCGATCCTCCGACAGAGAACGAGGGGAAGGTTTATTTCTTCGTTCTCTCTGAAAGATGAGAAAGGGTGAATGTTGAGTTGGGAGCTGATTAAGGGAGACATGGGCTGGGATTCTGGCTTCTTCTTCTTCTTCTTCTTCTTCTTCTTCTTCTTCTTCTTCTTCTTCTTCTTCTTCTTCTTCTTCTTCTCTCGCCTTCTCTTGGTAGATAATACTGGATCGACCTCGATGGCTTCAGCAGCCTTTTTGGAGAGAGTGAAATTGTAAGTGCTTAGTGTTACTACTTTCTTATCGGCTTTTAGTGGAGATGAAGACTTCCCAGAAGAGTCACTAGTGACTGAGCTTTTCGCCCTTTTTCATCACCTCAGTTCACCCTCCTCTTGGAGCCAGGTCTGCAGAAGATGATGAAGGTTTTTGTGGCGCTAGTTTTGTTCTTGGAGATGCTGTCTCCGAAGGCGCTGGATTTTTCACAGTTGCTGTTCCTGGGATCGTTGTTGCCGCTGTTCCGGGTGTTGTCGAAGAAACGGGGAGTGCCTTCTTGGGGCAAGACCTGGTCATGTGGATTTGTTTTCGGCACACCTGGTAATGAAGCCTTTTACTCTCCACCGCTTCAGTAATCTGCTAAGAACGGAAGGTTAGAGTATCTAGGATGACAGAAAAATCCTACATTCGGAGACACACTTTGAAGGCATAGTCTTCCCGTTGCCGCCCGGCCTTGCTGAAGAAAGGAGTCACCGCCTCAACGTTCCCATAATCAGTAAGTGAGCCCTGTGGGGATGTTGTAGATATTGACCAATGTTCTCCTGGATCCTAGTCGTTGTAAAAATGTTATGCTTGCTTCGAAATTCATGTTACTTATCAGTAACCTTTCACATATTTTGTGTTTATGCGATGTGTTGTGCATGCCTTCAATTAATCTAAGAAGGATTGAATTATCCTCTGTTGTCATATCTTTTGCTCCGAGTTTTTTTTAAATTACTCGAAAACACTGTCTGAAAACCAGAGAAAATACACCACCGTCAACAGAGAACTTTTAGTGGCATACCAGGCTGTTTTACACTTCAAGCCACAAATTGAAAACAGAAATGTCACCTTGTTTTCACATCACAAGCCGTTATCCCTGGCATTTCTGAAGAAAACACCGATGAAATCGGACAAGCAACAAAGATACTTGTCGATTATGACAGCGTATCTCGCAGATGTACAATACATAGGAAGAGAAAATAACATTGTTGCTGATTGCCTATCTCTACCAATGTGCTCAGTAGCCATAAACCCCCTATCAGTAAATCACAAGAGAGATGATGAAATTAATAAATACTAAAGTCAACTCAAACTCTATGGAATGCAAGAATCGTCCATCTTGTGTGACCTATCAATATCTACTCCTTGAACTGCGAAGTAGGAGGATCTTCGACATGTTTCAGAACTTCTCGCATCCAGGACCTGCACCAATGGTGAAATTAATAAGAGCAAGATACTTCTGGCCAGATATGGAAAAGAATATACTGTCCTCGGTCAAAGGCTGTCTTCGGTGACATCAGCACAAGTTCTCCAGATGCACAAGAATAGAAACTACCCCATTTTCTCTTCCATCTGGAAGATTCGAAACCGTACACATAGACATCATTGATCCACTACCACTCACTATTACATATGATGGTGTATATATATATATATCTTCAGCTAGATATGTGCTCACTTGCATTGATAGAGCAACAAGAGGTATAGAAGCCATACTCTTACAAGACACCTCTGCCACCATCATCGCATTAGCATTTCTAAACATATGGGTCTCTCGATTTGGGGTCCCATTACACGTTGAAATAGATCGAGGAAGTTAATTCGAAAGTGAATTGTTTCGACACCTGTCCGTTATCGTAGGTTTCCACGGGTTCTACACACCTGAAAACAAATGGAATAATTGAGAAGTTACACCATACCTTAAAAACAGCAATTATGTCAAGAAAGCAGAGTTGATTAGACGCATTACCAATTATATTGCTTGGTATTAGGAATCTGTCTAATGACCAAAGCTTTTCCTCTGCTTCTGCGGTTACAGGAACCTAACTATTACTACCAAAGCCAATCATTGACCAGGATTATCCCAACCTGAACAAAGAAGACATTTAAAAAAATCTCCAATGAGATGCAAGAGTTAAATAAAACCTCATTTCAGAAGGACAGTTTCATACAACTCAAAACCCTTCATACCTAAAGAATTAAAAACAGCGATACACATATGGCTGCGAATAGACAGAATTCGAAGACCACAAGAATTGCCATACTCAGGATTACAGAAAGTCATTAAAAGACTTAAAAGAAAAATACTTTATTTGAGACATTGGCTGGCGGTGAGCAAACAGTTTCGATAAAAAAAGATTGAAACCAGTGATATTCACTCATATCCATGAAGATAATAATGGCAGAAAACAGAGTCAGACTAAGAACAACAAGGAATATGTTATCTCCAACACCTGAAATACCGGAAGACACGCCACCGGAACTCGTCAGACGCGTTCGTTTTGCAAAAAAATAACGACCACTTTTACTTCTACTCCTACCACCACACACACACACACACACACTCGTATTTGCACATACCTTACGATAGATAAACATTCTCTGAAAAAAATCCTTACTGTAGCTCCACTACTTTGGATACGGATGTATTTTGGGAATTTATTTACAATTAAAAGTAAAAAATAACAATGATATAGCAAAATAAAATGTGGGATAAGATCGAGTGGATTTGGTGTTGACGACTTGAAAGTTTGTCTTCGTATATTTGTCGTATCTGAGAAATAAAATGCACCATCACAATTAGCAGAGAATAAGGAACACAATTTGAACACTTGTAGCAGAGGAAATGTATAATGGTTTAGAATTTCCGCATGCCAAACAATATAAAACAATTCACTAAGAATTAACAATAAAGCTCTTATTACCGGAATAAAGTTAATAGAAAAGATACAGGTGTAGGGATGATATCATTTGCTTTCCAAAATCAAAATGCTTTTCGACAATAAGAAGCACGCGCAACTGGATGCATCCCCCGGCGACTTCGGCCTCAACAAACCTCGTGTCGTATCATGCAGGGTACCATGCTTTGACGTAAGTCCTCCAAAAACATCTGTCATTCAATAAACTACTAGACAGAACTTTCTCTCCATAATGTGCTCTTAGTATTTTATACAATTCCTGTTGCCTTTCTATTAAGTTATAGGATGTACACTCCTATATTTTAAAATGGACGTTATGCCACTTGTTCCCGAAATAAAGATAGCGGACGTCAGTATAAGTATACTAATCAGTCTCGGGAACCTATGGGCCAGGAGAACCACATGGTTAGTTATCAAAACTACGTCCGCAACTTCAATTTTCTCCCGCGTTTTTGGAACCTATTCCATGACAAGAATTTTCTATAGATACTCTAATCTTCCAACACTCACTCTTTTTTTCACAATTTCACTTGGAGAGTCAACACAACTCTCTTTTCACATTTTCACTTACAAGGTCAACACACTCTTTCCAGTGTGACTTCCAGAGAGAACACTCTAACTCTCTCAATTTCAACTAACAGAGTCAACACACTCTTCCTCCTTTTTATATTTGACTTCCAGCAGTCAACCATCATGAAAATGTAAACTCCACGCAACCATTCTCTTCTTTGTTATACTTTTTCGGTGAGACTTTTTCCAGCCTCGAACACAGAAATTTTGTCAAACCACAGAAAGAAACAAACAGTAGAAATACTTAGTCAACATGCACAGGACACTTTTGTTAAATAGTCCATTTTTGTAGTATTAGTGTTAGTCACACACACACACACACACACACACAGGAATATTTCACGAACAGTATTAGAACACTAGTAATGTTTTAGAATGTTTCATTGTATGTATTGTTGATATATAAATTTGAATTTGTTTGTACTGCTTTGTTTTATACGTTCTTTTTGTACGCGTCGTTTCACACATCTTTACTTCGTTTGCATTTTTCAAATACCAACAAATAACATGTCACACTCTACAAAATGGGGGACCAAAAATATTCACCAAACAATTACATGTCCCCTTACAATGTTTGCTCAGGCAATAAATGTCATTGTTAATTCGTCGTGAATTGTTTGATATTGTTTGGCATGTATGGGCGGACTCTTTAGTCCACACAAAAACTTACTTATTCACATATACACATACAACAAGACTATACTCAAACTATCAACAGATTTGGGTTTTATGGTATATCAACCATTGTAGGTTATTTAATGCCAAATCCATTTTTATGCAAATGAACTTTTCTATTTCAAATAATTCGGTTTAGCATAAGTACACAGTTTAATTATCATTTTTTTTTTATTTCAAGCTATTCAGTTTAGTCAAACAGTTCTAATTCAAACAGTTCAGTTTAGTATAAGTACAGTTTCAGTCAAAAACAGTTCTATTTCAAACAAGTCAGTTTAGCATAATTACGCAGTTTACATGTCAAAACAGTTCTATTTCAAGTAATCCAGTTTAGCATAAGTATGCATTTTAGTTCTATTTGACCCATAGATAGGACCCTATCAGGTGCTACAACTCCTGGCCTGAGTGGACCTGGGAGTGATAGTAATGAAAAGATACTCAGCATTCCCCAAAGCTCCGGCATTTCTCGAACCTCACCACCTGATTGTTTAGTGTCACATTCCGGACATTCGTTGGAGGGTTTTACCCCTCTACAGAGAAGCAGTTGGTGTATTCTGCTGCACCAGCTGACTGGGCAATTCTACTTTGTATCGAAGACATATTAAATGAAATCACCAATTACTATATATCTACTATTCTCGCATATCATCAATTTGCCATAAAACCAGAAGAAAGAAAATACATTGCTTCTGTTGTAGCTTTCTCGCTGTATAAGTTTCATAGACCCCATTTGAAGTAATCAATGGAGTGAAAAGGTTCCAGTGGGTGATGAATGATAGAGTAAAAACAAGAAAATATACAAGGAACTCATTTATTTGTTATCCTCGGATACCCAAGCAGATCATGATAAAAATAAAGAAGTTTAGGGATAGTGCTGTGAAATATAATCTGACACACAACAAAAATAAGTGTCACTATTTGTTAACTTCTATTAACCAGTAAGGATACTTTATGAATAAAGAGACAGAAAATTTGACCCAGATCAACGCAATTTACCGTCTCTACGATAAGCAATAGGGATGTTTTCCCATTATTCTCGACGGATTTCGAACTATAAGAAGCTTGGCCCACTTAGCTGGGGCAACAGAATACATCGACTGCATCTCTGCAGATGGTAAAAGTCCCCCAACGAGTGTCCGGGATATGATACTAAACTATCTGATGGCGAGGCTTCAGTAATGCTCGAGCTTTGGGGAATGCAGATTACCCCTTTATTGCCATGGCTCCCAGGTCCACTCTGGTCCGGAGTGGTAGCACTTGATAGGGTCCTATAAATGGGTCAAATAGAATTGTTTGACATTTAAACTGTGTACTTATGTTAAACTGAATTGTTTGAAATAAATATGTTTATATGTATAAAAATGAATTTGGCATTTAATAACCTACAGTGGTTGTTATGCCATAAAACCAAACGCTATCCAAATCCAAATCTAAGAAGCTACATCACTTGATAAAAATAAACCATTTTCCCCTAAAGGTGGATAAAGCAGAAGCATTTCAGTTAAAAAAGAAGGAAATTGCTGATGCCATTCTAATTGTGAGAGATTCCGCTCTTCCTTCAGAAATAGAAATGGATGCATCGGATGATACCATCGCCGCTTCTCTCGTTCAAAATGGTAGCTCTCTTGCTTTCTTCTCTATAACATCTACTACTGCTAAATAAAAAAACATTCCTCAAATGAGAAGGAAGCTTACACAACAGTGGAAACTCAGAAAATGGAAACACCTATTAGTGCGAAGAATTTGAGATCAGAAAATCGGTAAATTTTATATTCAAAGAATAAAAGTAAAATAAAGTATGAAAAGACGACCAGATGGAGAATTACTTTTAGTTATGACATAGTTTATCGTTCTGGTAAACTAAATCTTACTGCTGATACCTTATCTTGAATCTATTCTTTTAGTGACGAACCCAAGCTACGTCACTTTCACAACAATTTGTGCCATCCAAGAATTGCAAGAATGTTACATTTCGTCAGAAGTAAAAAATATGCTATACTCTATCAAAGATGTAAAGGCAGTGATAAGATCTTGCCGAAAATGCTCTGAAATAAAACCAAGGTTTGTAAAAACAATACTTCAAACACTGAAAAAAGCAAGTCAACCATTTGAAAGGTTGAACGTAGATATTAAAGGAACTTTAACTTTTAAGTCTCATAATCGATTCATACTCACCCTGGTTGATGATTATTTCTATTTTCTGCTTTTCCTTCTGTTGATATTTCTACATTAACTCTTTAAAATTACTTAACTCATTTATTTGTTATCCTCGGATACCCAACTTTTATACTCTCTGATCACGGATCAACTTTTATGTCGGAAAAAGTGAAACAATTTCTACTTTCTCATAGCATAGACTACATCTTTCAATGCACTGGATTGACAGAACAATAGAATAGAATCATTTGGCAAACGGTATGTTTAACTCTAAAGCAAATAATCAAATGATCTCCCAATCAATAATTAGGAAGTATAAAAATTCATTTCTAACAAGAGAACAAAACCGACTACGAGTGACTCTAAATTTTGACCGGAGTGGAAAAGGGAGAAGTTATCCCAGACAATAAGAAACCAAAAAGCTATCTTACACCATTCGTCGAGAGCTACGAATCCTTAATGCAAACTCAGACGCCAGACTATCAAGGCAGGAAAAAATAGCCAGCAGATAGTTTTTTTTTCACTTAATTTTTGAACAGCTGAAAAGTATTCAAATACGTAAGAAGCTTTCCGAGAAATTCAACTAAAGTCAACCTAAAGACAACTTTACTAAAATTCAAGTAAAATCAAGCGAAAGCTGAAAATTCAACCCGAGAATTATCCTGAAAGACACTTTACAGAAAACTCAACTAAAATTAAATGAAATCTGAAAATTTAATCCAAGAATTTTGATACGTGAGCGTAAAATTCGACAATTCTGCAAAGCGAGCTGAAAATTCAACCCGAGAATTCTACTAAAATACAACTTTATAGAGAACTCAACCGAATTTAACAAAAGCTGAATCTTTTCAACGAAACCACAAAGACTGTCGCAGAGCCGATAAGCGCGTCGACCCCGCAAATGTTTTTTAGTTAAATGCGTGCGAGTAGTGACAGCCAAAGACAATGAAGGAAACAAAGGCGATGTAACAAATACAACAAGGATGACAATTTATAGTCAGAAATTACAGACGTGTGTGTAAAGTTCGTGGCAGTAGTATTTGGCCTCTAGCTAGATGGGTGATTTCGACAGCTGGTATGATCGAGTCGTAGATGCGGCTGGATGATCGTTGCTGGAAGCTGAGATCAGTCGAGTCGTAGAATGCAGCTGGACGATCGTTGCGGAAAGCTGAGGTCGGTTGAGATCGGTGAATCGACGTCGCCGGTTTTGACAGTACGTTGGGTTAACCGGAGGTGTGTCGAAGTAGTTGCTACTCCGTACAACGAGTCGTTCGTAGGTTAGGTGCTGCAATGCAGGGCAGTCTGTACGGCGTGTCGTACGTGGATTGGATGCTGCATTGCAAGAGCGTCGTGGTCGAAATCAGTGTTGGCAGCTTGGTAGCTTACAATTTGAGCGAGCGTGGTTGTTAAGACTTAATCGCCTCTTAGTACTGCGGACCGAGTGAACGGACAGGGAGATGGTGGCTAAGGTTTGCTAGACCTTAGCATGTACCAGGTCGAACGAGCGAACTGGTATAGATAGGGCTTTGTCGTACCCCAAGCTGTGCGGACATCTTGGAGACGATGGTTATTGCTTTGCCGTGTCAAAGCTGAGCGGGCGTATCGAGATAGTGGCTAAAGCTCTGCGGACGTATCGAGGGGTAGCTATGGCTTTACCGTGCCAAAGCTGTACGGACGTATCGGGCGGTAGCTCGGGCTGTTTCGCGTCAAAGCTGTGAGGACGTATCGAGACGGTAGCTAAGGCTTTGCGTGCCAAAGCTGTGTGGTAACTAAGGTTTGGCGCGCCAAAGCTGTGCAGGCGTATCGGACGATAGCTAAGGCTTTGGGCACCAAAGCTCTGCACTATCGAGCGAGCCAGCCAGGAGGCCGCAGCTAAGATTGGCGTTATCTTAACGCTGCGCAGGTAGCTAAAGGCTAACCCGTGCCTTTAGCGCTGCGCAGCCGAACGGACGAGCAGGGCCTTTAGTGCATATCAATGCGAAAAAAAGTAGAGTGAATCTACCACAAGAAGTGGGATTCAGCCTTGTAGCAAGGCGATTAGTAGAAAAAAAAAAGAGGGTGAATCTACCGCAAGAAGTGGCGGTGAGGTGAATGCAACTTCGATAACGTAGGATTCCGACCTCGTATGAGCTCCACAAAGAACGTGCCACCGAGCGTTGAAAAGGGCTTGTTGACATTAAGGAGGTGCTGTGACACTCTGCCCCAGCCGCGTGAATAGGAAATTCTTTTATAAAAAATGGGTGTAGAAATAAAGTACTTCTTTAGCCTGCTATAGGCTAGCGAAGATAATTAATTCCATTTTTATAGTTATTTCTGGCAGAAGTGTTTCGTAAATATTGTTAATTTTAATTTATCCCTTTTTTGGTTGTAAGGGGAGGTCAAGGTCGTAAAAAGGGCTTTGTCATTTCCGGCCATACCCGGATGTAATTTTTCTAACGCGAGCGAATAATCTGATCTGTTTACGTTTGTGGGCAGGTCGCGGCAAGACTATTTACATTCAAAGATCTTTGTTTTCCGGACACCTTCTCTCAGGTAAGTTCCGCAAATTACACAAAAATTTCCATCTTTTCTTTCTTGTTTCTTTTGTATAAAATTCGTTTCTAAAACTTTATTGTCTGTATTATCTTTTTGAATCAGTATCCGAACTAGAAAACTGCAAAACTTACTGTTTAGAATTACACACTCCCGAAAACATTATACATTTATATTGCGAATTTGACAATTTTATTGTCATTCCTTTATATTACAATTTTGTTTCTAAATTCTTTTATATTGCAAAATATGATATAAAATGTAGCCCTCTATAATATTTACTTTTTGGGATTACATCATACTTTCCAAATAGCACGTCTAATGGCGAATCGGTGGCGTGACCAAAGTTGCATATAAAACTCCGTGGCAAAGTCAAACTCTCTCTCTCTCTCTCTCTCTCTCTCTCTCTTGCCGGAACAAAGAGAGAGAGGGGGGAAACAGACAGACACTCTCTGTCTCCCTCTCTCTCTTTGTTCCGGCCTCGACAGCAAGAAGTACACATGAGCGTGTGCGTCTTCCGACTTTAGGAGGAACCCCAATGAACCTCGTGTCGTACCATGCTCGGTACCATGCTTTGACGCAAATCTTCACACTACAACTTTCATTTTGTTAAGGATTCTCAACTTATACCAAAGGATTTTCTTCAATAATATATTCTTTTAGAATCCAGCATCATTCCTGTATTCATTCCATTAAGTTTGCTCGAATTGTTTTACATTCATTTGTACGAGGAAATATCAAACCATATTACATATTGCTACAAGTGTCCGAATAGTATTTCTTATACTCTGATAATTGTGACGATGAATTTTGGTATTCAAATGCGACAAATATACGAAGACAAACCGTCAAAGCCCACTCGATTTTAATTCTTGTTCTATACATTCATTGCTTTCAGCTTCTACTAATAACACTCCTCATGAGCGACAATTTAATTTTCTAAGAAAATTCTCTTCTGCGAATTATTCTTCTTCTATGTCTAACAAATTCAAAATCAGCTCTCCTGAAATAGCATGTTCGCGGAAGCAAATACGGACCCTTAGTGGAAGAAGGGGAAATATCGGATATAATTCCAAGTTACGCCCATATACGTCGAAAGAGTGGGTGTGAGACTATTGTGTTTTTGCGTCATTTAGTTCCTAGGGATGAGGGAATAAGGTTTCAGTTTAGAAAATAATCAGACACCATAAGATCAACTTCAATGAGAATCTGAAGATACTAATACTGACACATCCACTAAAATCTAATAATATTGATGATACTAAATCGGAATCAACTGTTCCAACTTTAAGTATTTGAAAAATGATTCCTAAACTACTTAGTAATAATTCTGGAGTACATCACTCATTAAGAATTTCACAGAAGCTAGTTTTCTAGTTGAAAAATTATCAGTTATAATCTCTTTCTTTGCCGACAATGTATGAATTGAACTATGCCTCTTTAGTTTCTATGTATTTGATATGTGGTATGCGTTATTTGATATGTGGTGTTTTAAACCAGCAAAGATTTTGAAACCAGTTTCAGTTACTAGTTGGTTTTCAAGCTGAAGAAAGCTTTCTGTTTTATTTTGTCGTTTAGTTTCATTACATTTATATAGAAAATTGAGTAAATTATTCCACCAGTTACTTTTGGATGGTATGTTTAAATAACTTAAATTCAATATATATTTAGTCAGTCTGAAAGATAACGGGACTTGGTGTGCTTTATGAGTTATGGGCGAAAGAGGGATAAACGGATTGTGTTATCACCAAACATGATATCTTGGGAGTATATAACTGTAAACTTAGCTTTCTGCAACCATTGCATTTTTTACCAGCTTTTGTTTACATCACTAGGAATACTGAGGAACAAATGATGAATACCAAGCAATGAATAAACCTCAAATTTTTGTTGGGGAAAACTTTGTTACAAGCATTTTAAATTCTTCAGCAAGTGTATGGATATAACACCATGTCATGTGTAGTGAATGGAAAAAAGGAAAAAGAAAATAAATAAAATAAAAATAATTTCAAAAGTGCGGAAGTTCCCAGAAGCCCCTGACAGGAAGTTGGAACTACACATGTCTGAAAATGGACTTAAGGGCACGAGAAAGGAACCCGTTTCTTTTAGCAGTGACTGTTGGATTGGAAAGACCTGTTTTGTTGTTCCTGGTGAGAGTACCATGTGCCTACTTAGCGACACGCAGGTTCACCTTTCCACCAGTAGCTGCCATATCTGTTAACAGCAGCCTATATTAAAAGCACCAAATGGACTTATCAACCCACGACTAAAAACACCGAATTTGGACATATCAACCCCGAAAACGACTAGTGAATTTCAACGCCTGATTTGGGAGAAACGACAGTTCTCAAATAGTCCAGGAAGAAATTCCTTGTTACAGAGTAGTCGTGCGAAAACCCAAACGAAATAAGTTAAAATTGGAAAGATATCTCCTCTCTCCGCTTCCTTCTTTTTTCTCCTTTTGCAGCTTAATGAGTAGAGTGTTCGCCAATGGTCCGGGAGACCGGGCTTCAATCCCAGAATGGTACTTGGTGCGATGGCGCCTTGCTTAGAATTCAGCATTATAAGGTAAGGATCAAGGGTAAAGTGGAGAAATCGAGGGAATGCAGTAGCGTCCTCTCTTACACCTCAGTGTAGTAGCTATTGAAAAAGGAGCCTTCGAGACACCCTCGACTAAGGTCGCCCACTTAAGAAACTAACGGAGTCAGATATCAATAACCAACAACAACTAAAGCTTTTAAAATCTTATACATGCATAGGTGTGTTTGAGTATCTCAAGAGGGATGTGAGGGGATGAAAGATAACTCCAGAAGCGGGGAAGCTTCAACGTTGAACTGAGGTCAACGTCGAGTGGTTAAGGGAGTTAGTGTGTGGTGACTGTCTGTTCTGATGATCGCAAGTCAGTTGGACAAGAACAAATACAATAGATTATCACTAAAGGTTTAGGCTGAGGTCGGCATTGTTGATTGAGGTCGGACTGGAGCATTAGTGGTGCGTACGGCGTGGTGTCCACTCGACGATTGGACTCTAAGCATCAATGAGTACTAGTACCACGATTGCTATTGGTTGCTGCTTATGTATCTTCTATATGTGTGCTGTATGGCCATATTTGTATGGGACGTGTGTGTGCGCGCAAATATGCATATTCATAAACCGGCGGTGTTACTTCATTGAAATGTCTCCGAATAATATTCTTCCACTGCTATACAAAGCGGAAATTCTGCTAAAAATAGTGCCAAGACTGCTGAACGAGGATCAGAAGGAGCACTGTATGCAAGTGTGTCAGGACATCATTGAGCGTCTTCAAAGCGAACTAAATTTACTTCGTAGAGTCATCAGTAGTGATGAGATATGGATTTTGAGTGCGGCCTGGAATATCAAGCGCCTGAGCGGCAAGTGGAAGTCTCTGGCATTGTTAAGGCCAAAAAAAAAAAAAAGCAAGGAAGTCAAAAGTCATGTCTGTAGCGGAAGGTATTTTCGTATTTTGGTTTGGCACACAATTTAATTCGACGCATAATTTCACCCAATCAGGATGACCTATCCTATTCATCCCGGACCGCTTTTCCGGCTAACAAATTGCCAAACACACTCTCTTTGGCTGAACAATAGCATCAGCATGGACACATGAGGGAACCTATCTAATTTATGGATTCCTTGCGTCTATTTCTCTCAGACCAAGAAATCCCAGTTGAATATGAATTAGATACATTCAACACGCCACACACAGGAACAACTTTATGTCACCCCCAAAATTGGCTATATCGATGCGATCCCTAATCCCGCTCCCGGCACCTAGCTCTCATTTCACCTCAGAGCAACATTGATGGAGACACACACGCCTCTCCCCAAATCCACCAGACGTACAAAACTCACGGTGATTCCAAAGTTTATTTCCTCCAACGGCAAAGAAGACTTTCGCTAAACTACGGCGAACACAATCCCTCGCACGTCCAACGATACGCGTTGCTTTCTCATAACTCCATTTCGTCTCTTTTCTCACAACCTTTCCTACGAAGCTTGCAGCACAAACGCAAACTAAATTTTCCATGCTGCAAATAAAAACCTTCCTAAAAACATTTCGACTTCGACATCTTGGAACTTCTCTCCTTTATATACCTAACAACAATTAACGAGGGAATTACACACTTAGCGAGGAAACAACTCAACGTAAACACACACACGCACGTTACAACTGTTCCTCGCCCAAACAATAACAAACACTCCACTCGCTAAAAATAAACAAAATAACAAATATTCTCTTCGCCAAATATCTAATAGGTCCTCGCCTCTGTTACGGGATTGTTTTTATCTTCTTTCTTTACGTCCTCTTCTTTTGAGGGGCGCAGGGTTAAAGACACTGAAACGCAACAGCGAAAGTTTTCTGTGGTTGTCCTATTTCCACCCACGTTGACGAGGCTATCTGAACTGACATTTAACGGTTGAGTGGAACACGTGACCAAAACTGAAGCTTAGCGCGAACTTTGAGATCCAAGTTAGTTGCGGAGATGAAGTGGCAAAACCAGACAAAACCGTCCCTCGACAGAAGGAAATATCTTGTCCTTCTGGTGATGAAAAAAAAAAGGATCCATCACGGCACATATTCCCAGTCCAAATTCGTAACATAAAGCGAAGCTGTCGTCTGGAGAATTATCTTCATGTAAAGTTATTGGTAAGGATGGAAACTGCGATTTATCAAAGCGAAGTAAAAGACAAATATTTATATTTCTTCCATTAATCTCAGGAATCATTCCTCGAAGGATATCGGATCATCACATCTAAATAGCAACTGGATGTCATAAAATCTATGAAGAGAGGATTTCAGACTGAGATGAGTCTGAAGAAATCCCATATTTGAATACTTGATCCCTACAACAGTCTGTAAAAGAATCCTGTAACAGGAATATTACCCCTGGTATGGCGGGACTCTCAGGGGAAAACTAAGCACGAGGAGAATAAAATAATCGATCATGAACGGACTAATATGAAGATACATACTTACATTTTAAAAAAGAAAAGAAAAAGGGAGGATATAAGAAACAGTAATGAAAAATGAAATGTGAAGAAAAAAGGGAAAAGAGAATAAGAGAAAAAAGAGCAAAGAAAAGAGGAAAAGGGCGAGAATGTTTGAAAAGAAACACTTCATTTTGATAATCTTTTTAAATAGAATTTCGAAGTCATTTGAAGTAATATTCCAACTCCTTTTCCAAATTTACAACCCACAACTTTTTCGTGTATTCACAATGGCATAAATAAATCGCCTTTCTTATTTGATCCTGAATATTTCTGTGCAAATAGGTATGTATATTGTTCTTTTTTTGTTGTTGTTGTTTTGTTCTCTGGGGAATAAAAGATTTAATCCTTTAAGATCTATCTTGTTGTACTGGGTTTAGTTGTTTACGAGGTCACCATTTTGTACTGGGTTTAGTCGTTGGTAAGCGAGAGGGAAGTTTGTTGTTAGCGAGGATAGGTTGTAACGTATGTGTGTTTACGTTGTGTTGGTTACTTCCTCGCTTAGTGTTGTTAGTCCCCTCGCTAAGTTTGTAAGAAATAAAAGGAGGATGATGATGAAGTAAGATGGTGAGAGTCGAAATGTGTTTAAGGATAAGTTTTTTATTTGCAGCATGGAATATTGGGTTTGCTTTTGGTGCTGCAAGACTCGTGGAGAGGTTATGCTTATTGAGACGAAATTGAGTTATGAGATGTTGAGAAGGTTGAGATGGCAGCGTGTGTCGTCGGACGTGTGATGGATTATGTTTTAGAGTCACCATGGTCTTTGTCCGTCTGGTGGAGAGGCGTGCGTAGGTCTCCATTAAAGTGGCCCAGAGGTGAATTGAGAGCGGGATTACGCGTCAGATCGACATAGCAAATTTTGGGGTGACATAAAGTTGTGCCTGTGCGAGGCATGTTGAATGCATCTAATTTATATTCAACTGGGATTCCTTGTAAGGAATCCATAAATTAGATGGGTTCCCTCGTGTATCCCTGTTGCTGCTGCTGCTATTCTAGAGCCGCAGTGAGGCGTCCGCACTGAGCGGCATCGTCCAGCTCAAAAGCATCGCTATTGAAGAACGGCCAGTGTGACGTCTGCACTGGTCGGCGTCTCCAGCCAAAGAGGGTGTGTTTGGCAGCTTACCCAATTTGTTAGCCGGAAATGAAGGTCCGGACTGAATAGGATAAGTCATCTTGATTGGGTGAAATTAAGTGTCGAATTAAATTGCGCGCCAAACCAAAATACGAATTTTCCCTTCCACTACAATGTCATTTCATTTTCTGTCATAGTACCGGCCCATTTCTCAAGTAGACAAGAGTTTCCTTGCAACCAATCCACCAACCAACTAACAAACCGGATCTCTTAGGATTTGTGATCTTCTATCCACTGTGTTTTTAATCCCGAAATATCTGATTTTGTTTTGATAACATGTAAAAAAAAAAAAAAAAAAAAGAATAAAAATGAGAGAAAAGAAGGAGTTAAGTGCCCATGTTTGTTATGAGATATATTTTCGTCTGGTATTTAAATCATGGAAATGCAAAAATTATTGAGATAAATTTAGAACAAACAAATGGTGGGGTTCATTCTCATACCTTATTTGTCGGCATATAAGATGCAAACTTACGTTTAAAATAATTTCATGCCAATGTCACATAGCATCCGATTTACTGACATTATGACTAGTGGGTCATGTACTAAATTTTGAAAGCAATAAAACTTGGAATGGTTGCAGTGAGTGTTAGTCCAACAAATAACTTTGTAAAGCATATATCTGTTATAAGGGCAGAGCATCTAGCGAATTAGCATAACAAGTAACACTAACAAAATGTAGCTTAATATTGTTGCAGAGATGTCTTCTAGGATAAAAGGTTAATGCAGCCAGGAATGATAAATAAAACAGAAAACAAATAACAAGAGGTGGGGTTGAATATTAATTTTTTGTGCGTACAGTGGACATAAATGTTTTTGATATTCTCTTTTTTTTTTTAGTTGCTTACTTCGGCTTTGTCAGCTGGGGCTATAGAATATACTGACAGCACCTCTGTAGAGGGGTAAGACCCCCCCCGCTAACGAGGCCACCTGTTGGCCATGTGTTGTGACACATAATGCTTGAGGACAGGATCCTGCTACCAAAGTGATCATGTGACCTATAACACCTTACTTTGGCCCTTACTTAGCAAGATGGATGGTCAGGGAGACCTAATCTCATCAATTGGGTGGTCATGTCAAATCCTACCACCTAGGATTATCCTGAACGTATTCTTCAAATTGTTCTTGGAGAAAACAAGTATCCAACCCTATTTTATCCAAAATGTACTTGAAGGCAGTGGCCGAGTGTCAAGTGCACTGAGACAGCAGCAATACTTGAATCCATTCAAACTGTGTGCCAACAAATGATTCATATTAGATAGAATTATTAGTATTAGATAGCAATAAAGTTATAAGTAAAGTTGACGACTGTAGTCGAGGGCGACCCGAAGGCTCCCTTTTCAATAGATACTACATCAAAGTGTAGGGGAGGGTGCTACTCCTTCCCCCGGATTACTTCACTTTACCCTTGATACATACCTTATAATGCTGAGTGTTAAGCAAGGAGATATCAAGTACCATTTTTTAAGTCTTTGGTATGACACGACCGGAAACTGGACCCTGGTCTCCCGGGACATTAACAAACACTCTACTCACTAGGCCAATGAGCCAGTTATAATAGGGTTATAAGTGTAAAATATCAATACTTAAAACAGTTTAACTGAGTGGAAAACAATTGATTAACATTAAATAGAATTATTAGTGTTAGAAATAATTAAAACTATTTAACTATGTGCCAACACATGAACTTTAACTTGATTAAAAATAATGTTATCCACAAATTATTCACTTATATATATATATATTTTTTTTTTTTTTGTTTCATTATACAAGGTGTGAAAGCACATGATACTGTGTCTTCATCAGCAGCCAACCAGGAGTGATAACAGTTTTGGTAGCTCAAAGTGGTACTGGCACTACCAAGCAGCTTTTGCAACCAGATAGGGTATTTTAAAAAATTATATATATCATTATATATATACCAGATCAACTAAAAGGAGAAATTATATTTTACCAAAAAAAAAATGTAATTTCTCATTGTAAATTATATATATATATATATATATATATATATATATATATATATATATATATATGTGTGTGTGTGGGATTTGGCATTAAAATAAATAATCAAACCAATTGTTTACTTGTATGTCACTCCTGAATTCCTTTGAAGATTAAGATTCATTGTTCATGAAATTTGGAACTGATATTTTAGTTCAACAGTAGCAGTAAAACATGTTAGGTCTGTTCTGTTTGAATACCAGACATTTGTTCTCTATGAATATCCTAATTTTACTCACTAGAAAAGGAATAGCTGCTCTCAGACCCAGCAGATTTTGGTGGCAAAATAAGGAAAATTAATTCTAGTAAACAATGACTCACTTGTTATCGTCGTAGGAAATGGACACGGCAACACAAGTTCAAATCCTGGACGAGAATGATTGCATTTTACATAGCACTAATACCCTTGGGAAAGGTATGAATCCAATTATTCTCCCTCCAGTTATGGGTAAATAGTAGGGCAGACTAGGTTCTTCAGCCTTGGTGAGGCAACTAGTCTAGAAGAAGGAAAACTCTGAATTCAAACCTGTTAAACTCCACTTAAAAATTGACCTTGTGTCATGTCCTGCCCAAGCGGAGGGGTTGGTAAATATGGTAAGAGGCCCCTCCACCCAAGAGTATCCTGGATGTGACATTAAACCATCTGATTGTGGCTCCAGCTCTGGAACTTTAGGGAATATGGATTACCCCTTTGTTGCTATTGCTCCCAGGTCCACTCTGACCCAGAGTGGTCACACCTGTTAGGGTCCTATCTTTGGGTCAAATAGAAATGTTTGACATTTCAACTGTGTGCAAAACAAAGGACTCATGTTAAATTGAATTGTTAGAAATAGAACTATTTGACCATCTAACTGTTTATAAACAAATGACTGATGTTTAACTGAATTGTTAGTGATACATAGCAATACTTGGAACAATTTAACTGTATGCAAATGAATGAGTAATATTGGATAGAATTATTAATGCTAAATAGCAACACTTGAAATTCTTTAACTGTGTGCCTAAATTGAATTGTTAGTATTACATAATGATGCTTGAACCATTTAACTATGTGCAAATAAAACTATTTATGTTAAATAGCAATATTTGAAACCATTTAAGTGAGTGCCAACAAATGATTAATACTAAATAGAACTATTCCGGTTAGAATATTTGGAACCATTGAACCATGTAAAAATAAAAGTAATACTTGTGTACAAACAAATTAGCTCTGACTCATTTAAAAATAAGATTACCAACAAACTATTGACTTTAAAATATGTATAACCATTTAACTATACAAATGAACTTTGGCTTGTTTAAAAATGTTACCTACAAATGATGTATTTACAAACCATATATAATACATGTAAAGAGGATTTGGAATTAAATAGCCTACAATGGTTAATATGTCATAAAACCCAACCCAAGCAAACCAAACCTAACATATTTCATCTTTTGTTTTTCATTTAGATATGTATCTACAATATCAAGACATTACAAACATTTTAATATTACAAATATTTTTCTACTATCATTGTATCTTACAAATATACACAATTCATGGTGATAAATGTCTTTTGAAAATTACTTTCTTTCTCTCCAGTAAAACGTGTCATACCTGCAAATTTACAGGTATAGATAGTGTCCATTTTGTTATCTATCCAAGAATTGTCATTCATAAAATTTGAGTAATGGAAAAACTTTGTGAATTTTTACATCTAATATTGTATTGTGTTCTACTAAGCAAATATTGAGCCCTTTTTTAGTTATTACTTGTCATTCTATTCTCTATTAATTTCAAACATTATATATATATATATAAAGTAAAATAATTATTTTCCTCTCATTCCCTTTGACTACTATTACTTGCAACTTCATGCATCTTTTAATAAAAAAAAAAGTTGTAGGAGCAAAAAAAATCATTTTTTGTTTGTTAAAAAATGCCTGAAACTACCAGAAACAATAGCAGAAAGGGAATTTGCAGTAAATAAACATTTTTAGATTTTATACTGCTCTTTATTTTATCCCCAACCTGTCACCTAGGGCTGTACAATATGCTGACTGCACTTTCTGCAGAGGAGTAAGACATCACCCTCCCCCAACGAGTGTCCAGGATATGACACAAAACTGCATCTGATGGTGAGTCTGCAGTCCTGGAGCTTTAGGGAATGTGGAGTACTTCTTCATTACCATTACTCTCAGATTTACGCTGACCCAGAGTGGAAGTACCTGTTAGGGTCCCATCTATGATTCAAATAGAACTATTCAATCATTTACTGTAACTGAAGCCATTTAACTGTGTGCAACCAAATGATTAAAATCAAATAAAATTATTTAAAATTATTAGTGTGAAATAGTTATACTTGAAATCATCTAACTGTGTGCAAACAGATGAATAATGTTGAATAGAATTATTAGTGTTAAATAACAATACTTGAAACCATTTAGTGTCCTGGGCATGACATTAAACTACATCGGATGATGAGGCCCAAGTCTTGAAGTTCGGTGAATGTGGAGTACCTCTTCATTACTATTACCCTCAAGTTCACTCTGATCCTGTTTAGCAGGGCTAAGTTTATTGCTTGGCACCTGAGGTGCCCAAAAATGGGGAATGTCAAGGGGATCAAGAATTTTTTGTGACAACCATGCATGAGTCTTAATTTGTGCATGACCCCTGCCACTATAAAATGACTGTGTCAAATCTCTGACTTAGTGGGAAGTCAGATGAATAATATATAAGACAAATAATTTGCATAGTTATATATGACTTCAAGTATTCCTATCTGACATTGATACTTTATAAACATATATTTGATATATAGATGGTAGGTTGGTTAGTTATATTTTATTACATATCAACTCTTGTGGGTTTTTTAATGCCAAATCCCCTCTCTCTCTCTCTCTCTATATATATATATATATATATATATATATATTGCAAATGAGCTCTGATTTGTTTAAAAATAAAGTGACCTACAAACTATTTGCTTATAAATCATATATATATATATATATATATATATATATATATATATATATATATATATATATATATATATATATATATAAACAGGATTTGACATCAAACAACCCTGATTGGTTGATAAAACACCAACCACCAAACCAACCTAGATTCATTTTTATTCCCAAAACTGAAGTTAATCCAATGAAGAAGAGAAAATATTCAATTTATAAAATACATCTTTTAAAAATGATTTCATGAAGACAAATTCATTGCAGAAAGGAATCAGATTTGGTGAGAATTATTAAAGGTTTTTAAAGGGAAAAGAATTTTTATTAAATGAATATGGTTCAATAAATTAAGCAAAAAATTTTATTAACTGAATTTTTTTTCTCTTAAGTTGATACAAAGAATGTTCAAGTGACTTCTTAACTAACTGAAATAGGGAGTTGAATATTTTTGAACCCACCCCAACCTTTTTATAGCTATTGCTGCCTCAGTAGTAATTATGGGAAAGTGGTTTGCTGAAGTGCTTACTTATCCACTCTCTTTTTAGAATTTAACTACCCTCCCCCAGTAGTGGGATGAGACACAAGGTCAGTTTAATGTGAGGCAGGAAGCAAATCTTTTGAGGAGCAGGTGCAAAAGTTACTGTTTTGTCAGCATTTCACTTCAGGGGAGCCTCAGGTGCTGGGCAAACAACCCACCCCTTACTCTCTGATAGACAAAAAGACAGATGCTGCTTGTGGTGTAGACCACCTGGAACATGAGCCATTCATTTTTAGAGACCAACCAGCATAGTTACCAGGTGTGTAATCCATCTCACTCTCTTTTCTGTTTAAAATTGTGAAGTGCTTCATTGATAGAACATTTTTGTTCATTTTCTATGCCATTAACAATTATACCATTCCTGTATCTCCTGAGAAAATTCAATGTTCCTCCAATAAATTCAGACAATTTAATAAGATTCAGCATGAACATGAAATTTCAAAGAATTATCAGAAAAAACTATTTTAACTTCTGACTCATTCTTATATATTGGTGTAAAATCTGTGGTAAAACCATTTCATGTACTTGTTCTAATGCAACTACCATTGTATTGAACTATCATTTCCTAATTTTCTGGTCTACATAGGGTACAGAGTATAATTTCCATTTTGCAAGTGGTGGTGAATTTAACACATGAACACTCAATAGGTTCAAGTGTTGTTTTTCAGTTTATGGATAATATCTACATATATTATCTCTTTGAATACCCTATTAATATTGGTACTGAAAAAGGAAAACTAGTATTCATTCTTGCCATTTTAGTAAATTTTCTTTTTACAAAAACTTAAAGATTAATTAGATTAAGATTTAGAAAGGATTAACAAAGATATTAAAAGAAATTGCACTTTCTTTTATAGATAAGACACTTAATGCATGACTCATCAGATTTATATGATTAAAGAGAATTATCAATACAAACTTCTAATTATTTCATATAATGGATTGAAACTTTATATTAGATTTTTGTCAATAAAAATTCCATTAGGCTTGTTTTTAGTAATGAGCTTAGAATCTCTCATTTTTCAATTTAATCCTGAAGTGCAAATTTTGTATGATTATCAACTATTTAATTGAAGTTACCTCTTCAATGTTGTCAGGTACTCAAAAGAGAAACATGAAGACAATAAAATCTGTCAATGTTGTGCATACATCCACATATATTTCATACCAAGAAAGATTTTGTCAAGATGTTGATGATAAATAAAAACTCTGAAATTTTTCGTCTTTAGATTTCCATTTCAGTGACACGAAAAGAATTTTTTTTAATTCCTTGATTGACATTTTAAAAAAATATCTAAAACAGGTGTAAAAAAAAAAAAAAAAAAAAAAAAAAAAAGAATACATTTTCCTTTTAAAATAATTCATTGAAATATTTTCTACACTGTAGAAGAAATAATGATATTGATAATCTAAAAAAATAAAAAAAATAAAAAAAATTTGATAAAAAATTTAGATTGAAAAAATTTTAATTAAGTTTAAAATTTTTTTTTTTTTTTTTTTTTAGAAGTAAGTTAGAGAAAACTGGTAACTTACCAAGAGTCTTCCCTTGGGATTCCCCCAAAATTCAAAATGAAAATACATTTACCTGTTTTTATAGAAAAATGTATTCTAGTTGGTGTTGAGGGGACATTTATGGGGAGCAGAAGCACTACCCTGGTTCAACTGAGGAACAAGCAATTTAGAGAAAAGTTTCAATACATTTGAAGCCAAAGAAAAGTTTCACTACAGTTGATGAGTGGTTGTGTTAAGTACTATGCTTGATGTGAATCAAGTAGATTTAATAAGATTTTTAAATGTAAAAAAAAATAATGAAATTGGAAGTTAATTTCTTCTGTAATTGGAAAATGTCATCAGAACAAATAAAATATAACAGAAATATAATTAAATAAAATACATTGCTACCAGCCTTTAACAAAACCCTGAGTCCAAAGAAATGTGAATCAAAGTCCAAAATATAAAATTGTTTTATATAAAAATATGAAATATCCAGTGAGGGCCTATTCAAGTTTAATGTACAAAACCCCTCTTTTTCAACTCAAACATTATTTTTTAACTTAAGGTAAAAAAAATAAATAAGTCCAAACATAAATTAATATATATATATATATGTATAAAAATTCTTTAAAAGTTATGTAACAAAAATTCTCTATATTTATTTATTTTTCCTAAAATGTTATATTGTGTGCAATATCCCGAAGATAGACAAGTGGCGAAGAACTGTCATAACTGCTCACAATTTTCATTAGTTTCGTTGTGCTATCAAGTTTTGATTTTTGACGAATAAGTTCCATTCCTACAGAAATTTGTTGAATTTTTGCATGATTAACGTCTTCCTCTTTCTGTAGGACAATGAGGAATTTCCGAATATCACAGGTGCTAATTTTGACTTGAAAACCCCGGTGCCATTCTTCAATAAAATTGTTCAAAGGTAAATCTGCGTCAACACGATTGTAAACATTCCATAAGCTAACAGGGAACCGCGGTGTTTGTCGGTATTGGGTACCTACTCTACCACGAAGTGTACCAATGTAATTATCCTCAAAATAATTGCATATAGGCTCAGCAATAGTGGGTAAAATCTCGCGTAAATCTTCAAATACGCTCACTGCATTGGCGGGTGGAATGAACGCAAGAGCTGCAATCATTTTTATGTAAACGGGAAAATCGTCGTTGCTGGCATAAAGACTTGCTAATCCTTCGTTTTGGACCTTCCTATAGATCGCTTGTGATAAATGATAAAAGGAACCCTCAACCGTAACGTTCGGCCACGTGGAACGAAGTGCATTTATAGATGGTAATTCATAATCAGTTAGTATCACTCGAGGACTAAGATTTGAATTCAAATTCAAAAGTCCCCTGAAAAAATCGTTGCAAGTTTTTTCGTCTTGGTTCGGAAGAAGTCCATACAAGCAGGGAATCACAATGTCTGAGCCAACTATCGTGTGCACTGTAAATAAATAACAAGATAATTCTGGCACAATCTTAAACGAACTATCACAGAACCAATGATCTGACTGTTCAAGTTGATTTAAGGATTCTAAAGTCCCAAACATTACAATTCGAGAATTTGCGTGGTTATAATCGTATAATAAAAAAATATCTCCACGTAAAGTTTCTCGAAATTCCTTTGGAATTATCAAGTTTGCAAGGCAATCGGCAAAAATCTTGGGTCCAACATTCCGGGAAGGGATCCCAAAGGCTTCTTGCCGCTGTCTTCGAATTGTTCTTGAAATCGTTGATAATTTTGGGAGTTTTGAAGCTGTTGCTTCGCTAATGCTTGAAATATTTTCAGCGATAATTTGAGCAGCAGATTGTTGTGTTTCCAAGGCACTCCGTTTTAGTGCATTCCGTACTTTCAATGCTTCCACGCGTGCATGATCGCCAGCGTGTGTGTGTTCGTTTTGTTGTTCAACAATCATATTGTCTTTAACTTTGACTCGCGCTTTGCACAGTCCTTTCCGACGTTGTTCGCATTCGTAAACAGTAGTCTCGCCGTCGACAAGTGTTTGCAGCTTCACATAAATAAAGCCATCGAGAACAATTTTAGTCTGACCTCGAACCGTCTGAAGTATTTCCATATTTCTTCGGCGGAGGTGATTTTTGGATTTTTAGGCACAATACTGTGCGTTTAACGGCACCAACAAAATCCAGAGACACACAGAGATAAATATTTTTGTAAGAAACATAAATGCTTATGCTTTTATAATTATTCCAAAATTTTATATTTTAGAAAGTGGATAACTGCGCGAGCAGTTAGAGATTGGGTAGCAAGTAACAAGGGAAAATGTCCGAAGGGAATTCACCGGTGGAAATTCACCGACAGAAAAAATGACTGCAAGGGAGATAATTCAGAATGTTTGTGATACTACTGCAGGTTGCCTGAGATTTCGTCTCGGTTGCTTCAACTTGTTAATGTTGAAAATGTAAAGTTGTTATTTCAAATTTTACAAAGAGACATTTTTTTTTTACGAATTAGGTTTGTGCTCATACGATGAAAAAACAAAACAAGGACCAACAATTAGATCATAACAATTAAGATCATCATCGTTTATTTCGTAGGTCGTAGTTTTCAGTTGACGGCAACTCCTGGTTCAAGCATATCTAAAGGCAGCTAAACACTATTTTCTTCTTTTTTTTTCACACCTTAAAAAAGTAACTTAAAAATTTATTAAAAATTTTTTCGCACGATTTCTTTAAATTTCAGCTTACGGGAGAGTTGAGAGAAAACTCGGAAACGGTTGACCAAGCTGATATGTTTTGAAAATGGAATCACAACTTTCTTGTGCTTTTTATTACTTTGAAATCTGTCTTTGATTCTGAGGAAATATTTCTTCATATGCATGGAATATTTAAATTTAAATATTTTTTTTATCATCATCATCATCATTATTATTATTATTATTTTTACTACTACTACTACTACTACTACTACTACTACTAACCAATGTAAATAAAATTGTCATTCATCCTAGGTGAATCTTACAGAGCGATTGGTATATTTTTGGTGAATGTGGTTTGAAAGATTTCCGGAAAAAAATGTGATGATAGAGCAAAAGAAATATTATGCTATGTTTGAGTCAATAATTGGAACTTGTTAAGTTAATGATAGGATAGTGAAGATCAGCCTTTGTCTACTTTACCGTATTTTTACCCTTCGTGCCACATTTATGTAATAAAGTTGGTGACAGTAGTCGAGGGTGACAGGGCTAGCTCTTGGCTTGTAGCTATTTGCGAGGCCCCGGAGCCTGTTCTGGACTTCGGTCCTGAGCGTGGCTCTGCAAAAGGAACAATGGCAGACTTGGGGCCTTTAATTAGGCACCTAGTTTCGACTAGGCTACCTTCGGGTGGGCGAGCTGCACTTTTTTGTCTCCTTTGTCACCCATGTACGGCACTAGACCAAGCGTCTAGTTTAAGCCGTAAACTGGCATACGTGCCCGGACTCACATTTGGGTTCGTGAAACTGCTTGCCTCATCAGGCTCACATTGCACTAAGTGAGCCGATGAGCAGCACAGACAAGCAGGGTTCGAGTCTCGGCTCGTTCCCGACCTCCCCTCCCCTTTATCCCCACTTTAATCGGCCTTCGGGCTTTTGACCTTGTGTCAAGTCGTGTCTGGTGGGAGGCAGCGACAAATAAACGTAGTCGAGGGTGACCCGAAAGCTCCTTTTTCGATAGCTACAACACCAAGTTGTAGGGGAGGGCGCTACTCTTTTCCCTGGATTGCTCCACTTTACCCTTGATCCTTACCTTATAATGCTGAATGTTAAGCAAGGAGGCATCAAGTACTATTTTTCTAGTCTTTGGTATGACTTAACCTGGGATTGAACCCAGGTCTCCTAGGCCATTGGCGAACACTCTAACCCTTATACCAATGACCGGAGGACATAGTAACTCTACGATCATTTTATTAATAATATTTCGTTTGCATGATTGATTGATTTTGACGGTATGTCAACCTGCCTCTGGTGGGAGGCAGCGACAAATATCGAGGATTTAAAAAAAAATGTTAGATGAAAAAAATATGGAAACCTATCGTAAGAACCATTTAAGCAATTTCCAGTTTTGTCCCTTGTATTTGGGTTGAATATTCAAATAAAAATAAAAGGAAAAAGGCAAATTTTCTTATACAAATTGAAAATTTAAAAAGGGTAAAAAATTGAGGCCATGAAAAATTTGTAGATTATTTCCAGGTAAATTTTTACCCACCACTCCACCTTCTTGGTGGTGGGTGGACTTATTTTAGCTTCAAAATATATATCGATTTCCCTTGATGTCTAAAACTCAACTTTTCACTTTTTTAATCCAATTCTATTTTCCATTCACACATGAATTTCACAGCCCACATTGTTGTTTCTGATAGATTCTCATGTCATTGAACCTCATGATAGATTCTCATGTCATTGAACCTTGATATACTAGCTGTCAATCACTCCTGTTCAAACTTTCATTAAAAATATTCCAAGAAAATATCAATGATCCATTTCCATCATTACCAAACAGACAAATTTTACAAAGATGATGTCTTCTGATGTTGAATTATTTATTAATACTTACTGATCATATTTACCCAACCCCTCTGCTCAGGCAGGATATGACATAAGGTCAATTTTTAAACGGAGTTTAACAGGTTTGAATTCAGAGTTTTCCTTCTCCTAGACTAGTTGCCTCACCAAGGCTGAAGAACCTAGTCTGCCCTACTATTTACCCATAGCTGGAGGGAGAATATTTTGGATTCATACCTTTCCCATTAATACTTACTGATAAAGCTTTTGTAGTGGGGGGGAAAAGAATGCTTCTCATTCCACTATATTAAACTATATTCATTGTGTTTGAGAACCATCAAATATTTTCTCAGTATTCAACTTTGAGTATATTTCAAGTGTTGTTTATATTACACAATTCTTTAAAAAAGATATTCAAATATACTTTTTTTAGAGGACATGATCTTAAAGAAATGTATATTAAAATAATCTGATTTCTGTTTGTGAGTTTGTTGCCATAAAACAGCAAATTGTTGTGAGTTTTATGAGCACAAACTGTAAAATAATGATGCTACCTTTATTTTGTAAGGAAACACTTTTTATATATCTATATGATCAGATTTCTATGTTTCAGTGTCTTACAAAGCAAAAACAATATATCATAGTGGGATTTTTTTTAAAGCAAAACTGTTAAAATGCTCTAAAACAACTTCTAGTTCAATTTACAACTTAAAAATGTGGACCCACACAAAATTATTTAATTTCTCTAAGCATATTAAACACAACCTTTGGAATGAAACCCAAGAGATTGAATGGCTATTTTGAAGAGTTTCCTTAGTCATTCTAAGAGGCTATGCAGTTTCAATTCTTTCAGCTGATATTGTGGATTAAAAAAATGACTTAAAAATATTAAATCATTATTTTATAATAAAGGAAGGTAAAATTATTTAAAAAAACTTAGATTGATGACTCTGTCCAAAGAACATTAATGAGAATCAGAAATGATTACTGAGAATTCTGAAAGGAAAAATTATAACTCGACAAAATTGGTTATCTGGTACTTGTTTAGAATCACAATGCAGGAATACAAAGACAATGAAATAAAACTTCTCACGGTATTGTGTACCATTCTAACGTTGGGGATCCAGCCTTGGCTGATACATCTAGCTTAACCAGGGAGTTTTCACTGAACTCAGATCCCTTGGCCTTCCTTGTTAACCTGAGATAACTGCCATTATTCACCATGTTGTGAATTTTTTATCCGAATAGCAGTGTTTTAGCTACCTCAATACTCAACATCAGATTTGTAGTGATATACAAATTACATGCTATATAAAAAATGAAAATTTGTTGAATCTATCAAGGATCTTTTTTTAAAATCTAAATGTTGATCCCACAGAAATTTGGAAAAAACAATAATTAATACTACAAAATTTTATAAGGAGAAAAAATATCAAAATCAGTGCAGTTAAATGTGGACAAATATTTTTCAAAGAAATTGTGTAGTTATGATGTAATTCTGAAAAAACTGAAAAATATCTGAATAGTTTTATATTCATTATATTCAGCTAAAAGTTGTTTGTAAAATACATTTTTGTAAGTCTTGGTGGATAATCTGAAAGAATCCATTATAATTATTCCCATCGATTCTTTAAACTCAAAATATTCTTTTTACTAACTAAAACTACAACCTGTCTGACATTATTATGCAAATCAAATAAAACCTCAATAACTCAAAAAGTTCTGAACCAATATTTGTCAAATTTGAATTTATAAAATATTCAACTAAATTTTCTGCCATTTTTTAAATGGTTAGCTTTTGAGATATTTGGAATTCACAAAAATGGACTGACTGAAGTTAGTATGCAGATTAAACTATTTTTTCTTTTTGTCTATAATATATGTTGAAATATGGGCAAAGGATCTAACAACTGCTGAAAAACAGAAAATAACAAAGTTATTGAGTGAGAGTAAATCCACTTCAGAGATATTGCAAGGAATGAATAAATAAATAAAACACCTCGCTAACTGGTGGAGGGCACCAATGCATCCATCTTTTGACCATGCGTTGGCTAACCCTTCGACTGATAGTACTTGTCTCTTTTTCACCATCAACCCATGACTAAAACACAGGATTTAGACAAACTCCCAAAAGCAACTGACTTGTCACTAAAGCTTTATATACCAAACACGGTGTTAAAGCTTTAAATACTGAATTTGGACATGTATATACCCAAGAAACGACTAACGCATTTTTAATACCTTGACTGGTAGATTCAACCATTTCAGTTGTATTCAGAAAGAATTTCCCCACCCATTGAATAGTTGTTGAACCCAGAAATAAAGGAAAAATATAACAGATAAAAAAAGCAACATTGGTGCCCTCCACCAGTTAGCAAGGTGTTGGCACTCTGCTGGTCACTGCTGAAAGAGAGTGAGATTTCTCCTTCTGTCGGGACGGTCCCTCCTCCTTGCACATGCATCATCCCTCCTCCCGTCAGAGGACTTTGGGAGTTTCTGCATATTTTAATAATTATTTTAATTCAATTTAAATCTTTCTTATTTATTTATTTATTCCCTACAATATCAAAGAAGCTTTGCAGAGATCATCAAATGGTAAAGAAGTTAGTTGAAAATAAAACTAAGTTGAGAATTCAAAGCAAAAAAGAAGAATAGCCACTTTTGACCTGGCTGGAATTGAGGAGTCAAAAAAAGACAAAAGGTATAGAATGCTTTTGTAATGTCCTAACAAAAGGGAAATAACCTCTGATGCCACAGGGGTTACGGCCCCTACCACATCCGGGGGATTTGGTTGATAAAGGAATGTACCAGGCATAGCAGCAGATGTTCGTTCTCGCTCTGTCTTTAATCACCATCCATCCTATCGATTCATCTTGGTAATAGTCCATACCTAGCAAGTATCCATTACCTCAGATATAAAGACTTTACAGCTTTGAGAATAGGGATTTGTAAAAAAAAATGTCCAAGTCAACCATTTCTCACGAAAGCAGTTATTTTAAAGCATCAAAATTAGGCTATGAAATACATGAAAATTGACTTTTCTCAAGTATTTTTCTCGGGCAAATCTTGAGTGACATTTGATGGATCTGATGAATAAGCCTAAAGATGGATTTTATCCAATCCTGACATGCCTGTTGCTAAAAGAAGCCAACTAGGAGACAACTGTGTGATGATATGGACTAGAATTGTTAACCAAACAATTATTGGACCATTCAAAATTGATGATAAAGTTCAAGAGAACAGTGCTAACTATTGTGATTTTATGGATAAGGCTTTCTCTGCATGGTACAAATTTGCAGTTTCAAAGTGAAGTGTATATTCATGCACAACAATTTTCTTTCTCATGTATCTAAACTTACCAGTGAATTCTTTGAGTATAAAAATTTATAGGAAAGAAGATAACGGAATGGCCACTATGAAGACCTGATCTGAATCCAAATGAAAATCTATGGTCAAGAGTGAAGATGAAATGATATGAAAGTGGCAAACAATATAACACCAAAGAAGACCGATAGGAAGCAATTAAAACTACCTTGTTGGGGAGTGAACCTATCGAAGTAAAGAAAACAAAACAAAATCTATGGATAATTGATTATTGGCAGTTATAGAGAAGAAGGGTCACTATATTAAAATTTAAAGGATTCAAGGACTTATCGTGTGTGTTTGTCATTTGTTCTGTTATAGGTCTTTTTTTTTCATAATTTTATTACCTGTCTTATAAGTGAAATGTAATTATTTGGTTTTGCCAAATAACTTCAGATGACAGTATTTTTTAGAATAGATCAAATAATTTCAATAAAACATTGATGCTACTTAAAATTCTAATGCAGACTTTTCTTTGACATCTAAATTGATTGTTTAAATTTTGAAAATTTATTCCCACCAAATTTGAATTATTGAAGTTTATGTGATTCCCTTAATAACGTCAAACAGGGTGTAGATCTGGTCTTTTGGCCAGGATTGAGTGATTTGTTTGTATATCAAAATCCCTGATAATTTCTGTTTTATTTTTTAGAACAGATTTTGGTCTGTAGGGTTAAATTTTTTTGTCATTTGCATGATTCCCAGTGTATCACTTTTCCTACCCACTCATGCCTGCTCTTGAACCTTTTCAATGACAATTTGTTGTATTCGCTTATGTAGCTTACTATTTTATTGATTCATTTGAGAAGAAACTGAAACATTTAACATGGGGTTTTCAGTATTGCATTCATTAAGAATTTAACATTTACATTTCTTCTTCAAAATGAACTGAAAGAATAAATAAGATTCGTTTTCATTCAAGTCTGATATGACAACCATTAATTGTTGAAGCTATGATTAAGTTATTCCTAAAGTGGGTGATATTGCCCTCTGAAGGATTGTGAAAAGATCCAAAGGACTGTTGTGGATAGCATATTTTGTCATCAGAACCAAGAGGGCTTCTTTTTCTTTTTACAAAATATTAGCCAAAATCTAATTCACAACCAACTGAATAAAATGCATCCTTTACAAAGAATAAAATTTGCACTGAGCTAAAGATATGATTAAACAATGATACCTTGACGTTTGTTACTCATGGCTATAATCATTTACAAGTTACTGTTGATTTCAGACTATGGATACGATTAAGGAGAATGCACTAAGATAGTTGATGGTGATCCCTAAAAGAACTTTTCAGAGTGTTTTGAAAAGTGGAATAAAATGCTGGGATTTGTTTCTTGAGATTCCAAAAGAGTACTTTGAAGGGAACTAAGGCTCTGTTAATCTAGGTAGGCTATAATAATATTAATAGTTAGGTCCTTTACAGATTGACCTTGTATGCATTAGAAAGATTAAACCTTAGATATAAGATACAAAAATAAAGTCTACAAAACAAGTTGAGGAAGAGTTCATGAGGGAAAACTTCTAAAATCATTTTACTGCTTGATGGACATTGATATTTCTGGTTCAAAATCTCATCAAAATATTTTTTATTCTCATTGGTATGAGAAGCACTAAGTTTACTTTGATCATTAGTCTTTCTTGATTTACAATCTATTAGACATTTATTAGATCATCAATGTTATAATCAATGAGTTCAACTTTGCACAAAAGTTTATTAGTTATTAGTTTATTATTATAATTCTTCATTGGGGAATACTGTCATATTCAGACTGCTATTAAGTGCCTATGGTGTAATGGTTATCGTCGTAAGAAATGGACATGGCGACATGAGTTCAAATCCTGGACGAGACTGATTGCATTTCGCATAGCACTAATACCCTTGGGAAAGGTATGAATCCAATTATTATCCCTCCATCTATGGGTAAATAGTAAGACAGACTGGGTTCTTCAGCCTTGGTGGGACAACTAGTCTAGGAGAAGGAAAACTCTGAATTCAAACCTGTTAAACTCCGCTTAAAAACTGACCTTGTGTCATATCCTGCCCGAGCGGAGGGGTTGGTAAATAGGATTAAGTGATAATACAAGGAAAGTATTGGCTTGTTAACTAAAATAATCTGGGGATTCTAAAGACTGTCCAGAAAGCAGGATGTTTTAGAATTTTTGGAAAACTCATGTTCAGTTCCCACAAGATCTTCTATGTATGTATTTACCCAACCACTCTAGGATATGATACAAGGTCAATTTTTAAGTAGAGTAAATCTTCTTTGAATTCATAATTTTCATTCTCCAAGACTGGTTACCAAACCAAGGCTAAAGAATACAGTCTCCCCTACTATTTAGCCATAGCTGGAGGGAACAAATGGACTCATCCCTTTTCCAAGCTTAAAGTGAAACACAAACAGCCTTGTCTAGGATTTGAACTCTAGTCACCAACTCCATTTCCTACAATGATATACCAAGCTCACTTACTGGTCTTCTGTACATGTGTGTGTGTGTTGATTGTGCTCCCACCCATTTTTTGTAACTTAATTAAAACGCTGCGACCTTCATACAATTGAAAATCAGAATGATCTTTAGAAAAATCAAGGCCATAGAAAACGTACATCTAAATAATTTTTTCAAATGTAGCTTTATATTTTTTTACAAGATCAATCTAATTTAGACTATTTTTATCATAGACTTACAATTTTTATCACAGACTTATGTGCTACATACAAAAAGTAGTATTCGTTCAAATCATTAAGTCAGTCTTTTTTGGTTTTCTAAATATTGATCCTAGGAAAATTTTGTAGATCGTTTAAAATTATTCCAGAAATAAAGTAATCAAAAATAGAATATAAGTGATAAAACTGATTAAATATATGAAGAACAGTCTTATAATACTGTTGTCCCTTCAAGAAATGTACTCAAATGTCCTTTATTAGACTTATAGTTGGCCAGAGATATTTCAGATCAATCAAATGTCATTTAGTTTAGCATAAAAGTCTACAAAAGAATTCAAGAATACAGAGAAGTCTGGTCACATTTTGCTCATAAAATATGGCAATGCTTAGTCACATATTAGTTTTAAAAAGAGTTATGATAGACTGTTACTTCTGTTAGCAAGTGATCTAAATGCTGCCAATTGTGTACATTTTATGAATTCCTCATAGCATAATGGTTAAAGTGCTGAACTGCAGCCTTGAAATAAGCAAGTTCAAAACCCCTGTTGTACTATAACATTCACTTCTGGACTAATACCCTTGAGAAAAGTATGAACCTCCTTATCATCCAAGCTATGGGTTAAATAGTATCATTGCTCTTCTTTTACAAGGGTGGCATTGGCATTAAATAACCCACAAAGGCTGATATACCATTAAACAAAGAAAATAAACCAAACCAAACAGCAATATTATCTCCTATATATTATTATAATTCTCATTACATATATATATATATATATATATATATATATATGCGCGTGTGTGTGTGTTTGTGTGTGTGGGTGTAATTCAGCAAAAATAGCACATCATGGCCAGATTTTTATTAAAGTAATACTCAAAATGCTCTAACCTAGAGAATAAATCAATTTCCAGTCCAATTTTTAAGTGAATAGTAATTTTGTGGGTTTTCTATTCAAGTTGAATGTTATTTTTTAATCATCAAAATTCTTGATTTAACAAAGATAACTATGAAATGCTGATTAGAATCATTCACTTCTTAAATAGAAGTATCAATATCATCATAGACTGCTGCAACAATGGAAATTGCATAGGTTCAAAGGTTATCAAGTGAACAAATAAAGTTTAAAATACTAATATGCTGTCACTTTGGGCTGATATAATTATTGAAAACTTATTTTGATTTCTTCATAACCATTTTGTACTAATATTAAAAATTAAAAAATGAAGAAGAATGTGCTACAATAAAAGATTTTCATTGGACAAAATCAATTTTGGCACAAGGCCATATTCATGGAGCATCAAGTGTAAAACATTATTCTAAATGAGGTGTCCTGTATTGTTATGATTTAAGCTTCCTAAAATCCTGTCTTCTGGCAGCCATCTTGATAAAAATTTTCATTTATTTGTTCAGCTTTAATTTTCATATTAGTTCCTTTTTTTTTTATTGCAAGAAATTTTCCACTACTCTCTTGTTGAATTTGTACATAAAAAAGAAAAGCCTATTGAATAAATAAATAAAAATCAAAGGCTCCATAATCTTATTGTCCAAGAAAGCAATAAAATATTGGTTAAAGAGTATCAAGTTATCCAGTGAGTTTAATTGTTGGGTCAAATATTCAATGGAAAAATCAAAGCAACATGACAAGGAGAAATGAACTATGATTGATTTTTAGATATTACTTGAAATAGTGGGACGAGAACAACCTACTCCTGTCAAATAAATAAAAGAGTCAATTCAAAATTTCCAAAAGAGTACTGATTACCTGTTGGTTAAAGAGTACAACTAAAACAACCAAGACAAGGATACTGGTTCAAATAGATTATTTGAAAATCAAATTATCCCAAACTCCCCTAAAGAGAAATGAGATCTTTTCAATAGTCCCCAGCCAACATCCACAATTTTAAAGTGTCCTGGGTATGACACTAAACTGTATGTGATGGTGAGGTTCCAATTCTGGAGTTTTGGAAAATGTGGAGCTAAGCCTTCATTGCCATTACTCCCAAGTCCACTCTGACCTGGAGTGATCATACCTATAAGAGTCACATTTATGCGTCAAATAGATCTGTTTGAGATGTTTAAAATCATTTTGAAGTAAAACATTGATATTTCAACTAAGTAAAAAGTGTTAACCTGTTCAAATTGATTGTGAAGAGGATTTTTTTGTAGTGTACAAAATTGGAGAGCTAAATTGTTGAAGCGAATTTAGCATAAAATAATCCAAGAAGTATTAACATGCTGTAAAACCAACCAACCATAATTTTATTTGGCTAAATGATATATCAACCCTTGATAGTAATATAATGCCAAATCCTGTTTATATATATATATATATATATATATATATATATATATATATATATATATATATATATATATATATGTATATATATATATTATTTGTAAGTGAATAGTTTTTAAGTAACTTATTTTTAAACAAGTTAGAGCTCATTTATTTGCACACAATTAAATAGTTTCAAGTATAGCTAATACTAATAATTAAACTAAATATTAGTTATTTGAATAGTTAGTAGGTGACATTATTTTTAAATGAGCTAGAGTTTATTTGTTTGCACACAGTTATATGGTTTCAAGTATTGCTATTCAAGACTAATAATTTTATTCAATATTAATAATTTGTTTACACACAGTTAAATTGTTTCAATTATTTCTAACACTAATAATTCTAAATGGTTTCAAGTATTGCTATCTAATAATAATAATTCTACATTTGCACACCATTTAAATGATTTCAAATATTGTTAAGAGTCATAATTCTATTTAATATTAATCATTTGTACACAGTTTAAATGGTTTCAAGCATTGATATCTCAACACAATTGACCCTCAGTCACTACCTTCTCACACCTTAAAGATAGAATAGGGTTGGGTACTTATTTGCCACAAGAGCAATAGTTGGGATAATGATATAGGTGCTAGGGCTTGACATGACCAACTGATTGAGGGAATTGGGTTGCTCCACCTGCCCATCTAGTGCAGTAAGGACCTAAGTGGAGTGTTGCAAGTCACATGATCACTTCGATTGTCAGATCACAGACTGCCATCAGGATTCCATCCTCAAGCATTAAGAATTGCCACCTACGACCAACAGATAGTCGTGTTGGGAGAGTCTTACCCTTCTACAGATGTACAGCACCCCCAGTCAACAAGATAACATAATTTTAAAGTATGGAAACCTAAAAAAAAAGAAAAAAAAAGCTTGAGTTGCATTTTCTAATTTTTATCAAAAAAGATTCAAAATGCTGGGTTCATCAACTTTAAATGAAAACCCTAATCACTGGCATTTAATGGTATAAATTTGATATGTCAATTTTTCCTGGTTATAAAATTTTTTGTCTGATGGGGATTAATGAAAAAGTTGCATAATGCTATGCCTTATTTCAAGTTTTTGACAACATTAGACAATCCTTCAGGCAAATCTGCAAAAATCAGGCAACTCAATTGAAAAGATGTACAAGACTGACTGTTTAGAGAAAGGTTGAAATGTTTTAATTCTCCAAGATTAAACTGTTGTTAAAATTTGATTCCAAGCTAACAGCAAGCACCACAAATTCTTGTCAATGTATAAGCAGTTTAATCATTTTTTTCTTTTTCTTTTAAGGTCTAAAACTTAACTTTTAAAAACTAACAGTTAGTCTTGTATAATTTTTTTGTTTAGGTTGAATTTACTTTATAATATAAATGTTAGATTTTGGTGAGGATTTTAAAATAAAAAAAACAAGCAACAATAGATCTTCAATGATATTTTTGTCCATAATAATCCTCAATAGACATCATGAAAAGGTAGATAAGGCAATCTTTCGTTTGAAGTCAGCAAATTGGAAAGCAAATTCACTTTACGAAATGTGTGCAAAAGTTCTCAGCAACCCCATTCTGAAAATTAGACTGAAAACCTGTTTTCGCTGGAAATCTTTTAATGAAGGTGTTGGTAAGTATTTGCACACATTTTGTAAATTAACCAAGCAAGAGTAGCCTCCCCTCTTACTGGCATAAAACGAAAGATCGTCATGAAGAAATATACAATATTACTTTCAAGAATAGATAATAAAGTTATAGCAGTAATTTATTTATTTATCTATTACAATGTTATATAATACGCGATATCCCGGAGATATACAAGGGACGACGAGTTGTCATATTTTCTAACAATGTTCAATATTTGGGTCGTATTATCACATTTTGATTTAGGAATGGCAACTTCAGTTCCAACGAATATTTGTTGGATTTTCTCATGATTAACACTTTCCTCTTTTTGTAGAACAGTGAGAAATTTCTGAATATCGCTGATGCCAACTTTTGCTTGAAAACCCCGATGCCATTCTTCGATGTAATTATTCATCAAGACTAAATCAGTTTCCACACGATTGTAAACATTCCACAAGCCAACTGGGAACCGGGGCGTTTGGCGGTATTGGGTACCCATTCTTCCTCGAAGGGTGCCAATGTAATTATCCTCGAAATAATTACATATAGGTTCCACTGTAGATGGTAAAATTTCTTGTAGATCTTCGAATGCACTCACAGCATTGGCAGGTGGAATAAAGGCAAGACCTGCAATCATTTTTATATAAATAGAAAAATCACCATCACTTGCATAAAGTCCTGCAAGTCCTTCACTTTGAATTTTACGATAGATCGCTTGTGATAAGTGATAAAAGCAACCATCAATTGTAACATTTGGCCACGTGGAACGAATCGCGTTTATAGATGGCAATTCAAAATCAGATAATATTCTTTGGGGGCAGAGATTTGGCTTTATATTTAATATCTCTCTGAAGAAATCATTGTAGGTACGTTCATCTTGGTTTGGAAGCAGTCCATACAGGCAAGGGATCACAAGGTTTGAATTGTTTACTGAGTGTACACAGAACAAATGACAAGACAATTCAGGGAGAACCTTAAATGTGCCGTCGCAAAACCAGAGATCAGATTGTTCGAGTAGATTTAAGGATTCTTTCGTTCCGAATATCAAAATACGGGGATTTTGACGGTGGTTATCATAAAGCAAAAAATTATCTCCGTGTAAAGTCTCTTGAAACTCCTTCGGGATCACTAAATTCTCAAGAGAATCGGCGACAATTTTGATATTAGACGAGTCGTAATCGGCCCAATTCTTGGGAGCTTTACTAGAAGGTTTGGGGAATATCCCGTAAGCTTGTCTCTGTTTGCGAATTGTTCTTGATATCGTTGCTAACTTTGGAAGTTTAGATACTGTTGCATCGCTAATGCTTGATATATTCTCAGCGATTATTTCGGCAGCTGACTGTTCAGTTCCCAAAGCGCTCCGTTTTAGAGCAATTCGTACCTTTAGAGCCTCAACACGCGCATGGTCACCCGCATGAGTATGTTCGTATTGTTGTTCGACTATAGCACCGTCTTTTACTTTTATTCTTGCTTTACACAATCCCTTTCGGCGTTGTTCACACTCGTAAACGATTGTTTCACCATCGACCATTGTTTTTTGCTTCACGTAAATAAATCCTTCGAGAACAAGTTTGGTCTGACCCCGAGTGGTTGGTAGTATTTCCATTGTTTTGTGCAGCAAAATTTGGGGAACACAAAAAAGAAAAGAAACAAAAAACAGATAACAGATTACGCTTCGTTTACTTTGGGAAAACTCAAAATATCGACGAAATACACAGATCTGAGAGAAATAATCAGAAAACAAATAATGAACTCTGATTATTTGTCTCAAAGTTATAGTTTTGGAGGTAGATACCCGAGCGGATAAAGGCTCGGTGGCAAATCACGCTGGAAAATGGCCGGTGGAAATTCACCGGTGGAAATTCATCGATTAAAAAAAAAAGAAAAAGCTTCATGGGAGATAACTCTCAATCACAATCAACAATTGATTTTCTTATTTTGGTTCAAGAACAGAATAACTAATTTTTTATTGAGACTTCTGGGTTTCAATCAAAAACTTCAAGTAAAAAACAATCTTTTATCTAACCTAAGAAAAACACCTAATTTTAAGCAAAGAGTCCTTTTCTCTGCAAGATGCCTAAACACGCTTATTTAACTTTTTTATCGTTTATAAGAAATTCATTTGAAGAAATCAAAAGTTACTATCATACAATGGAAAAAGCGTTTTTTCTTCTTCTTCCAAATGAGAAATACCTTTGTTTGTGAAAGTGATGATATCTAAACCAGGTTATAGGAATAACTATAGAGAAGGGATGTTAACTGGCACTTCACCGGTTTTAGAAATAGTCGCCATAGTTGAGAATCTATCATAACTTCCTTATTGACTTGCTCATTTATTTGTTTATTACTGTATGTTATTTTCTTCATTTGACAACGCTGGTTTTATTCTGTATAGAAGGTAAGATTTCGATCAAGTATTTTTATTGACAAAAGAAAAATGAAAGACCAAATATGTTAAATATCTTGATTCATTTTTAATTGGTCAGTCAGTGGTGTTTCCATCATCTGAGGTAATCAGATCAGCACGGTGTTTGATTACTAACAACTTCATTTTTTGCTCGGAAGCTAAGGATTTTTAAAATATTTTTCATGGAACCAGTCCTAGTGGATTAATTAACACATACAAACGTCCAGAACGTAATATATTGTTTGGCTTAGAAAAAATATTGGTGGATTTAACGAGATTCAAATAAGGCGAGTTGATTTTTTTTTTCAATCTAAAATCACAATACACTATCGTCATAAGAGTTACCTCCCTTAAGTTTGTTTATTATTTTATTACCTGGAATCTAAGAGTGAATTTACACAGCATATGATATGATACTGCTGTAAATCAGGTTGACCGTACCCGCAACTTTCACAATATTTGATCGGCATAGATGCTGATGTTGATGACTCACTGGCATGACAGATAGTTTCCCTGCCCTTCTTGAAAACTCAGATACAGTCCCATTGGTTTTACCATACATAGGATATGCAAAGAAGTGCTGCTTAAAACTTATGTTGTATATGATTTATTTTGCTTGAATGTATGACCCACGCGTGATGCGGTTGATTCCCATGATAAGAGACAGTATCAATGTTGCAGAACCTGTAAGTGTACTTAAATGCTTGAATCATATAATCCCTTGTACCTTTTGTATTACATGCTTAGTATCTGCAATCTTGTTAGTCTCATGGCACTTATTTAAAATAGCACACTGGAAAATGGCTGCGTTAATGGACATTTTTTAAAAATAAATATAGAAATGTAGTACTTACATTCACAATCCATATTAGAATAAGTTTCAATCATTGTCTTTTAATTTATGAATTTTTGTACAAAAAATAATCTTCTAATCTTCCCCAACCGTCCCCCACTACCTAACCATGATGAAATCTCAGCAGAAATATGATTTTTGGGGGTTTTTTTAGACATGAATGTGATAATTAAACCTAACTCTATCATTAATGAATTCACCTTTCAAACATTATTTTTAAATCACCATTATCTGACTAAGTAGTTGACAGATTGTCTTGTCTCTTGAATGGATGCCTTTTAAGATTGGACTCTTCTTTTCTTTCTTTTTTCTTTTGAGTGCATAAAAGTTCAGAAATACAAAGAAGACAATGACTGAAGTTTATTCTTATCTGGATTTTTTAAACATTATCACAGCTATTTCCTAAGTGCGCTATTCTAAACAAGTATCATGTCTCATGAGCAGTCAGTAGTAGAACTAAGTTGGCTGCATTCTGTAAAACTCCTTTGGTTAAATCTGAAAATCTTTGTGTCACATCCTATGCATGGTAAAAGGTTTAGATAAATATATACAGTCTGCTTAGCCAGGTCGTCAAGATCTTACTGAAGTCTCTCTCTCTTTTTGTCTCAGTTCACATCTTCATATCTTCTGTGTATATCTCAGAAATATTTAATTTTATTTCAGATTTCTCTGTCAAAGAGATATGTCAAACTACCAAAACTATTTTTTTCACTGCTATTTTTAAAAATAAAGCTGACTACATTGTAGGCAATGTCAAATTTCTAAGTATAGTGGAGTAGAATAAGTTCCTTAAGTAAAAAGATGAAATATTATTATAGTTATAATATTCTGAATGCTGATCATTCTGGCTTTCTTCAATATTTGACATACATTCTGAGAATTTCAATGTGAATCCTTCAAATCTACTTATAATCAATAGTTAATTTGTCTTTATTATGTAACTTGGTTTTTTATTTTCAGATTTCTATTGAACCAAATCATATAACTTTAACTGCCTAAATAAAGGATTAAATTCATCATCACCAGCTTACCAAACACATTTAACCAACATTACTTAATAGGTCAATGTCCCATAAGACAATATGGTAGTAGAATTTTAGATTCTTAACCTGATTTTTCTTTCTGGTAATTGTGAGTTCTATCCTTGGTTTACAGAAAAAAGTAAAAACAATATAACAAGGATGAATTACTTTTGAAGACTTAACAGTGAAATGAGAACATAATGAGTTTGGTTTAAAATTCTAAAAAAGTTACTGAAAATGAGAGATCTAAAGAAGGTAGGATGCAAATGCAAGTTCTTCCTTTCCACTTTTCTCATGTTGGTGAGAACTATGCCAAGTGAAAGAGAGAGTTGTTTGGGTTACACTGGTCTTCTAAAAGAGAATGAACAGTTCACCGGAAAATACCAGTAAAAAAGACATGTTTTAGGAACTATATGAAGGAAGGGGTCACTGAAGCAAGAGAGAAAAGATGGCTTTACAAAAAGGGAGAATTTAAAACCCAAGGAAGTGTCCTTCTAATGTTCTATATCATTAAACTTTTGCAGGGTTTGTTCTGCTTTTTTTCTTTTTTGTACCACATATTCTTTTGGACTCTTTAAATGTGTGTCTTAGTGGTTCTTGTGTTTGCTTTATTTTTTCAATTCCTTTTGAATTGTCCAACAGGTTCCACCCACTTGTTGAATGAAGAAATGGAGATTTCTTTGCTTTCTGTTCTTGCAGTTCAGTCGGCTGGGGTTGTAGAATACACCAACTGCATCTCTGCCGAGGAGTAAGAACCTACCCCCACCCAACGAGTGTCATGGGTATGACATTAAACCCTTGGAGATTTGGAGAATGTGGAGTATCCCTTCATTGCCATTGCTCCAAGGTCCACTTTGACCTGGTCTTATCTATAGATCAAATAGAATTGTTTGACATTTAAACTCTGTGCAAACAAATAACTTGCATTAAATTGAATTGTTAGAAATAGAACTGTTTGACCATTTAACTGTGTGTAAAAAAATAACTGATGTTTAACTGAATTGTTAGTGATACATAGCAATACTTGAAACCATTTAACTGAATGAATAGTGTTGAATAGAATATTCAGTGTTAAATAACAATACTTGTAACTACTTCACTGCCTGCAAACAAATGATTAATATTGAATAGAATTATTAGTGCTTGATAGCAATAATTGAAACCATTTAACTGCGTAGAAACAATAGCAATACTAGTGAGCAAACAAATTTATTGTAATTCATTTAAAAAGGAAATAACCTACAAACTATTTATTTACAAATTATATGTATATCCATTTAAATGTGTGCAAACAAATGACTGATGTTTAATTGTTACTGTTACATAGCAATACTTGAAACCCTTTAACTATGCACTAAAAAAATGCGCTCAGGTTCATTCATTATCTACAAAATGTGTTTACAAATCATATATATTTAATATATATGTATAAAGAGGATTTGGCATTAAATAACCTACAATGGTTGATATGCCATAAAACCTAACCCAATCAAACCAAATCATATATATTTAATATATATGTATAAAGAGGATTTGGCATTAAATAACCTACAATGATTGATATGCCATAAAACCTAACCCAATCAAACCAAATCATATATATTTAATATATATGTATAAAGAGGATTTGGCATTAAATAACCTACAATGGTTGATATGCCATAAAACCTAACTCAATCAAACCAAATCATATATATTTAATATATATGTATAAAGAGGATTTAGCATTAAATAACCTACAATGATTGATATGCCATAAAACCTAACCCAATCAAACCAAATCATATATATTTAATATATATGTATAAAGAGGATTTGGCATTAAATAACCTACAATGGTTGATATGCCATAAAACCTAACCCAATCAAACCAAATCATATATGTTTAATATATATGTATAAAGAGGATTTGGCATTAAATAACCTACAATGGTTGATATGCCATAAAACCTAACCCAATCAAACCAAATCATATATATTTAATATATATGTATAAAGAGGATTTGACATTAAATAACCTACAATGGTTGATATGCCATAAAACCTAACCCAATCAAACCAAATCATATATATTTAATATATATGTATAAAGAGGATTTGGCATTAAATAACCTACAGTAGTTGATATGTCATAAAACCCAACCCAGTCAATCCTATTCTTACACTTTATCTATCTAGTCTCCATGTTTAATTGCTGCCCATTGTTTCCCTTAATTTTTCATGCCTGGTTTTTAGTTACAAAATTCAGCCATTGCTAAAACATTAAATTTTATAAGAAGATTTTTTTCTTATAAATTTCATTGTAATAATTTCTTTTTGTTGATTCATAGATTGTATGATTTATTTTCCAGCTTTGTGAATCACAATGTCATCCACTCAAGATAAGGCTAAAATGGTTCGACTTGTGCATGAATGTGGTTCCATAGCTAAAGCCCAGAAACGTTTTGCAATTGAACAAAACAAACCAGCACCTCACCGCCATTCCATACGCCGATGGGTAAAGCAGTTTGAGGAAACAGGCACTGTGGCAAAAAAGAAATCAAGTGGAAGACCAAGGAGATCGATTGAAAGAGCAAAAATTATCAAAGAAGCATTTCACAACTGTTCAAAAATGTCCATCCGGACTGCATCTCTGGAATTAAACATACCAAAAAGTTCTATTCATCGTATTCTCCGTGAAGAACTCAGGTTAGTTATCTGATTTTTCATTATTATTGTAAGTAATTAGCTGTCATCTCCAGGTAGATTGTTGCCTAAAAATTATATGAGAGGAGGCTGAAAATTTCTCTACCAGACCAAGAAAGAAATGATCTAGATGGGTTGGAGAGTCTGCTGTTTTCCACAGTCTTATCAATTATAATTGTGTACTTCCACTTTAGAAAATGATATTATCCCAAAATCTTTTTGAAAAGAACAATCTCAAAATTGTTATTAAAATGTTAGTAAAGTCTTTTATTTCTTTTAAGTAGGATATATTAAATTTGGGCTAAATTATTGACTAAAAGTTTAAAGTTTAGATTTTGCTGTAAACATTCTAAAATTTTATTAAGTAGACAGGAAATTTCTGAATGAAAAGGGTTACTGAATCCTGACACTAGAGCAATCAAATGTACATGCTATAATACATTCAATCTTACAGTTCAACACACTTGGAACATCATTCCTCAAGTTTTTTAGCCCTCCTTAAAAAAAAAAAAAAAAATTTCAATAAATTAAAAAAAAAGAAATTATTTCCTTCTTGCCTAGGCTGAGAACTTTTCAGTACACTATTGTATGAAAACTCAAATATTTACATGAATGATTGAATGTTTATGAAGGCTAATACAAGATTTACTGGGGGTGGGGTTAATAAATTCAAGGTAGGCTTAATTGTTTGACTTCTCTCCTTCTTAATAACTGCATTTCATTAGTTGTTATCAAATGTTAATAACCACAGTTTCTGTACTGAAAACATTTTTCCAAGTCAAACCTCCCACAGAAGAAAACATGACCAAGAACTGTACAGTGGTGGCAGAGAATATAAAGGTGGAACCTGTCAAAGCCTGAAAGAAAAGGCTTGAGAGTAGACAATGAAGTCGGGCATAGTTAATCATGTATGGAAGGAAAAATGAAGTTATCAATGTCTGTGGAATGAATTCAAAATGATAGAGAAAAAAAGTAAAAAATCAAACAACTATAGAAACTATAGCATATGCAAGGCACTAGCAAGCTCACAAGTTGGCCAAGCATAGAGATTAAAATAATATGGGAGTTATAAATTAAAAGAGAGAGAGAGCAACATTCACAAGAATCAGTAATAACACCAAATGACCAAAAATCAACAATATACATGCTCTTGTTGGAGAGGCAAATAATTAATAAGGTGAATTAACTGATAAGAGATATCTCCAGTTATGGACTGCAGAAAGAGAGCAGTCTGCCTCCATAAAGGGTTTGGTTAGAAATTTCTTGAAGGTTGACAAAAGACACCCGAAGATGGTCAGAAGTTATAGCTATCAAAATACTGTGAATAAAACAACCAAAATGAGGACAGTAGTCTAATATGTATGAATAATGTAAATAATAATAATTCCTCATTTCCAAAATTTAGACAAACATTTTTTGTTGTACAATTGGATATTTAACATGGTGTTCTTAATATGATTGAGTAGGGTTTTTTTTTACCCGGGGAAAATTCTAATTTTTGATAACCATTGTAAAACTCAATCAATTTTAATACAATTGGTGTTAACTTGGAGAGAATTTTATTTTGAGTTACTTTTGCTATTAGACCAAGTCACCAAAATTGCTTGGAAAAATGTTACATACAAAGATTTGTCACATTTTTTAATTCTTCTTGTTTTTTCATAGTCTCTAATGCTTTCATGATACTATTTTTCAACAGTTACATGACACAAGGACAAACAAAAGACAAATCAAAACAGAAGAAAACACAAAAAATAGAAAAACAGAAGATACCCACAAGTAGTGAGCAAGACAATGAAGTGACTGGAGCTGCAGCTTTTAATTACATATGCATTGTATGTATGGTAAGTATCAGTTTTTATAAATTTGTTTTTCATCTCTCATAAAAGAAGGCAAAATACATAGATGTTGTTAGTAGTTATTCAGCATCTAAAAATAGCAATTACTGAACAGGCTAAAAAGTTCATTCAATTTGTTAATTTAAAAAAAATAGGCATTTTAAAAAAATGCACACATACATATATATATATATATATATATATATATATATATATATATATATGTGTGTGTGTGTGTATACACTCATGTACACACACACACACTACCCTTGGCAAAAATATTTTCCTCTGTATGGCTTTGAAAAAATTATACCATCAATGTAAATAATTTAATCTGATTTATTCAAGGTATATTTTATGAACCCAGAATGTTCAGCTATTAAATGAAAAATGTTTTTGTCTTATCTATTATTAGTTCATTTATTGCTAAATAAAAATAAACCCAAGGTGAATATCCTCTAAGTGTGCTAATTCTATAATTTTTGACATAGTTTGTATACATCTAACAGCAGTCACATGACAATAAAAAGTAATCTTTATGAATGAAGTTATTTAAAAGTAAATACTCCTATGTTGCTTCATCATGGTAAATGGGCATAAAAAATCACAAGTAACAAAAAAAAAGTGAAATGAGAATGCAATGAGTTGCATCTATAATGACAGATGTAAAGACTTGTGATGCCCTTCACAAAAGTCACTGTGAAAACAATAGAAATGCCCTCATAAAGATCAGAACTAATACAATAGTATACAATGAAAGAAACCAGTTGAAATATCACATGTAACAAAATGTTGAGTCATACAATAGAGCTATAAATTATATATACAAATCAAAAAATTCAAAGCTAGGAAATAGATCTTCATAGAGAGGATAAGAAGAAGCAAAGAGAACACTGAAATGCAACAGATTCTCACAGGCTATGTTGTTCAGATATGATAGTCTAGTCCCACTTTGTCATTGATCATTCATACACACACACACACACATATATATATATATATATAAAGTAAAGTTGGTGACCAGAAAGCTCCCTTTTCAATAGCTACTACACCGAGATGTAGAAAGAGCGCTACTCTACTTTACTCTTGATACATACCTTATGTCGCTGAGTGTTAAGCAAGGAGGTATCAAGTACCATTTTTAAAGTCTTTGGTATGACGTGACCTGGGATTGAACCCAGGTCTCTCGGACCATTGGTGAACACTCTACCCACTAGGCCAATGTGTCAGTTTAGTAAAGTTGGCGACCTTAGTCGAGGGTGACCTGAAGGCTCCCTTTTCAATAGCTATTACACCGGAGTGGAGGGAAGGGTGCTACTCTTTTCTCTGGATTGCTCCACTTTACCCTTGATCCTTATCTTATAATTTTTGAGTCTTTGGTATGACTCGACCTGGGATTGAACCTCAGTCTCCCGGACCATTGGCAAACACTCTAACCACTCGGCCAATAGCCCGGTTATATATATATATATATATATATATATATATATAATCATCAATAAATAAGTTCATATCTATCAATTTTCATAAAAAGTTTATTTTCTTCTAAACTAAAGACATGAATATCATTTGGCATTATTCATTACTAAACTCTAAATTCTTTAACCAATAATAGGAATATGTTGTTGTTAAAGAATAAGTACACTTCTTATTTTTATTTATGCTAATTTATTCTTGCTTACAGAGTTTCAGTGCTGTAGAGTTTGATAATAAATAATAATTTTCAAACAGCATTTACCATTTTTACCATGAATACAGCAAATTCAATAAATACTAACTAATAATATTCATTTTGATTTAATAATTTTCCACTAAAAATAATTAAATCCTTAGTCTAAAAGTCTAAAAATAATTAAATCCTTAGTCTAAAAGAAAATTAACTTTTTATTTAAAAAAAAAGAAATTGGTCCTTATTTATAGATGATATTGTGTTGTTTCCAAGATTTTAGATTTGTACAATTTCTTTTCTTTATTCATTTTTTTATTTGATTTTATAATTTCTTTGACTTTACTGTATATATAATACAAATGGTAAATGCTGTGTGAAAATACCAATAATAATCTGGCCCCAAATTTCTTGCTTTATGGTTTACTTTTAATCTTTTTTACTTTTATCCAATTGATTTTATCACACTTATTATTCTGCTTTGGCAAGTTATTAATTTCTTTTTCTAATTTGTAGTGTTTCATGCCAGATGTAGAAACTTACAGAGAACATTTTGAAAGCAAACATCCAAATGCACCTTTGCCAGAAGGACTAACAGGTGAGACTAGTTAGAAATTAATTAAAAACAAAACAATAAAAGCAATCATTTGATAGTCTTTGCAGCTATTGATTAATGATTTTTTGAGAAAGTAGTTTACAAAATCAAATTTAGTGACCAGTATTTGGTTTCTATATCAAAACTGCTGTTTAATTCTCAGCTAATAGTGTAAATATAGTGACAGGAGTCAACTAAATTATAGACTTTTTATTTTAGTCAAATATGCTAAAGATAAAAATAAAAGAATGCAGGTTTTCAAGCCAAGGGGCTAAAATCAATTGATTGGATGTCTCCACATACATTTGGACATTAAGTATATAAGCAATAACAGACTGACAAATATTTCACAGATTCTTGAGAGAAGCTACTAGCTCATCTATCCCTCATAAAGCAAGTGAACCTCTCCCAACAGAGTTTGGTGTTTTAAATTCCTTCATTTCTGTAGCTTTCTTATTTTCTTTTTGCACTTGATGTGTAGAACAAACATATAAGGTGTTTAAAAAGTTTTGAGATTGAAGCTGTATTTAACAAGTCAGAAATGAGCAATGAATGAAATATTCATTTTCTTCAAAATAGTTACTTTAGCTTTCAACACACTTATTCCATTAATTGAAGCATCTGAAACTCTTCTTTTGATATGGTGGAAACTTTGTCTATCATATTTATTCTAAAAAGCAACATGGATATATAAGTAGCATTCTCCCTTTTCTCCTGTGACTGACAGACAAATCAACCAACAAACGAGCAAACAAATAAAATATCTTGGGTTTTATATATGTTCTGCTGTGTTAGTTTCTTTAAAGATGTTAGTAACTCTGGTTGTATTCTGGGATCAAATTATATAAGAAGATAAAACATATTTAGGATTTTTAGCTATAAAAAATGAGGTTCAAATTATATATGAAATCAAATTGCACTCAAATAGATATGGTACTAATATGACAATCTTTTTAAAATTTTGTAAATAGATTGAAATTTTTCAAAGATTTTTAAAAAATTTCTTTCTCTATCCAGTTATTTTAGCCAGTGTTTTAAAATTATGGAATTTACATGTCTAGAGAGACAAATGTTTTCTCTTTTATTAGGGGGCATGTTTGATCACATGAGAGACCAGAGCTCTTTCTCTTTTGATTCCTGTTCTTTGAACATGTCAGACCTCCCTTTTGCAGTTCTATTCATAGAAAAGATTTGGTCTTGCCACCCAACAAATGGCATTGTCTTTTGTCTTGCTAGTGAGATAAAACCCACTAAAGTACACAAGTAAAATTTTTCTCCTATTTGGTAGGCCTTCTTTATGCACAGCTTGTTTATGGAATACAGTTCACATTTCATCTGTTTTGGGATTCATCTGTGTATTTTTATAATCTTGTAATACTTGATATATTTTTTTTATATATGTACACATTAAATGTCTTTTATCTCTACTTGAGTTTATATTGTCTTTCCTTTCTGTTTATTCAGTATTAGTGTATCAGTGTATATACTAATGGTAATATTGGAGCTTGGTGAGTAGGGAGGCAGCAAAATATCCTCCCCCTAGCACTAAATACCAGTAACATCTCCAATAACCTGTAACAGTTCCTTGTTTACAAGTTTTTATAATAAGTTTGCTTTTTCTTTATAACTAGATGCTTCTGCTGCTGTCTGCCCACCTATGATGAATTAAAGAATGCCTTACCAACAATGATGCTGTGCTTTTCTTGTCCAAGGATTTGCAGCTTCTTTTGGTGAAAAAGTTCCAGTAAACCTGAGCAAGATGCCATTTTAAAAGCATGTTCTTCAGAGAGAGAGAGAGAGAGAGAGAGAGAGAGAGAGAGAGATGTAATGACAATGAAATCAAAGAAGTATCTAAAGAAAATTGCAATCAGACCAAAACATCAACTGTTAGCAACTGGTTAACTCTTTGGTTATATAAAATACTTAGGAGAAACAAAGTTGCTATGAAAGCAAGTGAAGGATGTAACAGAAACAAATTGTAACACTTTTGCTTTGCAATGGCTTTATCTTATACATTCATACATACATGTGCATTATATATATTTATACATCAAAATTGTCTACAATGCTGCATCCCATATTCACTTTTAAGCAGTTAGCACTACATACAAATATATACCACATTGTAATGCAAAGCAAATTTATTAAATTGAAAAAACAAAAATTGTGAACCAGGTAGTAGGCTACTCAGATTAGAAAACTATGCTGATGACATTGAAAAAAAAAGCAGAAATATATATATATATATATATATATATATATATATATATATATATATATATATATATCTACTTGTGTTCTAAAGTAGCCTGAAGTCATATAGACATATACTGTCAAGCCTTAAGATATGTCTAAAGACATTTTCTTATGACCTCACTATGGTTTCTGTTCAAACTGTAAATATGAATATAGCATTTTAATTCTCAGTCAGCTTATGCTTCAATTATTCTTTATAAGGATATAGACCCATACTAATTCTACAAAAATGAAAATCAGTTGATAATTATTTTTCATGCATTAAACCTACTAAATGATCAACATGTTGAAATATATCAGGGTTAAGGAAGTATGCTCTAAGCAAAAAAAAAGTCATTTATCAAAACACCTTCCGAAAACATAATATTATTAATGACTAATCACAGTTTCAATGAATATAAGTATAGACATTTTTTTTTTAATCATAATTCTAATTAAAACAATATACTTGTTACATTAGTATCCACTAGTACATTCATAGAATCATTTACACACAATGCCCTAACTTTAAATTTGATTTAAAATAAAATATTAATTTATGTGTATACAGTAGACAAAAATAAGTGAATAAAAGAAACAACATAGATAATTGCTTTTATTAAGATATTTTAAAACCCTGAAAGAAATTGTTTCTTTTTATTGTGTTATATCACAATACAATCTTAACATTTATGCTAATTTCAATTCCAAGCACAAATTACACAAAAAGTATTTTAACCACATCAAACATGGACATATAATTTTACAATTGTTCTTAATACATCTAAAAATAGAATGCCTGCTTATTTTAAAGTAGCCTAAAAAGTACACATATTTACATACATACTTGTTCATGCATAAACACACACACATACATATAAATATAAGCACAGTGATATTATTATGTTTAAAAGTTGTTGTATCTACAATAAGAGTGCCCCATGTCTGTCTACAGATACAGCATATACTAACAGAAATCAGAACAACATATTACTCCTATTAGTTTTCTGTATTCATATTCATTAGGCAATACTACATTCTGAAAATCCCAGACCTACAAGTGGGAAGAGAAGTTTGTACATAAAACAACCAGATTTACATTATAGAGGATTTGATATGTGGTTTTAATATTTATTTTACACTGCTTATACATATATTATAGAAAAGCAGTATTTTTATTATATATATATATATATATATATATATAAATAGTTTTTAAAACACTATTTTTAATTACTAAGAAAAATTCGTTTGTCAGTTGGTAGCCAGACTGAAGAACACAAGTAACATTATTTGAATTTCTTTGATTCAGCCTTGTCAAATATTGATTTTTTTTTATTATTATTTATTTTTAATCACATTTTCAGTTGTTATTTATTGCAACTCCAGATCATTAGTTTTCAATCACTAAATCAACATTATAAATTTAGAATAAAGAATAAATGACCAGTGTGGCCAAAACTCGCATCTCCTGTATCCACTTATAGATAAATAAGGAAAAGCTCCTTCAGATTGGAATGTGAGTTTGAACTTCATTTCAAGTCCATGTTTTTACTAAGTATTATAGAATGACTCTCAAGGAGGTGGAATAAAAAGAAACTAAAATCAAGATGAAAGAAATACAAAAATCTATTATAAAATGACTTTATATGTATGTATTTACACAACCCTGATGCCATAAACAGGATGAAATACAAGGTCAATATTTAAGTGGAGTACATCTGACTTGAATTCACAGAAATTATTTTTTCTCAAACTAGTTGTCTTACCAAGGTTATGAAGTCAGTCTGCCCTACTATTTACCTATAGCTGGGTAAAGAATTGATGGATTCATATCTTTCCAAAAGGCATTAGTTCGAAATGAAATACAAACAGCCTCATCCAGGATTTGAACTTGTTTTTATATGTATTTTTATCAGTTACACAATCTGGTCCCACTACAGAGCAATGAGAAATTCCATTGTGGTATGGAATTACTTGATGTCACTTGAAATAGGTAGGAGTGTAATTAGGTAGATTAGTAATTAATCTCTCTTGCTTTCAGTTGCAGTTAGTTTGTGTACAATTTACTTGTCACCCAAACTGGTCTTACTTCTGAGTAATGAGAAATTCTGTTGTGATAACAAGAGACATTTTAGAAATTCAAATACATCCATGATTTCTTTCACTGGCAATAATTAGGTAGACTACCCAACTTAATCTCTCTCTCTCTTTCTCATGTTCTTCTTTTCCTCTCTCACTATAACTTTCTATATTTCAATCTTCTTCCTTCTCTGCATCACTTTTTCTTTTTTCAATTTCTCTTTCCTTTCAATTAATTCTTTCTTCCTCCCATCTTTCTTTCATCTGTTTATTTGAGTGATTTGAAAGGATTTCAATGGACCAATGCTCCTGTGTTTTCAACTCACCACCATCTTTAACACATAAACAAAACGGAAGTACTGATCCATACATTGTCATGTCATCTATGATAGGAAACAAACTAGCTTAACATAATATACTATGTGTTTATTCTTAGTATGTTTCATAGTACAAATCTACACATTAAATCTGTGATAAGTTTTGTGATACCTCACATTTCAAAAGCAACTATAATAATACACATCAAACTTTTACTGGTTTTTCTTTTGAACCATTGAAATAGAAGTGATTGACTAAACAAACAACAGTAAATTATTAATAAACTAATTTTTCAAAACTTCTTAAGTAAATCAATCAATTATTAATTTATACCAAAAAAACCAAGTAACTTTGATGTAAAAAATCTAAAAGCAAATCCCACTTATACAATGATAGATAAAACCATAAAAATGACAAGTGTTATGATTGAATTCTGTTTGATAAGAGAAAACAAAAATGTTATTGACATATTGTAAATAAATAAACAAAATATCTTCCCTGACATCATTTTTGTTTTCTTATTCTAATTTTTACCTACAAATTCACATTTTTATAAAAATGTTCATCCATACACACACATATAGGGGTTAGTTTTTTTTTTTCATCTCTATTATGATGATACAATTTTTATATATATATATATGTATATATTACCATAATACTTAAAAGAAGGCACATCACACTGTAATTTTTTGTTAGTATCCTAGTGTTAAAATGCTCAAACTTAGAGAATAAAGCAATGTCCATACCAATTTTATGTTATCATAATAATTAATAGTGTGGAGTCTGTATTAACCTTCACCCTGATTAATCTATCTAAAGAGATAACTATTGAATATTAATGGAGGACTTCACTTTATTCATTCATTTATTTAATTATTTATTCATTATTATTAAATATAAATAGGAATTTACTCAACCCCTCTACCAAAGGACAGGATCTGACACAAGGTCAATTTTTTTAAGTGGAGGAAAGCTAATTTGAATTCAATTTTTCTTTTCCTAGACTGGTTATCTAACCAAGGCTAAAAAACTGAGTCTGCCCTACAATTTATCCATAGAAGGGAGGAGAATAGATGGATTTATGCTTCTCTCAATATGATTAATGCAAAGTGAAACACAAACAGCCTTGTTCGGGATTTGAGCTTTGGTTGCCAATCCTATTTCCTACCATTAAGCTAAATTCTCCTCTTCAAATTGCTTATTGAAAGAAAATATTTTGGGTGATCATATCTGACAATGTGATTAATATGACCAGAAAAACAAAAGCCAATTTGTTGAAAATAATTTCTTCATATAAAATAATTTCTTCATTTAAAATTTTGTAGTATCTGATGAAGCTGTGAAAAACAAAACATCTTGTACAAATAAATTTTTATTTTCAACAACTTGGTTTTCATTTTTCCCTGGCCATATTTTTTTAAGATCTAATTATAAATTATATGAATACAATGTGACTTGACAGCAATTGTGATCTTTAAGGGAGTTGTTATTGACAAAATTTAGCTTAGTTTGGCAAAGGTTAGAAGAGTCACCTAGTGAGCTTTGAAATGATCTTTGAATAATTCTTAATTTGGTTGGTTGGTTGGTTGGTTGGTTTGTGGGTTTTATGGCATATCAACCTTTGTAGGTTATTTAACGCCAAATCCATTTTTATGTAAACAATTCAGTTTAGCATGAGTACACAGTTTAATAGTCAAAAACATTTCTATTTCAAACTATTCAAGCAGTTATATATAACAATTCAGTTTAGTGTAAATACAGTTTCAATATCAAAAAACAGTTCTTTCAAATAATTCAGTTTAGCATAAGCACGCAGTTTAAATGTAAGTATGGTTTAATTGTCAAAAACATTTCTATTTCAAGCTATTCAGTTTAATCAAACAATTCAGAGTTCTATTTAACCCATAGATAGGGCCCTATCAGATGCTACCACGCCAGGCCATATATATATATATACAGTTATCATATTTATCAAGCATTCCGCTCGGGCAGGATATGATACAAGGTCAATTTTTAAGTGGAGTTTAACAGGTTTGAATTCAGAGTATTCCTTCTCCTAGAATAGTTGCTTCACCAAGGCCAAAGAACCCAGTCTGTCCTACTATTTACCCATAGCTGGAGGGAGAATAATTGGATTCATACCTTTCCCGAGGGTATTAGTGCTATGTGAAATGCAATCAGTCTCGTCCAGGATTTGAACTTGTTTTGCTGTGTCCATTTCCTACGACGATAACCATTACACCACAGGCACCTCCGTAAGATTTATGCTATATAATAAGCAAATGAACCAGTGCCCTAAAGATCAAATTCAAAACTCCAAAAACTGAATAAAGTTGACAACATTTGACCTTATATATTATTGTATTTAATGGTGTATATATATATATATATATATATATATATATTGTGATCATCAAAAATGGAATTGGTGACCCGAGTTCAAATCCTGAACAAGGCTGTTTACCTTTGATTTTGTGTTAAAGCTCTTCAGAAAAACATAAATAGTTCTTTAGCCTTGGTTAGGCAAGGAGCATAATAATAACATTAAAGAGAGGAAGTTTTCAACAATAAAACTACTAGATAAAATGAACACTCTTTCTAAAAACAATAGGATCATTCTTACTTGGATACCCAGCCACTGCGACCTACAGGGAAATGAAAGGGCAGACAGAGCTGCAAAAAAAGCACTCCAGACATGTATATCCAATACAAAAATTCCATACACCGACCTAAAACCACTTATTAACAAATTTATAATTAAGAAATGGCAAAAATCATGGGATGACCAAACATAGAACAAACTCCACCATATTCAAGATACCATAGGTGAATGGCCAGCAGGTTAAAGAAGAAATAGAAAAGAAGTGATAATCTCCAGACTTCGTATTGGTCACACCCACGTTACCTATTCACACCTCCTAAAAGGGAAAGACTCCCCAGTATGTCTAACATGCAAAGTACCTCCCACAGTCAAACACATTCTCATAAACTTTGACAAGTTCAGACGAATTCGCCCAAAACATTACCAAATAAATAATTTAAAGAACCTCTTCAAAAACTCCAAACCAGAGGAAATCTTAAGCTTTCTAAAAGAAATCAATCTCTTCATTAAAATCTAGTCAAATATAATAAAACATAACTAAAACGCATACCTTAAAACCTAAAACATGCATAAAAACAAAAGCAATTTAACCCTTCTGGCATTAAATGACCCACAGAGGTTGATATGCCGTTAAACAAAACTCAAACTCAAACTCAACAACAAAACACTATTTCCTCACCATACCATTATGTATTTTCACCTAAAATTGCTTCATTTATCTGTTGTAGATTGGTTGGTTGATAGATTTTAAATGCATGTCAACCTGTCTGGGGTTATTTTATGCCTAGAGGTTAGGGAATGTTGTAGATTTATGGAAATAAATAGGAGGCACTACAATATTATAGGCCATTGGCCTAATGAGTAGAGTGTTCGCCAATGATCCTAAAGACTGGGTTCAATCCTAGTTCGAGTCATACCAAAGACTCAAAAAATGGTACTTGATGACACCTTGCTTAGCACTCAGTACTATAAGATAAGGATCAAGAGTAAAGTGGAGCAATCCAGGAAATGGAGTAACGCCCTCCCCTACACCTAGGTGTAGTAGCTGTTGAAAAGGGAGCCTTGGGGGTCACCCTCGACTAAGGTCACTAACTTTACTTTTTACTGGTCATGTAAAGTGTCTGAGTAAACATTAGCCAACCAACAAACTTCAGCTTTGTATACAAGACTCTTTTTGCTCTTTTTTTAGGGGAGTGGTCTTATGTCAAATATGATAATTGTTTATTGAATAAAAGCACAGATTTCTGTTATTCTAAAAGCTGAATGCAACCAACTCCTAAAGAAAGGTAAATAATTTAATGGCCAAATTATTAAGTTAAAAACTATTAATTGATATTGATATATTAATTATTGATTGTTTGGTTGACTTTATGATATGTCAAACCTTGTTGGGTTATATGGTGCCAAATTCAGTGTAGTTTTTGCCTTTTTTTACAAGAAATTATATAGTTTCAAGTAACTAATAATAGACATTTGCAAATAATTATGACTTCAAGTAATTATTCTTAATACAAATGATTTCTACAGTTATATGGTTTCAGGTGTTCCGATCTAATATTAATAATTTTCAAACAAATCTATTTGGCCAAGAGATAGAACTCTAACAGATACTACTACTACTACTACTACTACTACAGGTTAGAGTGGACCTAAGGGTAATGACAACAAAAGGAGGATTCTACACTCTTCGGAACTGTAGCCTTGTGTCATACCTAGTGCATCCTTTTTTGTGGGGAGGTCTTACCTCTCTGTAAGGGATGCAGTCAGTGTATTCTGGGTCCTAATATATCCAAGTAAAAGAAAAGGAAGTGTAGAAAAGAAACTAATCTTTCTAATCAAGACATGCTGAAAACACAGGTTCCAGCTTGAGCACCAAAGTTAAGCAGGGATGATCATGTTTAATATTTCAATGGGTGACCACTGAAGAACAGCTAGTATTATAAGCAATCTAAGCAAGGATTAGTAAAATTTAGGTTGCCTTCTGTGGTCTAATGGTCAGTGATCTTGATTATCATTGTTAGTGAGTTTGATTCTCACTGAGTGCACCATACTTCTCGCTTTGTGCTAAGTTAAGGTTAGTAAATGACAATCTGATGCCCGCCTCTCATTTCTGTAAAGTTTTTTTCTAAAAAAAAAGTGAGTAAAAAACAAAATAAAAACAATCCATTTTTCTCTACACAACATGACCTAAATTCACAAATTTTTCTTTCAGTTTCATGATTTCAGTTAAAAAAAGGCCGTGAATTAAATGAAAAATAAATTAACTGAGGCAATTTGTAATATTTATAATATTTTCAGGAAATCAGAGTAGAAGATTAAAATAATATTGTTAAAGTTATACAGTTCATTAATGAAGAATCCAGAGTACTAAAATGGGAATTACTTTTAAAAAAATATTGTTTATCATGAAGATATATAAGTGAAATTCTTTTTAGCAGTCTTTTTTTACTTGTTTAATAATTCATTCAATTTATTTGGTTGTCTTGTATATATGTAAATGAGTATTGTACATAGTATTATTGTATATGTAAATTATATAATAATTACATAATTTATTTTAAATCTATTCAATAAGTTATATACTGAAGAAAATATATGACAAAAATATACATGCAAGAAAATATAAAATGATTTATACACTGAAGAAAAATTTATACAATTTAAAATTTATCATGTTAAAATCATGTAATAATGGTATATATTATCATATCATGCAATATTATAGTATATGTAAATAAGTACTGTATATATTATTTGGATATAAATGTAACTCAAATAAATAATTAAAAATGTCATATTAATCACTGGTAGTTGTTATTTTTTCAAGGTATCCTGACTTTCTTCAATAGTGGATTCCACAATTTTCACTTTAACATTGTGTTGTGATCAAGCTTTTGTAAATACAGCATGTAATTATTTTTATTAATTTGCTGTATATATGTTTACTTTTTAGATTTAATTTCATGGAATTAAAAAAATAAAGAAGCAGTTGTTTGTTACAATTCCAAAAATAATCTATTATGTAAAGTGGCTTATTCTGTCAGGGGAAATCCCGTAACTTTTTTCTCTTAACACTTCTGTCATTTATAGAGAATGGATAAAGAAAAATGTAAAAGATACCAGATAAAAGGTAAAAAATATCAGGTTAAAAGTAAATGATAATGAGTAGGGGTTATAATAAGCAATACATATTATGCAATATATGATGCAAAGGTAAATTTTTACCCTTTAACCCATCCTATTTTAGCAAAAACTAAAAATCAGATTATACTTTTTTTGGCGAATACATGTAAACAGCCAGAAAAAATATCCGCAAAGAATATATTTTGAAGAAACCCCTAATATTTTAGAGTTTAAGGTGGGGGATCACTTTGTTATATAAATTTAACGTAAAATGATCCCCCACCTGGACCAGCAAGCATTACTGACAACTAGAGATAGTAGCAAATGGACGTGTAACCAAATTTTTTTTTTTCATTTTTTTGTAGGGAAATCAGATGGAGAGAGTAGAGGTGTTAACTAAGGTTATTTGGGATGGGGATTTTTTTCGCTGAATAAAAAAAAAAGAAGTGGAAACAATATTGGGGGTGAGAAATTTTTTTTCTTTTTTTATATGTGATGAAAAGACTTGAAATAAAAAAAAACAAACTGTGTGGTGGGGGCACCCCACCACACAGTTTTATTTTCTTTTTCTCTGCCGAAATGGGGGTGGTTATTTCTAGTCTTTCAATATAGTCTATCTATCCCTTTCCGGTACACCAACTCCTGATGATGAGGGCAGGTAGGTAATTACAATAGTATTAATATACAATTGATCTATCACTCTCTTTACTTTGAGTGAGGTACACCAACTACTGAGAATGAAGGTAGGTAGTTAATTACAACATTATTAATATATATATACCAACCCCTCTGCACAAGCAGGATATGACACAAGATCAATTTTTTTAAGCAGAATTTAACAGGTTTGAATACAGAGCTTTTCTTCTCGAAAGCTAAAGACCTCAGTCTGCCCTACAATTTACCCATAGCTAGAGAGAATTGTTGGATTCATAGCTTTCCCAAGAGTATAAGTGCAATGTGAAATGTAAACAACCCTGTCCAGGATTTGAACTCGGGTCACTGTGTCCATTTCAAATGACAATAATCATTACACCATGAGTACTTCCACAATATTAAAATATAGATTAACAAATTGATCTCAAAGTGTCATGTAAATTTCAACAAATTTTCAATAATATCTTGTTCTGAATGTTGATTTTTACCTTCAGTGGGCTATCACCTCATCTTTTATTTTTTCTTTATCTTCTGATAGTTTTATGACTGAAGGTTTATCAGTTGGCAATTTCAATACTTGATAAGCTCATATTGAAAAAAAATGTTATTATAATAGACATTTACCTTATTCAGATGTAGGACCACAATGATGAGGATTGTTTCCCTCCAGGAAGAGGAGGAGGAGGAACTCTAAAAGTAGTTTACTAACAAGAAAAGAGCCTTTTTGGTTTGAATTCTGTCTTCCTTCACCTAGACCTATTGCCAAACAGCCTCATCCAGGATTTGAACTCAAGTTACTGTGTCAAATTCTGATGACTATAACCATTTACACCATGTGCACCTCCAGTGAATTGGTTTGTAAGACAAGTTAGTTAACAATCAACAAGTTACTTAGGTTGATGTGAAGTAACAAATGTGGGGCACCCATTGAGAAACAAACTCTATACACTTGTGAAATGGTCTACAATAGAAGCTTTCAAAACATTATATCCTGAAACCAATCAAATTATATGAATGAATTATAGAACTACTTCATCAAATAGTTGTTTTTAGCATTTAAAATTTAAGAAAAAATATAAAAATATTCAGAGAAATAATGATAAAATTTTAAAAAATTTTGTACATTTTGAATTAGAATAACAAATTTTTTTTTTTTATTTATTCACCCTTATATACGAATGTGCATTTATATCTTACCTATAACTCTAAGCCTTAACTTTTCTTTCTGAACAAGAATGTTTTTAATCTAAATTATTTCATCATAGTTGATTATTTCTTTAATTCATTGTCTCTGTGTGTGTGTGTGTGTGTGTGTGTGTGTGTGTGTGTGTGTGTGTGTGGATTGTTAGATAGACAGACAAACAAACATTAGATTCTGGTTAAATAGAACATTAGTAAACAATTTAGTAGGATCAATTTACAAGGAACTACCATTTATAGTGTGTTAATATGTTCTGCTTAAGTTGAATCATATATATATCAACACTTTCCCCCAAAACTTGTTAAATTATATAATTTGTTTAAAAATTTGTGAGGAAAGTATTGAATTCTATGATAGCTTTGAGACAAAACTGGTTCTTTGAGAGAAATATCAAAAATAATATTATCACTATTTGTCAATAACTTTGTTTATACATAATTTATTTACTGGATTGCATATACTGCTAAAAGTAATATATTGGAAAGTCAGAATGGCCATTTTAGATTAAACAACAATTTTAAATTAATTTTAGATTAAACAACTATTTTAAATTAAACAACACAGAATAAAATCTATGGATTATAATAAACTATTATTTTCTCTTCAAATGGCAACAGCTTAAACAGAGATACAAACTTCACCATGATAGAAAGAATTTAAATAATGTATTATACAATATTATAACTGAAATGCATGAAGATAAATGGGGAAAACATCTCCAAACACTGACTCCAGAGGGCTTTAACCTCAAACTAAATTATCCTCAAAACGTTGATTTGGAATAGAATGGGCAGATGGGTTGCTACATAAACATATAAATAGACAAATGCCTAAATAAAATATTTGACTAAAACAATTACTTTGAAACATAACCCACCCACAACCTAACAAATAACTCCTGCATGTATATCTCACTGTCAGGTGTTCATGATAGTAGATTATAAAATGGTCAGTTCAAAACACTTGGATATCAAAAAATCAATTTTCATTCAACAAATGGATATGATATGTTACCAGCTCAATTTTCATTTCTTCTTTTATGACATTTCAAATCTTTTAAAAAACTTTTCATTAAATTTTTTTCTCCTTTCTAAGGTTGAAATTAGTTTAGAGTAATGAAAAAATAAATAACAAAGAAATATTCCTATCTTATCATTTTTGCTCATCTCATATATATATATATATATATATATATTACACACAAACACATCCAATTTTATACTATTACGTTCACTTTCGAGCAAATACCCTTGGGAAAGGTATGAACCCCCTTATCCTCCCAGCTATGGGTCAAATAGTACCATTACTGTTCTTCTTGGAGAATAGCTTTGGCATTAAATAACCTACAAAGGTTGATATGCCATTAAAAAAAGAAACCAAACCAAACCAATTTTATATCCTCTCTTATAAATATTGTAGCAGTATTTGTTATACTGTGTTGCTTTTTAATAATTACAAAGCAAAAGTGAATTTTAAAAATTAATTATCAGTTCTTTTTACCACTGCATTTTCTCCAACTTATTGTATATACCCAACCCCTCTAACATGGGCAGGTTGTGACACAAGATCAATTTTTCAGTGAAGTGTTGCGGAGCCGATAAGCGTGTCGACTCCGCAAATAAATTAAGTTGAATGCGTGCGAGTGTAGTGTCAGCCAGAGACAATGAAGGAAACAAAAGGCAGGATAATAGATACAACAAAAGTGATGATTTTATTGCCGGAATTACAAACGTGTATGTAAATGTCCGGGGCGGTTGTATGTAGTCTTCAGCTAGGATGGGTTACATCGTTAGCTGGTATAGCCGCGTTGTAGATGTTCGCAGCTGGACGTTCGACGAGGGTAGCTGGCGTAGGTCGAGTCGTGGAGATACAGCTGGATGTTTGATGCTGGTAAGCTGAGATTCGGTCAGGTCGTTGGATACCGTTGGACAGTCATCACAGGCAGCTGAGGTCGGTCGAGTCGTGGCGGAAAGCCGAAGTTGGTCGCTGGTAAATCGATGTCCCGGTTTTGACATTTCGTTGGTATGGTCAAGTCGTGGTTGTTAGCTCGTAACAGCGAGTCGTTACGTGAGCTAGTTGTTGCAATGCTAGTGTAGTCCGTAACAACGAGTCGTTACGTGGACTAGATGCTGCATAGCTAGGGTAGTCCGTAACAGCGAGTCGTTACGTGGACTAGGTATTGCGTTGCTGGGGCAGTCAGTAACAGCGAGTCGTTACGTGGACTGCATTGCAGGAGCGTCGTGGTCGGTAGATTGATATCCCGGTTTTGACAGTACGTTGGGTTAAACGGGGGGGTGTCGATCTGGTTTCTGGCTCGTACAGCAGGTCATACGTGAGCCAGTTGTTGCAGTGGTAGGACAGTCCGTAACAGCGAGTTGTTACGTGGACTGTGTGATACCTTGCAAGAGCGTCGAGGTCGAGTTCGGTTATGACAGCTTGGTCATGTAGTGTCGGGCGAGCTGGTGACTAAGACTGAGCCACGTCTTAGTGTTATGGACCAAGTGAAAGGTCTGAGACCGAGGTTAAGGCTTGCCGGGCCCTAGTACAGACGAGATTGAGCAAACGAGTTGAGGAAAGGCTAGGGCTTTGTCGTGCCCCCTAGCCGTGCGGACGTATCGGATGAGAGCGAAGGCTTTGCCGTGTCAAAGCTGTGCGGATGATGGCTATGGCTGGGTCGCGCCAAAGCCGTGCGGACGATGGCTATGGCTGGGTCGCGCCAAAGCCGTGCGGACGATGACTATGGCTGGGTCGCGCCAAAGCCGTGCGGACGATGGCTATGGCTGGGTCGCGCCAAAGCCGTGCGGACGATGGCTATGGCTGGGTCGCGCCAAAGCCGTGCGGACGATGACTATGGCTGGGTCGCGCCAAAGCCGTGCGGACGTTGGCTATGGCTGGGTCGCGCCAAAGCCGTGCACAAACGAGCGGACAGGCCAGGAGGCAGAGGCTAAGATGGGCGTTATCTTCGTGCTGCGCAGATATCGAAGTGGTAGCTAACGGCTGGACCGTGCCATTAGCGCTGCACAGCTTATCGGACTATCGGAACCGAGTGAGGGTTAAGACCGGCTGGTCTTAGAATCCGTCTTCGTGTTTGCCTCCAGGCCGTCTATTTCGACTGGTCATTACTGACCGCCAGAGATGCACCGACCCGCAGAAGGTGACCTCTCATAGCCCTTAAAAAGAACCGTAAAAAAAAAGGTTGTTGAATCCACCACTAGAAGTGGCGGTGAGGTGGGTGCAACCATGATAACGTAGGATCCGAGCCTCGTGGAGCCAAGTGGCCCCTGAGAGCGTCCGCGTAGACCTCTGAATTTTCGTCGCCTGAAGCCTTTTTATATGGAAGAAAGGGAACTCCACTTCTGTCGCACCACGTGGATAGAAAGGTCTTCTACAAAAAATGGACGCAGAAAATAAGTATTTCTTTAGCCCAGTATAGGCTAGCGAAAAGTATTACTTCCATTTTTATAGAATTATTTCTGGCAGAAGTGTTTTGCAAATGTTGATAAATATTAATTTATCCCTTTCTTAGCTGTAACAGCCGGTTAAAATCGAAAAAGGGCTTCATCATTTCCGGCCGCGCCCGGATGTTATTTCTCTAGGGCGAAATGTAATCCGATCTGCTGATGTTCGCAGGCCGGTCGCGGCAGAAGTACAACTGGTTTTCCAAGGATTTAGTGAAAAGTGAAACACAAACAGCCTCAGCCAAGATCTGAACTCTAGTCGCCAAATCCATTTCCTCCATTGATTACTGTCGTGCTAAGTATGCCTCCTCAGCTTTAGTCCACCTACTAAAGCCTCATTGCAAAGGTAAAATATGCAAAACATAAAGCCTTTATTTTCATGCTTTTTTTTTTAAATAATTATCTCCCATTATGTAATGTCTAATTCAGTTTTCAGTAAATTCTGAATCCAAACTTAATATAAGTTCATCAAAAACCTGTTTAGCTGTTTGTATTTTAATACTGCATTCATGAACATTTTATTTGTTAGATGATAAAAATGGAGGTGATAAAATGTAACAAAAAGAAAAGGACAAAATGTGAATATAATTATTGAATTGTAATTTAATACAACAGCAACCTACTCATCATTTGACTGAAATTGTAAACATTAGTGAAATAATCAAAGTCTATATAAAATGATTTCTTGTCATTTTAATTCTATTGTTTTTTTACTATTTATGCTTATCATGTCATAATTTTTCTGTTTCGCTTGAGTTGATTACTTTGTCCTTTCAATAATCTTATAAGTTCAAGGTTATATTTACATATTAATAGACATGGTCAGCTTGCATATCAGGCTTCACTGTCCAATCAGTCGTTAGTTAACTTTTCTTATCTATCATCAGATAACACATTTTTATTTGCTATGGGGAGGAGTCCTCATAGAGTAGTGGCTAATATCCTGGACTGTGGAATTATAATAAAGGAGTTCAAACTCCAGTTGCGCTATTACATTCACTTTTGGACCAATACCCTTGGGGAAAGGTATGTACCCCCTTATCCCTCCAGCTAGATAGAACCACTACCGTCCTTCTACAAGGATGATTTTAGCATTAAATAACCTATGAAGGTTACTATGCTATTAAACAAAGAAACCCAAACCAAATCTCTCTGCTTGCCTGTCTGGTTTGATTCGTTTTTTATGGCATATCAACCATTGTAAGTTATTTAATGCAAAATCATCTATATACATATATATTCGATATATATGATTTGTAAACGAGCCTAAGATCTTGTTTGCACACAGTTATAAGGTTTCAAGTATTTCTATCTAATACAAATAATTCTGTTTACTATTAATCATTTGTTTGAACACAGTTACATGGTTTCAAGTATTTCTATCAAATACAAATAATACTATTAACTATTTTGCACAAAGTTAAGTGGTTTGAAGTATTGTTATGTAACACTAACAATTTAATTCAACATCAATCATTCTTTGCAAACATTGAAATAGGTAGAATTATACATATATCATTTGTAAGTGAATAATTTGTAGGTAATTTTATTTTTGGTTTGATTTAATGACATATTAATCCTTGTAGGCTATTTAATGCCAAATCCTCTTATTACATATATATTAAATATATAGGATTTGGTTTGGTTGGGTTTTATGGCATATCAACCATTGTAGGTTACTTAATGCCAAATCCTCTTTATAAATATATATCAAATATATGATTTGTAAACACATTTTCTTGAGATCATTTTTAAATAAGCTCATATTTTTTTTTACATGCAGTTAAATGGTTTGAAGAACAGCTATCTAATATGAATAATTCTATTTACAATTAATCATTTTTTTGCCCACAGTTAAATGGTTTCAAGTATTGTTTTGTAACACTAACAATTTAACATTTGCCACTTCCATGATATTAGTTTGTTGGTAGTTTCATTTTTAAATGAGTTAGAACGAATTGATTTGCACTCTAGTATTGTTATTGTTTCTACATAGTTAAATGATTTCAATTATTGCTATCAAACACTAATAATTCTATTCAATATTAATTGTTTGCACACAGTGAAGTAGTTTTGCTATTTGACACAAAATATTCCATTCAACATTACTTGTTCATTTGTACATAGTTAAATGGTTTCAAGTATTGCTATGTATCCCTAACAATTCAATTAAACATCAGTCATTTGTTTACACACAGTTAAATGATCAAATAGTTCTATTTCTAACAATTCAATTAAACATAAGTCATTTGTTTGCACACAGTTTAAATGTCAAACAGTTCTATTTAACCCATAGATAGGATCTTATCAGGTGCTACCACTTTATGCCAGAGTAGACCAGGGAGCAATGGCAATGAAGGGGCACTCCCCATTCCCTAAAGCTCAAGCATTAATGGAGCCTCATCATCAGATTGTTTAGTGTCATATCCAGGACACTCATTGGGGGAATATTTCCCCTTCAGCAGAGATGCAGTCAGTGTATTCTACAGCCCCAGCTGACTAGACTATGCCTGTCTGGGATAAATTCAGTTGGTACAGTCATTTTGAAGCAAAGATATGTTCTTAAAAAAAACTAAATTTTAAATTCATTGAGATGCAACCATCATTACCACAATTATCAGTCATATTCCATCTGGTTAAAGATGAACAAGCATCATTTGAATTTATATATATACACACTCATGTAAGACTTTTTAAGGCCAATTTTTAATTCAAAAACAAGGGTTCATTCATTACACAATGTTTTTCAAATATCAAAGCTTACCTTATGTCTAAGCCAAACCTATATGATAAAAACACCTTTTTGTCACTAAAAATTAGGGGTTATTATTACTTGATTATATATAGTAATAATTGACATTAATAATATAGATTATTATATATTATAAAGTGCTCAATATCGATAATAAAGTGTGTGTATATATATATATATATATATATATATATATATATATATAGTTAGGTTAGTGTAGACACAGAGTCAATGACACTTGGTGATGGGGTAATAATTGCAGTCGGTGTATTCTACAGCCCCAACTGATTGGGCTAACCAGATAAGGGTGAGAGGAACTGAAGCATTGACCTGTACTACAAATATCTGATCAAGAAAAATCATATAATGGACTAAGAGACTGAGAAGTCCCTTTGCCAGAGATAATTAACAAAACTTCATAGTCAGTTAAATGAGATTGACTACATGAATTAGGAATGGGGAATGCTGTGGAAGTTAAGAGAATTTTGGGACTGAGAAAATTAATTAGCACAGGAATTGGTGAGTGATTGCAAAGAGTTCCTTTGTTGGTGAAATGACTTAGGTTCACTCCTAAGACTGATGGTAAGAGAACCCAAAACCAATGATAGTGCAGAGTGTGTATTTATCCAACACCTGCATCATGTGCAGAGAGTGACACAAAGACAATTTTTAGGTGGAGTACAGCTGGTTTGAACTCAGTTTTACTTCTATAACATAGTTACCAATGACTGATCTGTTGCTGATGGTGATTGTCTGATGGATGAGGAAAAACAAAAAATATAACTCACCTCAAAGCTCGACTAGCAAACCTACACGAGTGAGTTCAAGTCTCATTGGGTGCCCCTTTCATATGGCCTTGTGCTACATCTAAGTAAAAAGCTTAGTAAATTTCCACCTCAAATGTAGAACCCTTTGTTGTTAATTCCCTTTGTTCAGTTACTGAGGCTGTGAAAATCAATGACAGACACAATGTGGAAAGTAGATTCATAGATTCTTTTTTCTTGTAGGTACTATTTTAGGATCTTTGGGTGGTTCTTTCTATCTCAATCCATATTATGACTTCTCTCACTCATGCCCAGCCACAAAAGAGAGCAAAAGAAAACAAAAAAAAAATCTTGGCATTCTCAAAATACTTACTTCACCAACTCCATGAGTGGCATGCCTTGTGACCCCTTATGTGGCTGATGGAGTCTTGTGATTCTGCCAACTGTTGTCAATTGCTGTTTTCATGCCTTGATGCCAGAAAAGTATCTTGTTACATTTAGCTGGACAAAAATTTTGAATCTTGTCTATTCATCTTTTCTTGATGCTGGCTTTTTTTTTTTTTTTTTTTTTTTTTTTTAAATAACTTATCTATTCACACCCAGGGACCACTCAATTACAATGACACACTTCTCCTTGCTGTACCCAGTCTGCCCACTAAAATTGAAGTGAAAAGCAAGATTTAAACTTTGGCAGAGTAGCAGCATTTTGGCTGAACAGGAGGTGGATCAATCCTAATTTGGTGATGCAAGGGAATTAACTGATTGGGATTATTTATACCTCAATTCTTCATGCAACAAGATGATTTTAGGCTGTTAAGCAGTTGGTTCTGTGATGCACATTATTGAGACAGTGTAAAAGACCAGACTACCTCTTAGTTAAGTTCTACCTTTGGAACAGGAGCTAAAGTAGACAATCAAATAATGTCAATATTTAATATTCCAAGCAGCTGTAGATAGTATAGATTTTAGAGATGACATACAAAAGGTTAAAATTAGCTTGTAACACTAGTAGAAATAAAACCAGTGTTATTGTTCTAACTGGTATATTCCTTTTTAGCATTGATTCAGATTACTTGTAGCATTATATCCTTGACAAGAACAAAAGACTCTACCAACTTCTCCAGAACCTCCCCCCCCCGCCCCAAAAAAAAAAAAATACAGGGATGGAGAATTTGTCAGATGAGGCAAGTCAACTCGTGAGATTATAACCAGACAACTGAGCAGAATTGATGTTGTTATATATGGCTAGTCAGTTATTAGTGTTGGAAAACAATACTTGAAATCATTTAACCATGTGCAAACAAATGAGCAGTGAATCTGTTAAAAATAGCATTGAGTTTGTAGGTAATCATATATATGCATAAACAGGATTTAGCATTAAATAACCCATGAGGGTTGACATGCCATAAAACACAATCAAACCAATCCCGACTTGTTTGAAAATAAAGTTACCTACAAACTCTTCCCTTATAAATTATATAACAGTAATTGGCATTAAATAACCCACAAGGGTTATTTAGTTTAATGGCATATCAACCCTTGTGGGTTATTTAATACCAAATCCTGTTTTCTATATAAGTAAACAAATAGTTTGTATAGAACTTTATTTTAAAATGAGTTAGTGTTTGTCTGCATGCAGTTAAATGGTCTCAAGTTCGGTTATTTGGCTTAATGACATATCAACCCAACTTGAGACCATTTAACTGCGTGCAGACAAATAAACACTAACTCATTTTAAAATAAAGTTCTACACAAACTATTTGCTTATATATATATATATAAATAAAAACAGCATTAAATCAAATAACCTAACCAACCAATTTAATTATATATAAGCTGAAGTGTGCATTTATGCCTGGTAAGCTGCCAAACTTGCAAAGCAGCTGGTTATTTTATAATCTATTTTTGTAAATTAAAAGTTTATACCGAATAATAATTGTTACTATAAAAGTTAAATCCACATGTATTCTTTTATATTATCTTATAGTCCTAAGCAATAAAGATTTAATTATTTTACGTTACTATTGTCCTCTGATTCCGTCCAGTAGTTTGAATGCAATAGTTTTTTTGTTGAATTTTTCTTCAACTACATTGATAAAAGGTGGTAGAGAACAAAATAATAGGAAAGATCAACTGTAGGTCAAAAGCAAAAAAAGGCCAATGAACCAAGCAACAGCTGCTGTATGTCTAACCTCCAAAACTAAATGTTTATTGCATAAAAGAAAATCTATACATATGCATCATTTATTCAATTTCATTTGTTTAGATATACCATGACTTGTATTCAACACTTGATGCTTTTAAAAATAATGAACAATAAAATAAAGTACAAACAAGACAGTATAAAATAGAATAAACCAAGATAAAAATGGTTGCCTTGATTGATGTAATGGTTAAACAATTTAAGTGAGCTGAACCAGTTTAGTAAATAAGTAAGATTCTCATTGGTTGCTTTAGCTGTGACACAAGGCCAGCAGTCTAAGTGAATAACTAAGCTTAGATAAGAATTAATGAGATGATCATGGAATAGGAAAGAATTTCATAGTTAACACACTCTAATAACCTCTTAAGAAAAAAAACAAAAACAAAAAAAAAACAGGAATACACACCTACTCAGACCAGCCAAGATCAGGTGATCACTGTCTTATCATTGAAAGTCAGTTATTTTAAAAATTCTCAAGTGTTAAAATCCAGACTAAAATTTGTTCTTCAGTGATTGCTTTCTACAATTTGAGCAGTTTTTTTTTTTTTTTTCATCTGAGGAGCCTCTCACCCTCATCTCCTGGCTTAAAAAATTATTGAAAAATGTAAAATGCTGTAATGTGTTAGTTAACAGTTTGTAAAGTGGTTAAATAATTGGTTACAACATTCTATAGACAATTTAAAATATATTAAGAAATAAGGAAATTATATATAAAATATAGCAGCATTTTATTAGCAATAGCAATGTAGAAATGAAGAATCTATGGCAGGCTTGCCCAGTTGGGCTGGGGCTGTAGAATACACCCACTGCATCTCTGCAGATGGTCAAGATGCATTCCCACCCCCAAATGTCTTGGATATAACACTAAACTATATGATGGTGAGACTCCAGTCCGAGAGATTTGAGGACCTCTTCATTGCCATGACTCCCAGGTCCACTTTGACCCAGAGTCGTAGGACCTGTTAGGATCCCATCTATGGGTCAAATAGAACCGTTTAATCATTTAACAGTGCACAAATAAATAACTGATGTTAAATTGCAATACTTGAAACCATTCAACTGTGTGCAAACATAAGCTTGGGCTTGTTTAAAATGTTACCCACAAACAATCCGTTTACAAAACTATATATATATGCATGCATATACAGATTTGGAATTAAATAACTTACAAAGGTTGATATGCCATAAAACCCAACCAACCAACCATTTATGGCTAAAATTCTAGCAATCCAGGTTTATGCACTGCTAGTTAGCAGCACAAATATTGGGTGCTCAGGTTGAAAGGTTAAAATTCTTAGTTGCTCATTTTTTTTTTGTAATTCATTACAAACCTCAATCTATGACAGCAACGAACAGCACAAATTGGAACAAAGAATAAGTTCACAGTGAAATTTTTGTATTCTCTCATAAAAAGGAAAAACCAATGGCTCTTGGAAGTTTAACTGGGACCCCGTCCACACCCCGTCAGAAAAGACAACATGCTTGAAACTCAAAGGTTCTATCTTACATTACTCCTGACTCTTATTCTAACAATTTAGAATTGCAATAAAAATATCTTAAATGTAATAATAATATTAAAAAATACTAGTCAAAATTAATAATGGTTAATTTTATCTAGAAAATTAAAAAAACAATGTGATTACTTATAACATTTTCAGGGTTACTTTCATTTTGTTTGATAGATATTATTGCCAATGATCAATTACCTGCTTTTACTAATAGTTTTAACATTTTTATAATTAGCAGTCCTCTAAGAACATGTATTATTTCTATACTTCAATTTATGCAATTAATATTTCAATTGAAGAAAAGGAATGTTTAATGTGCTGGTTTCCATCATTGCTAGTTTGTTCCTAACTAGTTATATGAAATCTAGTGATCAAGTTGGCTTTGTCCAACAAATATTTATAGTTTGATTTTGTGTTAATAATACTTATGCAATGACAAATATTCTCCTTATAAAATGTCTATTCTCTATGTTCAAATAATTTACTAAGCTTAGCTTGGCACAAGGTTAGAAAAATATTAGGAATCAAGTGAGAATCCAACTCATTAATAATAGTCTACTCATCTAACTTGCAAATAATTACACCATGTAAGCACTTTAAAATTAAACAGAGCTTAGATTTTGCTTAAGCCTGATGTAGATCAAACTTACTACTTGGTTTAGTTCATCTGTGAGACTAGCTTGCAATTTTAAATATTATTTCAAGAGTATAAAGATAGCATAGCTTAATTTGATTTGGGACAAGGCTACAAGTAAGCGGGGTAGGTAGTTAATGAAGATCAAACTCACAACCTAATAGTATTTGATTTGCTAGGCTACTATTACATAACAAAGAGGTGTGTGTCTATCTCAAAGCAGACAACTAACTAATAAAAAGATCTAAAAGCAGGGCTTATCAAACTTTTTAGTTGATGCCTGACCCCTTGTAAACTATATAATTTCCATTCACCCCACCCCTCAATAAATTGAATATTAAATTACAAAATAATTTACAAGAGAAAAGAATCAATAAAATATAAATGCAAATTCACCTTTAATTCTTGAATTATTTTTAATGGGAAGGATGGGTTTGGTGGGTATTGAGGAGATCACAAATATTAGGTTGCAAGTTTGTGGGTCTCAGCTGCAAATCACCATGTTTTGTGTTCAAAGTGCTTTTCTGTTTAATAAATAATACACATGGTTAAATTCAAATTCCACCATATAAAAACTTGGAAAGCTGGTAAAATGAGCTTAATAATTACACAACGCTTGGGATATTTTAGTAGTTTTTTTTTTGTTCTTGGAGTAATATCCAATTCTTTAAAATGTGTAGATAGACTTTGCTTCAAGATCAAAAGTCTTTTAAATAAATTCTTTACAAAAAACGTATAAGTTTGCACTTTCCACATCAATATCATTTGTTCATTTAAATGACTTATGTTTTGAACTGGTCATATGTCACTAGTGGCCATCACACCCAATCAGACATTCTGTTAGGTGTAGGATATTTGGCAACTAGTTGACATGACCCAGTGATTTTTGTTCTGTTATAAAGGGATTTATAAATGCCAACCAGTAAATTCACTCCCTGTGGACCACTATACTTTTATTTACCCAGATATCTATATGGATCACTTTGAGTAGCAATGACCAAAAATTTCTTGTAAGTTTAATATGTGGAATAAAGAAAAAAAAATAACATGAATAATAGAAGAGAATCCAATGAAGATCTAAGTGAGTGGCAATATAAATTTAACTATTTCACAATGAAATTGGACTAGAATCTAAATATACATGGTATGGACAAGTTTTTGGTCACTTTGTTAGAAGTAACAATATCTTTTTTTTAGACGTTATTGAAACTATATCTTAATTTGCACTTTTTTTACATACATTATTCCTTTGTCGAGCAAATGGTATCTAAATTTTCTGTTTAATAAATAATACACAATTTTCTGTTTTATAAATAATACACATGGTATGGACAAACTATATCTTAATTTGCACTTTTTTTACATACATTATTCCTGGTATACTGTGATCATGAGCAAATGATTCTAGAAGCCAATTTTCAAGGAAGTCTGATTATCAAAAACTGCCTCACAATTGTTACCCTGTGTTAAACTAGGCAAAGTTTTGCTAAGTAAATATCAATCTTATTACCGAGACATTTATACAAGGCTTTACAATAGCAGTCAGTGAATATATGTAAATTACCCCAGATTAAAATTGTTCTAATAACATTGTCTTCAATTTCATTAAAAAAGAAAACTTTCTAAATATTATTTTCTTGTCCTCTGGTAAAGTGCTTTCCTAAAATCCTGGGTAATGGCATCCTTGAATATGACTTAAGTTTATGGCAAAAAGTATTCTTGACCAACATTCAAGATAAGCTGGCTTAAAACTAGAGTAAAAAAAATAGTGTTCAAGATTTTACAAGCATTATTTTTAACCATCAACCTTTAGAACATAGTACCTGAATTTATAAAAAAAGTAGATAAATAATTAAGCATATCATGAAGGTACCTTCAATCATTATTTCAGAATGCAGACATCTTTGTCTGTAACCATCCCATCCTTTCATTAAAAGAAAAGTCACTATACTAAGCATTTTATTATCAGTATAAGACATTTTGATAATGGCTTTAAAGGTTCATTGGGATTATTTATTTTTTTTATTTTATTAACCCTTTTAATGGTTCTAGTTTTGTTGTAAAACTAGCAATTTAATGAAGAAAGTTACAATTTTCAATTACCCCTTAGAACTTTTCAAAAAGGCTGTGAATCCATTTTTATATAAATCTATATGTACTGTTTTTCTTCATGGATATCTTATACGTAAACCAACAGTAAAATTCCACTACCAGCTATTCTATCAGATTAGAATTGATTATTCAGTGTTCTTGCATCAGACAAAAACCATACTTAATTTAAAAAAAAAAAAAAAAAAAAAAAAAAAAAAACCCCGCCAGTAATCACCCTAACAACAGAAAATGAAAAACTTTCTACGAGTTATCAATACAGTAGATGGAATAACAGTTTCAAGTAAAGTCTTTCCCCTTGTGTCCAGTAACATAAGATATAACAAAAATCTAATATTAAAAATACGTACAAAAATTAATTGCTACATAAAGAAATTTACCATACTCTTGTCAAAGATTAATAAAATTGAATTTTAGCCAATCAAAACTTAACTTTTTCAAGTTTTGTATTACTGACAAAAACTTATTTTGGGGAGGGAGAAAAGAGAGGGGTCACTTCACAAACAGTTATTTGAAGTCTTATTTCCAATTTGCTTTTCTGTTCCTACTAATTTTGTCAAATGTAAATCACCATTCAAATATCATCTAATATCAGGTGTTACTGGCAGTGAGAGCATGATAAAAACAAAAAACAAAAAAAAAAAAAACACACCTTTATCTAGTTATCTTCAAAAATCTATACTGGCAGTGAGAGCATGATAAAAAAAAAAAAAAAAAAAACACCTTTATCTACAGTTATCTTCAAAAATCTATAAGTCAAGTAGTATCAAGAGTTATACATCATAGGTAAATACATTGCAAAAGAAAAAAAAAATTTTAAAAATTGTTTGAAACCTGGTGTCAATATGTAAAGAAGCCATGTTAAAACAGCTGTAACAAAAAAAGCAAAGCCATTTTGTTAACCTGAGCTTTATCATTTTATTATTCAAAACCTTTTAGAATTTTCTTTCAGTGAACAAATTTTGACAGAAAAATAAATTCATCTCACAAATGAGCCTCTAATATGCTGAGGTAAAGCCATAGAATTGTTTTAACATTGTTTTTTTTTTTCAATCTACATCAAGTGGCTTTATGGAACAGTCCATGAGGAAAAAAAATAGAAATGAAAGCCTCCTCATATATTCAAAATTTAAAGCTGTACTTATCTTTAGAAAACCTTGAAGTTGATAAAATAAAAATAAAAAAATTAGAAAGATAAGGATAAAACTTCAAGAGTAAAAAATGTGGAAGAAAAAATGAAACTTTATTACAATAGAATAAATTACCTACAGTGAATGAGAGGCTATGAGAGAAAGGAGCCTGGGGTTGAGATGCAGTGTGATTGATACATATCTTATACGCAAGGGGAGAGAGGTATGGAAACCTGATCCTCCTCTCAAGACGACACAAGAATACAAGTAGTAAAAGACAACAATTATAATGATGGTAGGCTATACAACATAGATACCAATGGCAGACAGTAAAAAGATAGAATTGGTGGGAATCTGGACAAGCTGTTTCACCTTCTGTGCTGCTCAAGGCTCCCATCCCACTAATAGTTGGATTGAAGAGAAAAGGTGATGCTATGATTGGTGCTGGTGGTGTAGCCATATTGGCGACTACAGAGGGCAAAGCAGCAAGAATCCCCAAATGTGGCAATGTCTTAGTATCATGGTTGTGGCACAGGCTGTCTACTCTCCTAGTCTGAAAGGATTATAAATAAGAGAGAATAAAATTAAGCACTTTTAAAATATTATTTGCATGGAAAATCTTTATTGATTATCCCAAAAATACATTTTACATCATATCAAAAAATATAAATACACAAAGGTAGAAATATCCAAAATAATATAAAAATTTAAAATACCAAATTAAAAATGAACACCAAAGCAAAATAAAATACTATAATTATTTGTGTATAAGACACTATTTTTTCCAGATCTTTCAGCCCAAAAATTAGGGGTGCATATTATGCACAAAAAACTACTTTTTTTTTTTCTGGCCACATACTTCATCATATTCAAGATGGAATGACTGAAAGAAAGTTATATCTATAGTCTAAAATTATGTGTTTTATACCATTACAAAAAAATATACACTGAAATGTGTTTTATATTTTTGTTTCTCCTAATGTGAGTTTATTTTTGCTGCTAACTTGTATTTTTCCTAAATAGGATGCCAATTTTGTGTTTCATAACATAATCTAGACTACATAAATTTTTAGTCAGTAAGACCATTAAAAAGTTGAACAAATGCTAAGTTTAGGTTAAATTTAGCTGCTACAATTTCTAAAATGTCGGAGTATTTTATTATGAGAATTCTTTCTTAGTCCAAAAGTTAGGTGTGCATGTTATACACAAATAATAACCATAAATAAAAAAAAAAATACAAAACACTTAGTCAATAACATTAATAAGGAATTACTTAATCAAGAACCAATTTTCAACTAACTCACCTGTCAGGCCTCGTTCAACTCTTCTGGCAAAGGAGCTTTGGGATGTTTATTCTCAAAATGCTGTTTGTAGGTTTTTACATCTGGCATTAAAGACTGGTAATTTAAGAAAATTTCTTAAGATTAATTAAGAAAATAAAAAATCATTTTATATATAAAAACAAAAACAAGAATGGACTAACAAATGAAATTTATAATTTAAGTAATTACTGATGTTTCCAAGAGCTTTATGTGTTTTCTTAGCCACTAACATCTTAAAACCGATACAACCTCACAATTCAGAAAAGAAAAACTTGTAATAAAGAAATAATGTAAAGGTAATCAAAACTGAATGATATTTAACAGTCATTTTATATCTTAAATCTAAACCATGGAAAGCACATCATATAAAACAATATCAGCAATGCATATATGAAAAAGAAAAACTTTCATATTAGAAAAACAGAATGCCAAACTTGAATAAAAATTAACTCATTAAATGTTCTTTTAAAGATTGAGGAACCAATTTCTAAAAACTAAGAAGTTATATTAATTCTACTAGAAGTTGAACAAAATTAAAAATCATATCCACTTTCAACACTGATTTTTAGCTTCAACTTTAATCAAATCTAAAGTATTAACAAAGAAAAAAAACATGGATCTTTCGGACAAGTCAACAAGCGTATATTTCAAAAAGACTTTACAAATAAATCTTAAAACACACACATCTCAAATGAAAGGAACTCAAATTCGACTCTCTACTTAGCAAAACAGTAAGCAAAAGGGTAGGTGAAGGTGTTTTTATAAAAGACTTGCAAGTTACTTCTTTCCACAAATATGATTATTGTACATAAGCATATTTGGCCAAACAAGGCGCCTCTGGTGCTGTAATGGTTAGCAAGCTCGACTAGCAAACCTACATGAGTGAGTTCGAGTCTCATTGGGTGCCCCTTTCATATAGCCTTGTGCCACATCTAAGCAAAAAGCTAAGTAAATTTCCATATTTGGACAAACATGGAAGCCATAAAAGCCAGTCACAATAACATCAAAAGCTACCCACAATAAAACTAATAGGGATTTTCAATTAGACTGACAATCAAATTACTATAAAACAATGTTAAAAAGTACTTTTATTTATTGTTTGTAGGAACATTAACAATTGAATTTATTCTATAAAATCTATATAACTGAAATATTTATTCCCATTTCTAATTTCATTTAAGAAATGAATTTAAGGAAAGGGTACAGTGTTTTTGTATGATGTCAATACTACCCCCCCTCGCCCAAACTAATTTTTTTTTTATTAACTGCAGTGATTCTCAAAAATCAATTGATTATTTTTTAGCTGCAATGGGGAAATAAAAAAAAAAACACATATTACAAAATGTATCAAGCAATGCCACTTTGCCAAAAGTTGTATTTCCCAAAAATCAATGCCTAAAACAACTTAAAAAAAATTCTAATTCTTGAAAAGACATTTTTGTACAGTAAAAGTAGTTTCTTAACAATAAGTCAAGTGTTTTTTTTTTTCTAGTGGTTTATGTTCTTAAGATATCCAAGAAAAGTGTGATTAAAGGATATCTCTCATTCAGTAACATTGTGTGATTGAATGAAGACAACAATTGACATAACCAAGTACATATTTGATGATGTAGTTCTGATCATGGAATATATAAGTAAGTAAAGAGGGCGACCAGAAGGCTCCTTTTTCTAATAGCTACAACACCGAGGTGTAGAGGAGGGCAGTACTCCTTTCTCGGGATTGATCCACTTTACCCTTGATATGAACCTTATAATGCTGAGTGTTAAGCAAGGAGATATCAAGTAACATTTCTAAAGTCTTTGCTATGACTCAACCTGGGATTGAACCCCAAGCTACCGGACCATTGGTGAACACTCTACTCATTAGGCCAATGGCCCGGTACTATGGAATATATAAATGACCAGTAAGCATTAAAAATAAGCATCAAAACATTCAGAGAGGATTTGATAGGTATTTGCTTGTCCTTGTCTTTTAAATGACCAGTATTATTGATTGATTTTAATGGCATGTCAACCCATCTAAGTTTAATTTATGCCTAGAGGTTAGGCAATCACGTCCATATTAACATTTTTGTACACATGATCCTATTGAGTACTAATAATTTTTAAACAGATCTATTTGACATAGATAAGATCCTAACAGGTACTACCACTCCAGGACAGAGTGGACCTGGGAGTAATAGCAATAAAAGGATACTCCACACTCCCTCGAACTGGAGCCTTACAAGATGCAATTTAATGTCATACCCCGGATAGCCCCACTCTTCAGAGATAAAATTAATATATTCTAAACCCCACCAACATGTCATAAATGACTAGTTAGCATATAAGGTAGGGTACTACAACAATCTTGTTAAAAGTGGTCAGAATTTGGAATAAGTATGGTTTGACTAACTAACATTCTGGATAAAGTAGGAGTTTGTAGTTACATTGTATTTTTCAACTCCTAAACACTCGATCATAAGATTACAGGTCATTGCAAACAATCTACAGACATCACATTTTTTACAAAACTTTTAAACCTGTTTATTATTATTATTATTATTATATTATTATTATAATGATGGCTAATAGAAATTGAGTTTCTATCAAAAGAATATCAAGTCAATATTCACCATGCAAACTTTGCATTTGTAATTTAGAGCTGCTGCTGCTGCTTTCTTTTGGTCATGGCTGGCAGATTTTTTCAGCTTTTCCATCTTTTGGGCTTTCCTTTGCTGTGACTGGATCTTCTGCTGCCCCCTTGCCATAATGCTAGAAAATTGAAAATAAAACAATTAAAACACAACATAAATACTCATCACAAATCATTTTCTCTTTATGATGCATTTCAAGTTTATTAAAATAAAACACTTATTTGTAAAAACACTTCAAAATAAAATCTTTAAAATAAATAAATAAAATGTTTTTTAAAAATTAAGAAAATAAATGATTCAATATTGCACTAGAAAGACTGAACTATTGAACATTTCAACACCATTAATAAAGTATGTATTTACCCAAGCTGCTAGATGTGACACAGTAAAACTCATTTGAATTCAGTGTTTTCCTTCTCCTAAACTGGTTGCCTTATAGCAGCTAAATAACTTAATCTCCTCTATTTACCCATAGTAGAAGAGAGAGAGAGAGATAAAAAAGATGGATTCATGCCTTTCCTAAGAGAATTAGCACAAAGTAAAATCACTCATTTCATCCAGGATTTAAACTTAGGTAGCTGATTCCATTTCCTCATACAATAACCATTACACTAAGTGCCCCTCCAAAGAATAGTACTCAGTTATAATAAAAAGAATTATCTGAATAATCTAGGAGATAGCATAATCAAGAAGCTTTACGTACAGACCCCCCCCAAAAAAAAATTGGATACCTCTTTATCTGTTAGATATTAAGGTTGACTGTATGAGGCTTATAACAACACTTGAAAACACTTCACATCACTTCATAGTAACATATATTATGACTCAAAAGATTCTTAAAGAAGATGCATACTTTTCATTTCACAACAGAAAGTTTTAAAATAAAGATCAATTAGAATTGAAAACCCTATCAAGTATTGTTATTTCATTAAGTTATTTTTAAATTTAATGGAATTATATTTTTTTACTCATATTATGTAGTACCCAAGAAACAATATTGAAATATAAAATCCTGATCAACTTTTATAAAGGGCTAAGATGATTTAAAAAAAAAAAAGTTTAAACAAGAGGAATGAATAAAAAAAAATATTAAAAAAAAACCCGAACTCATTACATCATCATACTTTATCTATGCATATGCTGACATTGCTTTCAGTAGATGAGATACCAAAGTATATTGACTTGTTTGCTAATTTCAAATTAAACTCAAGAGATTTTCTTAATTCAAGAGTAATTAGTATAAAATAATAAACAGAATTATACAGGAGGTGTTCATGATTTAAGTGCTATGAACACTGCAATCTGAGTTTTAAAAAAATTCGATGTGGCTGTTTGCATTCCACATAGCACTAACACTCTTGGGAAAGATATGTATCCAACTATTCTTCCTCCAGCTATGGGTAAATAGTAGGGCAGACTGGCTCTTTAACTTTAGCATGACAACTAGTCTAGGAGAAGGAAAACTGAATTCAAACCTATTAACTTCACTTAAAAGTTGACATTGTATCTTATCTTGTATATGTGGAGGGGTTGGGTAAATGTAAAGTGAATTTAGTTATACAGTACAAATGAAATGCAAACAGTCTAGTTGTATAAGTAACCAAATCATATGGGACTTGGTCACCTGTTCAGGATAGACAATAAAATGAGTATGTACAAGTCCTGTATTTGATGACATAACTCGAATTTACATTTAATATTACAGTATTATGGAGTACTAGGCTTGGTAAAAATACTTGTAATCTATGGTATCTGGTTGACTGAGCAATTTTAATGCCATGTCAACCAAACCAGGATCATTTTATGTCTAGGTTAGGGAATTCCATTCACTGTACATTCAAATTCACATTTTTTTGTGTAGATATTTTTAAGTTTTTTCGCCCCACCTCCTATCGAATACAAATAATTTTTTTAAAAATCTATTCGACCCATAGATGGGACCCTAACAAGCACTACCACTCAGGGTCAGAATGGAGCTGGGAGTAATGTTTATGGTATCTAGGCAAACATTAACCAACCAGATATTTGTGTTTTGCATAAAGATCCTGAAGATGTTTTTTGAGCTATTTTTTTAAGGAAGTTGAAGGGTCTTACATGCCATCAGCTACAGTATATTGAGTACAAACACTAAGAACTTAATAAAATATACAAAATAGTGTATATATTTCTTAACAAAGCATTTGTATCATAAATCAATAGCAGACCAACAACTAACATGAAATTTTTACAGCAAGTACCAAGAGCTTAAACTCTGTATTCAACCATGTAACTATATAGTATAATTATATAAAACAAAAAGAATAGCATTTATACTTACAACAGTAACATTTAGCTTACCTTTTAATTTGATTTTTTTAGAGTCAAAATACCATAGAAAACACTAGGTAACAGATTGATTCAGTTAAATATCTTTGTTATCAATTAAGGAGAAAAAGATTTATTCCTCATATAACATTGTTTTTGTTTTTTTTAAACAAGAATATTTTAGTTGTAGTAATAGAACATCAAGATAGAAAGACAGAGGAAGTGGAATAGTAAGAGGTTAAGCAGCAGTTACAATAGAATGATTAACAATAAAACTGGTAGGGCCCAAATTTAGAATACTAATTATAGCCACTAAGTTCTCTGGTACAAAAACAGTGCTGTAAAGTCTTCATTCATGTAATAAAAAATCAAAAAAAATCATCTGATCTCTAATCTCTTAAGTAAGCAAACAGGTAATGAAACAAACATGCTTGTGGACACAAGGAGTGTACTAAGATTGAGAACTAAATTGCTTACCTACAGGTAGGAAAGCAGTTAATCTAGTGCCAATAAAGGATTGGCATAGTAACTATATATAAAAATGGTAGAAGACTAGGTAGGAAGGAAGAATCTCAAGAATTCTATATTTACTTAATGGTACAGTATGAATGAGAGAGGATTTTCTTTTTCTTTAAAATACAAAAAGCCGATATAGTATAAAGTGTATATTTACTTTAATGGCATGTCAACCTATGCCTAGATGTTAAAAAATCACAATCATATTCAAATATTTGTACACTAGTTTAAGCATTTTTGGTATATGGTTTTATTAAATATAATTTTTTAAACAGTTCTATTTGACCCAAAGATAGGACCCTAACAGGTATTATTTCTGATCAGAGTGGACCTAGGAGTAGTGGCAATGAAAGGGTACTCCATATTCCTCAGATCTCCAGAATTGGAGCCTCACCATCAGATACAGTTTAGTGTCATACTAGGAAAACACTTTTTTGGGGATCTTACTTCTCTACAGGGAATACAGAGTAGTTGACAGTGATTAATACAGAAACATGTTTAAACAAATTTTAGATTATTAAAAAAAAAAAATTTTTTTTAATCGATTTTTTACTTCAGTACTTGATAAGTTTTTTTACTCTGTATCCAGATAAATTGTTTAATATAGAAAGTGACTGAAACTTATAATAAAACAGTAGGCAATAATAAAACCTAAAATATTACTAATAGGTTCAAAATAAAGTTTGCATAAAAGTACAATTGATTATTCTGAGAAAAAATAATTTAAGTTTCTTAAAGAGAAATACACTTATTCAAGCAAGCAGTTTTTATTCTTATAGAACTGCATATTTCAACAGAAAATTCTAGTTTATAGATGATTAAAATTGACTATCTTGTATGAGGGTCAGCTGAAAAGTTCATAGGATGAACAAGATTTTCTCATGGAATGTGACCAAATAAAGTTTATATTTCAACAGTCTCTCTTGCAGTCCACACATTTCTTCCATTGGTGTTGCAGTGTTTGGGCCCTATTGGTAAAAAAACATCAGCAGCTGATATATAGTCAGTCTTTAAACTTTTCAGCCAACCCTTGTATAAGGATTTCAATCCATCAAAAATTAACAGCATACTTAAAAGAATGATAATTTCACATTTTGACTTGTCCAAGTAAGTAAAATAAAATATAACTTGCTTAGTGACAAGAATCTGCTTTTCTTGAAGAGTGTCAAAAGGACATGTCTTGTAACCTAATAAAAGGTTACTGAGTGAGAAATAACCAAAACAGAGATTGAAAATGAAATGGAAATCTTTATAACATTAACAAAATACAATACTTGCCAGCAGTGTGGAGAAGGTAAACCACTCCTAGTGGTGAACTACTTAATCAGCATATTAACCCCTCCACACACACACACACAGTAGCGTCCAACATATTTATGATGGTTGGTTGGTTTGAGTTATATGACATATCAACCTCTGTAGGACATTTAATGCCAAATCCATTTTATACAAATTAACAATTTTATTTCAAACAATTCAGTAAAGCATAAGTACACAGTTCAATTGTCAAAAACATTTCTATTTCAAGCTACTCAGTTTAGTCAAACAGTTCTAATTCAAATAAATTAGTTTAGTATAAGTATAGTTTTTGTTTACAGCTTAATGTCAAAACAGTTTTATTCCAAGCAATTCAGTTTAGCATAAGTACGCAATTTAGTTCTATTTGACCCATAGATAGGGCCTTATCAGGTGCTACCACTCCAGGCCAAAGTTGATCTGGTTGGTTGGATTTTATGGCATATCAGCCTTTGTAGGTTATTAACGCGAAATCCATTTTTATACAAAATCAGTTCTATTTCAAATAATTCAGTTTAGCATGAGTACACAGTTTAATTGTCAAAAACATTTATATTTCAAGATATTCAGTTTAGTTAAACGGTTCTAATTAAAAAAAAATTCAGTTTAATAGAAGTATAGATTTTGTTTACACAGTTAAATGTCAAAACAGTTCTATTTCAAAAAAATCAGTTTGGTATAAGTACACAGTTTAAATGTAAGTACCCAGTTTAATTGTCAAAAACATTTCTATTTCAAGCTATTCGGTTTACTCAAACAGTTCTAATTCAAACAAATTCAGTTTAGCATAAGTACGCAATTTAGTTCTATTTAACCCATAGAAAGGGCCCTATCAGGTGCTATCCCTCTGGGCCAGAGTGGACTGGGGAGCAATGGCAATGAAGGAGGTGCTCTACATTCCTCAAACCTCCAGCATCACAGGAACCTCACCATCAGATTGTTTAGTATCATATCCAGGACACTTGTTGAGGTGGGGGTCTTACCCCTCTGCCGAGGTGCAGTCGGTGAATTCTATAGCCCCAGACGACTGGGCAATACACAATTAAATGTAAAAACTGTTATTTCAGATAATTCAGTTTAGTATAAGTACGCAGCTTAGATGTCAAAACAGTTCTATTTCGAGCATTTCAGTTTAGCATGAATATGCAGTTTAAATGCAAAAACAGTAAACTCGAAACCAAGGTTAAGTTCTATTTAACCCATAGATAGGACCCTATCAGATGCTAACAATCCTCTGCAGAGATGCAGTCGGTGTATTCTACAGCCCCAGCCAACTGAGAAAAGAGTGGAAAAGGGAGCAATGGCAATGAAGGGGTGCTCCACATTCCCCAAACCTCCAGCATCACCGGAACCTCACCATCAGATTGTTTAATGTCATATCCAGGACACTCATGGGGGTGGGTCTTACCCCTCTGAAGAGGTGCAGTCGGTGTATTCTACAGCCCCAGCCAACTGGGCCACATTTCGTTGGCTGGTTTTAGTGGAATATCAACCATTCTAAGTTATTTAATGCCAAATCCATTTTTAAACATATAAATAGTTCTATTTCAAACAATTCAATTTAGTCAAGTTAAATGGTTCCAAGTACGTGGTGCCTTCAATAAGTTTCCAGACTTTTTTGTACAGGCATTTAAAATTGTTGTAGACTCTTGAAAATTCACTATGTAATTGCTATAAATCTTATGAGATGACTGACCAATTTTTATGATTTCAGCTTCAAATAAACAGCTACAGCAGCAATTGGAATACACCCTACTAAAGCCTGATGGTCACAGCTGGTGAATTTCAAAAATGCAATCTAGATCTGAGGACATTTTAGAAGAACGATATGCAATAAAATTCTGTTTTAAACTTGGAAACAATGCCACAGAAACATATGGAATGCTTCAGACTGCTTTTCAACCATCTTGCATGAATCGAGCATCAGTTGTTGAGTGGCATAAGAGATTTAAGGAAGGCAGGGAGTCTGTGAGGGATGATGAGAGGTGTGGGAGGAGTAAGGAAGTCAATACACCACAGTTGATTGGCCAAAGGGTTAGGGTTACTATGATGAGGTTTTAAGGGAGTCAGGAAGAGATTCTGTCGGAAGAGGCCAGCACTCTTCAAATCGGGTCAGTGGCATTTCCACCAGGACAATGCACCAGTCCACAACTCCATCCTTGTCACAGACTATTTGACCAAGATGGGCATCAAGACAGTTTCTCAGATGCCCTATAGTCCAGACCTTGCTCCCTGCGACTTTTGCTTATTCCCTCAGCTCAGAGGCTGTCGTTATGAGACAATTGAGGAGATGAAAGAGGCTGTGACGAAGGTCATTGATATGCTCACACAAGAAGATTTCCATCTGGCCTTCCATAAGTTGTTGGAACGGTACAACAAGTGCATTGCAGCCAGAGGAGACTACGTTGAAGGGACCTAGAGTTTCATGTGTGTACTATCAATAAAAGTCCCCATACGAAAAAAGTCTGGAAACTTATTTAATGATCCTCGTATTGCTATGTATCACTAAGAATTTAATTAAACATCAGTCATCTATTTACAGACAGTTAAATGTCAAAACTGTTCTATTTCAAGCAATTCAGTTTAGCCTAAGTACACAGTTTAGTGCTATTCAATCCATAGATAGGATCCTATGAGATACTACCATTCCAGGCCAATGTGAACTTGGGAGCAACGGCAATAAAAGGGTACTCCATATTCCCCAAACCTCAAGTATTACTGGAGCCTCACCATCATATCAACCGTTGTAGGTCATTTAATGCCAAATCCATTTTTATACAAATAATCAGTTCTATTTCAAACAATTCAGTTTAGCATGAGTACACAGTTTAATTGTCAAAAACATTCCTATTTCAAGCATTTAGTTTAGTATAGATTTTGTTTACACACAGTTAAATATCAAAACAGTTCTATTTCAAAAAATTCAGTTTGGTATAAGTACACAGTTTAAATGTAAGTACCCAGTTTAATTATCAAAAACATTTCTATTTCAAGCTATTCAGTTTAGTCAAACAGAGATGCAGTCAGTGTATTCTACAGCCCCGGCCGACTGGTCAAAAAAGATTTTTGACTTAACCCTATTAAAATACAAATGATAGAATACTAAAACACATTAATTGCTTAGAAATTGTTGACAATATATCTTGTGAGAAATTTCTTTGTTCAGAGTATTCTTACTCAGGTAGTGAAAGCAGTGATTGTCTATGAGTGAGTCGTAAAATATTTCAAAAACATCATACAAAAGTTTCAAGTAGTTAAATTTATCAGCAATAGGAAATAATTATCTATGATCTCTCCTTGATTTCAGTCTCTGTAAATCTAAAGGTGTGTGTGTGTATATATATATATATATATAAAATATATAAACACACACACACATATATATATATTTACAAAATACCTAATTTGTTTAAAATTTACATACAGCTGATATGAGCACATATTACCCTAATGAGTAGAGTGTTTGCCAATGGCCCAGAAGACTAGGGTTCAATTCTGGGTCAAGTTATACGAAAGACTCAAAAAAAAAAAAAAAAGGTACTTGATGCAGCCTTGCTTAACACTCAGCATTATAAGGCACAGATCAAGGGTAAAGTGGAGCAATCCATGGAAAGGAGTAGCACCCTTCCCTACACCTCAGTGTAGTAGCTATTGAAAAGGGAGCCTTCAGGTCACCCTCGACTAAGGTCGCAAACTTTACTTACTTAGACCTGTGAATAAAGTAAAAAAGAAAAAAAATTTTTTTTTAAATCTTAACCAAATGCATCTATATATGTATTATGAATGAAAGAATAGACAAACACTGGTAGTGTGTGTGTATATATATATATATATATATATATATATATATATATATATATATATATATATATATATACACACACACACATATATATACAGAGTGTCCAAAAAATGTATACACATATATATTATATTTTTTAATGAGTATACATTTTTTGGGACACCCTGTATATTATAAAGATTTGTTAATTTTGGCTTGTCAATCATCAGAGGATATCTATTTCATGATTGTAGGTGTATAATTGCCATAAGATTGTCTTCACATGTGAATGAAAGTTTAACTTTAAAACTTTATCATTATTTAAACATTCAACTTTTCACTTGTTTATAAATAGTTTCCAATGTTTTGGAATTTTTCCTTCAAAGAAGTCATTCAACAGGAAGATCAGTTTAAAGTGATTAATATTTTAACATTTTAATAGGAATTAGAATGTCATTTTTGTGTGGTTTGATTTCTTATTTAGTCCATTGGTTTTTTATGATATATCAACCCTTGTAGGTCATTTAGTGCCAAATCTTGTTTATATGCAAGTATTAAATACAGAATTGGTAAACATATTTTGTAGATAACATTTTTAAATGACCTAAAGCTCATTTGTTTACACAGTTAAATGGTTTCCAGTAATAATTCTATTTTATATTAATCATTTATTTGCCCAGTTGAATAGTTTCAAGTATTGTTATGTAACACTAACAATTTAACCTCAGTCATTTGTTTGCACAGAGTTAAATGGTTATACATATATGATTCGTAAGAGAATAGTTTGTAGGTATTTTTATTTTTAAAAAAGAGCTATTCTATTAGTAAAAAAAAGTTTGAGCTAATTTGTTTTTACCAAGTTAAATGGTTTCAAGAATTGCTATTTAACACATATTTCTATTCAACACTTTTCATTCATTTGCACACAGTCAAGTGGTTTCAAGTATTGCTATGTAATACCAATAATTCAATTTCAGCACACAGTTAAATGGTTTCAAATATTGCTATGTAATACAAACAATTCAATTTAACATCAGCCATTTGTTTACACACAGTTAAATAGTCAAACAGTTCTATTTGATTCATAGATGGGATCCTAACAAGTACTACCACTCTGGGTCAAAGTGGACCGGGTAGTAATGGTAATGGAGTACTCCACATTCCCCAAAGCCCTAGAATCGGAGCCTCACCATAAGATGGTTTAATGTCATATCCAAGACACTCGTTGGTTGGGGAAGTGGGGCTTAACTCTCTGCAGAGATGCAGTTGGAATATTCTAGAACCTCAGCCAGTTGGGATGAGTCCATTTGAGTTAAGGTTTTTGACCAATGAGATTCAAGACTGCTACACAGAGAGAAGAAATGGGTGGACTACAAGGAAGACTTAAAATAAAAAATAAAATAAACCTAATTTGGTCATATTCCATGAGAGTATCTTGGTCAGCTTATGAACTTTTCAGTTGACCTGTGTGTGTGTGTGTGTGTGTGTGTGTGTGTGTTACATGGAAGTGCCAGTGATCCTGGGTTTTATGCTTTACACATTTGTCAGACAGAATAAGGGTTTTACATACAAAGGTAGGCTATAAAAAAATAAAATAATTTTTTTTTTTTTTTTTACATATATGTAAAAAAAATTTTTTTGTTGGTTCAAAGAGAACAAAAAGTAAATATTTAAAAATGAATAGGTCCTCAATTTTTTAAAATAATTTTTAGAAGAATATAAATCTCTTTATGGACCTATTTATATAAGTAAAGTTGACAACTGTAGTCGAGGGCAGCCAGAAGACTCCCTTTTCAATAGCTACTACACTGAGATGTAGGGGAGGGCACTACTCCTTTCCCCGGATTGCTCCACTTTACCCTTGATACATACCTTATATTGCTGAGTGTTAAGCAAGGAGGTATCAAGTACCATTTTTAAAGTCTTTGGTATGACGCGACCTGGGATTGAACCCCGGTCAACCGGACTATTGGCGAACACTCTACTCACTAGCCCAATGAGCTGAAGCAACCAAATTTAGTTTCTGTAAAATTACTTATAAAACTATAAAGTTAATTTGGAAATATAAGGTTTGTAAATATCTCTTAAAAGGAAATATGCCCATCAAATCAACTATTAGAGGTATATGATTCCACAACCAAAACCCTTTCACCCAGACAATTTTCAGGCTTTTTATAAGATTGATAATATCAAAATATTTTCAAATATTTATGAATTGTTTTATTGTTACATAGACCGGCTCATTGGTCAAGTGGGTAGAGTGTTCACCAATGGTCCGGGAGACCTGTGTTCAATCCCAGGTCACATCAAACCAAAGACTTTAAAAATGGTACTTGATACCTCCTTGCTTAACTCAGCAATATAAGGTACATATCAAGGGTAAAGTGGAGCAATCCAGGGAAAGGAATAGCGCTCTCCCCTATGCCTTGGTGTAGTAGCTATTGAAAAAGGAGCCTTCTTGTCACCCTCAACTACGGTTGCTAACTTTACTTATTGTTACATTAAATAAAGCACCAATGACTTATTTTTATATGATGCAATGTTAGAATAAATATCAATAAATCAATAACACTCATCAAATCAAAGTTGGTGGGAATGATTAAATTAAAAATCATTAAGTTACAAAAGCTAGTTGACAAACTATCCAGATGCTTAATGTAAAAATCTTTGTTCATAAACTCAGTTTATATATTTACGAAATATTTGATACAAAACTGCACAAAATACATGAAGCAACAATGTAACCAGAGACAATAACTTTAACAAAATGATTGAAAGATTATTGAGCCTGAGTAGGAAAAAAAAAATTAAAATGGAAAAAAAAAAGAAAAAAAAAAAATTATAGAATAGAAAAGCATTGAATATAATGAAGAATAGTTGAATTTATGCATTGTTAAAAAAATATCCATTTCAAAGAATCTAGATCAGGTTTTAAAAAGTCAAAAATGGGTTTTGAAGCGGTCAATGGAATTGATTAAAGAACAATGATTGATTAAAGTTGTGCTTCCCTAAAAGTGAATGTTTTACAAAATATCAACCAAATTAATCTTATAGAGCATGAAAGTTTTATTTTAAAAGCTGGTAACGGCTGCAAAATGATTTGGATAGATCATTTATTCAAGAGTTTTGCATTAAAAATGTTATACTTGCAGTATCCATTATCTGCCCAGATATTAAAATCTATATCCAGTACATCACTACATAAGAGCAAAGTTATCTCACATCAGAAAATGATATAATCGTTTCCATTAAATAATTAAATGTGATAAGAATGGTCTTAAAATCTTGAGAGCAGTAAGTATTTAAGATAAGAGAACTTTGTTATATTTTTATATGTATATTTTATATACATGCTACAAAATAATTCTTATAATGGTTAAGTCAATTCAGTAAGCAAACAAAAGGCTTATATATCTCAGTTTGATTATAAAAATTTTTGAGAGAAAAACCGAATAAAGTCTAGTAAATGTTTAAAGTAATAATGTATAAGATTTTGTATCCAGTCATATCTACTGACAGATATGAAGGTAAAAAAAGTAAAAGATATTTGGTTTTGTTGCTTATTGCATTATCTGGCCAAGACAGAATAATGGATGATCAATAAAAACCTGAAGTAGAATAAAAAAATTCTATATCCAACTACACACCAGCATTTACCTTCAATGCTAGCTCGTTCCAGTAGGTCATGTAAATTAAACTTCTTTCACAGAAAATAATGTCATTTTCAAATATTTTTTCTTTAATGCAACATGCCTACAATCAAGGTACTGGTGTCTCAGTCATATTGTCTTATTAGAAATAAAGTTTAATTACAGTTTAAAAAAGAATATTTGTTTACTATTTAAATAAAAAATTTTTTTTAAAATACAGTACTCAGAATAAGCTGTCAGCTTGTATACTAAAAGTCTCAAATCAATTTTGAAAAAAATTTGTTTAGTTTGTTATTTCATTGAATAAAATATCAATGATTATCTTTTTATTTTTATGTGATTTAATGTCAAAATAAATTTATATCAAATAATGCTTATCAAATCACAGATTATAAAGTTGGTAGAGATGATTGAATTAAAAATCATTAAGTTATAAGGCTAGTTGACAAACTATCCAGACGCTTCACGTAAAAATCCTCACACATTTAACTCGTTTAACTGCACAAAATACGAGGGCAACAATATAGTTGGTGACCAAAAAAAGATGTAACAAATGATTAAAATGATTCAGCATAAAACAAAAACACCTTTAAAAGGTAAATAAATAAAACAGCATTGAATCATAGTGTGATGATAAACATTGTAGGAAATGAATATGGCAAATCCTGGATAAAACAGTTTGAATTTTCACATCACACTCATGCCCTTAGGAAAAGGTATGAATCCAACCATTTATTCTCCTTCCAGCTATGGGTAAATAGTAGGGCAGACTAGGCTCTTCAACCACTGTATGGAAACCAGTCTATGAACGGTAAAATTGAATTCAAACCTGTTAAACTGCTTAAAATTGACCTTGTGTCACATCCTGCTTGCGTGGAGGGGATAGATAGATAGATATTTTCAATGCTTTTTTTTTCATGTGCTACATTTTTATATTTGATAGTTGAAACTAGCAAGTTACTGGTGTTGCCTGAGACAAAAGACTAGGAGCCAACATTAACTGGACATATCTAAACAAATTAACCTAATTTTTTTTTATCCTTTTCACAATCACTTTATGATTGATTCTAACGGATTGTCAACCCAATTAAAATTATTCTATGCCTAGAGGTTAGAGAATCATGTTCATATTTCCATTTCTTTTGTAGTTGTTTAAGAGATTTTTGCACTTATATATCAAGTATTCCTATCTAATAGAAATAATTTGCATACAGTTCAATGATTTAAAGTATTCCTATCTAATACTAATAATGTATACATAATTATATGGTTTTAACTATTTCTATTTAATTATAATCATCTGTTTGCATAGTTATATGGCTTCAAGCAACTAATAATAATATTTAGTAAACAATTATGGCTTCAAGTAACTATTCTTAATATAAATAATTTACAGTTATATGGTATCAAGTATTCCTATCTAATAATATTTAAATAGATCTATTTGATTGATAGATGGGACCCTAATAGGTACTACCACTGCAGGTCAGAGTAGACCTGAGAGTAATGGTAATGAAAGGGTAATACACATTCCTCATAGCTCCAGAACTGGAGCCTCACCATCAGATGCAGTTTAGTGTTATACACAGGACACCTTTTTTGGGGTGGTTTGGTTTGGTTTTATGGCATATCAACCTATATAGGTTATTTAATGCCAAATCCATTTTTATGTAAATAATCTGTTCTATTGAAAACAGTTCAGTTTAGCATAAGTACACAGTTTGTCAAAAACATTTCCATTTCAAACTATTCAAGCAGTTATATGTAATAATTCGGTTAAGTGTAAATACAGTTTTAATGTCGAAAAACAGTTCTATTTCAAATAATTCAGTTAAACATAAGCACGCAGTTTAAGTGTAAGTACGGTTTAATTGTCAAAAACGTTTCTATTTCAAGCTATTCAGTTTACTCAATTCATTTTAGCATAAGTATGCTGTTAGTTCTATTTAACCCATAGATAGGGCCCTATCAGGTGCTACCACTCCGGGCCAGAGTGGACCGGGGAGCGATGGCAATGAAGGGGTACTCCGCATTCCCCAAAGCTCCAGCACTGCTGGAACCTCACCATCAGATTGTTTAGTGTCATATCCAGGACACTCGTTAGGGGGGATCTTACCCCTCTGCAGAGGTGCAGTCAGTGTATTCTACAGCCCCAGCTGACTGGGCAATACACAGATTTAAATATCAGACAGTTTTAATTCAGATAATTCAGTTCAGCATAAGTACACAGTTTAGACGTCAAAAACAGTTCTATTTCGAGCAATTCAGTTCAGCACTAGTACGCAGTTCCAATGTCAAAACAGTTCTATTTTAAACAATTCAGTTTAGCATAAATACGCAGTTTAAATGCAAAAATCAGTATAGTGAAAGAAGCACGGTTTTGTTCTATTTAGCCCATAGTTAGGACTCTTATCAGGTTCTACCACTCCGGGCCAGAGTGGACCTGGGAGCGATGGCAATGAAGGGGTACTCCGCATTCCCCAAAGCTCTAGCATTGCTGGAACCTCACCATCAGATTGTTTAGTGTCATATCCAGGACACTCGTTGGGGAGGGTCTTACCTCTCCGCAGAGAAGCAGCCGGTGTATTCTACAGCCCCAGCCGACTGGGCAAATCAGATTGTTTAGTGTCATATCCAGGACACTCATTAGGGGGGGTCTTACCCGTCTGCAGAGGTGCAGTCAGTGTATTCTACAGCCCCAGCTGACTAAGCAATTTTTGGGGTGGTTGGGTCTTCGGCAGGAGATAGAGTCAGTATATCCTATGCTCTGCCAACAGGACTGGCAAATCTCTTTATCAGCTCCTCATTTATTAATAGCACCATCACTCATTCTAAGTCCTAAATATCAGTTCTCTTAGCACCCATCAGATGTGTGAAATAAACATCAGAGATGCATTGCTATAAATGTACAACCTTAATACAGTTCAGCCTTGCACAAGTAAGAGTTAAAGGGAGTTAATTAGGCACAACAATAGTTGGAAGTCAGGCTTCCCCAAAATTGAATTTTTGCACACCTTATCGGTTGAATCTATTTCACAGAACACAATTTTTTTTATTCATTTTGAAAGCTCTCGAGTTGCAACAAAAACTCTCACAGGCCACATGTAGGACATATGTTGTGCAGGCCTATATAAATCATTTATTCAAGATTGAAAAAAAAAAAAAAAAAAAAAGTATTTTGTGGCAGTATCTAGTGATTTTATATCCTCCAATATCCACATGGATATCAAAAATATATCAGATATATCACTAATTCATGCACTGGAAAATATGCACTATGATTATCTTACTCTAAAAACCTTTTTTTCTAAACATGTTAGTATGTGAAAGACATTTGATAGAGCAAAATGGTAAACTTTGTTATTCATAAACTTCCAGAAAGACATTGAATGAACTGCTTGTTGACTGGAAAGCTATTGAGGGATTTATTTAGCTTCTGATTGGTCAGAAAAGATGAATGACAAAATTCAAATTAATCTAAGCAGCGATACTATTTTTTTAATACTCTAATTAAAGATAAGCATGTTATCAACAACAATGCTCATCTTACTGTAATGAATTTTTTGTTGGTTAAATCCATTCTTAGATGAATCCTCGAAATCATTTTTTTTTTTTTAAATCACTAAACATTTTGTGGTATTTTGGTAAAAGTAACAGTATGAGAGAGAGAGAGAGAGAGAGGGAAAAAAAAAGAAAAAAAAGGGAGAATACATTTCAGTTTTTAAAATTAAACAAATCAAAGATGTTAAAAATAGATCTGCCCAATTACCAAGGGAATTCTTATTTTTCTGATTCTATAGTTTGTTTTTTTAGAAACAGAAGTATATTCAATACATTTAAATTATCAATTTACAATATCAATTAAATGTTTTATTAAAAAAAAAAATAAATTTTGTAACTTCGCATTTTTATTAAAAATTGTTTATATCGTTTCCTATTAATGATAATTTAGCTGTGTTTTAAGAAGAAAAAAATTATTTGATATCAATCTCATAATAATGAAAAATATTTCCATAATTTCTATAGAATTTCATCTTAGATTCTCAACTTTCACTTTAAAAAAATTGGAAAATACCTATCACTTGAAGTGAACCTAAAAAAAAAAAAAATAGGTGGAGATCCAAGCCATATTATCTCAAGGTCATCTTGTCATTGTTTATTATACATTTCTGAGCAATTTATGTCACTCATTATTTTAAACCAATTGTTTGTCTCTTATTATTAAAGATATTTAGATGTTAACCAAAACAGTTTATAATAAGCAAACCACATTTCTCTTTGCAATCCTTGTTATTCAGCTATTGCTAGTTTGTGCTGAGAAGAGGATTATGTATTAAATAAATCTGAAGTTTCTAAATGTCAGGCTAGTTACAAGCTGACCAAAAAGGGGAAAAAACAGGTTTTAAAGCAGAGTAAAAATTCCTTTCACTAAGTACTTGTAAAATATTTACTATGTCACCTGTTTAAACATCCATAAGAACTCAAATATGAGTTACAGGTGTCATTATTACATTAAACAAGTTAAATTTAACACCTTAGCATCAAGTTTTTATTAAAATCCATTTTGATATGTATAACCTTATTATCCTCTTCATACTTTACAAAAATAATTCAGCCATTTCATTTTTTTTAAATGCTAGTCAGATTATAAATGATAAATATAAAATCAGCTATACATAAAAAAACAAAAAATAATTATTATAGTATAAAGAAATATCAATCAAAATCTATTTACTGAACAAGCAAAATGAACAGCTCTATGAGTTTTATTGAATATTCTAGTCATCATTCTTAGGTGAGAGTAAGATGGACGATTAAATATTTCAAGCTAAGCTGGACTTCACCAAATCTATTTGGAGATGACATTAAGTTTAAGTCTAAGTAATTTTCTTATACTAAGGCAATATAAGATTCAAGTTAGGTTTGAAACTTTACTTTATAGAAAACGTATTCAATAACAATATATCTAATTTTATACTTTCATATCACATCCACAAAATTAACCAGTTGACAGATCAATATTTTTGTTTTGCTAATTAATGATAAATCATTGAATTTGATAGAAGATTTTTTTTCCTAAGTAAAAATTTGCAGTTATTTTAAATAAATTACTAAGTTTACTTTACACTCAAATTGCAAAATGTTAATATCTCTGGATTTATCTTAATGGCATGTCAACTCATCTGGGGGTTTTCACATGTGTGATTAAAGAATCACATACATTGTACATTTTTACATTTTTGTATAGTTGTTTAATAGTAGTTGTTTTTTTTTTTTTTTGCACAATTATATAATGTCAGGTATTCCCAATACAAATAATTTGTACACAGTTGTATATTTTAAAGTATTCCTATCTAATACTAATATTTATACATAATTATATGGTTTCAAGTAAATAAAAATAAACCTGAGTAAACAATTACCACTTCAAGTAATGATTCTTAATACAATTTGCACACAGTTATATGGTATTAAGTATTCTTATCTAATAAAATTAATTTTCAAAAAGATCAATTTGACCCACGGGTGAGACCTTAACAAGTACTACCACTCCAGTTCAAGGTGGATCTAGGTAATACATTCCTTCAATACAAGCATTGTCATAGATGCAGTTTTCAGCAGTTTAAAAATACCATAAATTTTAGGTTTTTTTTTTAGCTCTCCACTAAACTAAAATAGACACAAGGTCATTTTTTAATGTGGGATGCCACGCCGGATGCAATTCTCCCGTAACGACGAGTTTAAAAAGTGCTTCAATTGAATAGAAAGGAAAAAACTTGTTGTAACTAACATTTTTATAAAAACCACTGGTTACAAAAGATAAGAGAAAGTACCAGCTGGATTATTACTAAATCATAAAAGGAAGTTCACATACTAGTTCTCACACATAAATAAGACTAATCAATGATTATAATGATCGACTTCCTTGTGAGCCGATTTTTTGTAATAAATCATTTTAACTTTAATATTATTCATTTTTGAATATTTTAACAATTAGTGTTTCATTCTTCTTTTTTTTGATATAGTAATTAAAACTTTCATTGAATACACATTTTCGGTGAACGGTGAAAGCACTCACACTGTTAACAAATAAGCAAACATCATCACCAACCAAGCAGTTAGTATAAACAAAAATGCATTTCTATTTTAAATTTTCACAGTAGCGAAACTAATTTGTCCGAACATCCCAAGCTCAAACTTCTTTACCAAATCTCATATTACAAGAACATCTTGAACAACTGTTTAAACATTTTATTTCCTAATTTTGTCTACACCGTAGTGGAGCCGAGGGTACATTTTTTTTTGTAGGGGGAAGAACAACTCTTATCTTAAAAATTAAAATTATCGAAAAGAATACAGGAATTTTTTTTTTTTTTTTTGTCATTACCAATTTTCAATCTATACTTTACCTAGACTCATATTGCAAAAACACCGTAAATAAATGATTAAACAATTCATTTCCTAATTTTGCCAAAACAGGAGTGGAAGTGAAGTTTTTTTTGTTTGTTTGTTAACAACTGTCATACTTAAAATTAAAACATTTCTTGAGTGAAGGAAATTTTATTTTAAACACGTGAAAACAAGTGTTAACCTATTTTTGTTTTGTTTTTCAATAAACCGGCAGTACTTCTAAAATCATTTTAAAAACAATTTTGCTTTTAAAACTAACCTGTTTAAAACAAATCTTATTCTGTGACCTCAAAATGACACAGCAACTAAATGCTAATTTGAAAAAAAGGCCGTCAGGCTTGGAAACATTAGAAGTCTATGAAGACCGCCTACCAACAAAGCATAAAACTTTACGAGAACTATCTGGAAATCTGAGAGAAATAACCGAACATATTTTTGTACATTTCAAAGAAAAAGTTTTACAATCTCTAAGTTAAAAAAAAATGAATTATTAATACCAAACTAGGAAACCTGTATTGTAAAGAATATATTTCTCTATGTTAACAACGGACAGCATTTTATCAAAATATTTTAAAATGTTGAATCTAAATGATACATGAAAAGCTATGATAGTTTAGCAATGTAAGACTTTAAAAAGATCAAAACGTATAAAGAACAATTATTCAAAGAATTTTGACATTATGAGACAGAATGAGACATTATATAAAATTCGTATCAATAACATTTTAATTTTCAAAGTATATTTAGAAAACAATTTAAACGGCAATTAATTTTACGCAAGGAAAGAACCTATTTCATATTATGAATTTGGCAAAATTACAAATATCTTTTTTTTTTGTTTCAACTGTTAACAGTAGAAATTGGTTTGATGCTCTTTTAAATTATTTATCATTTTGGATGTTTCATTTTACACCGCTAAAATATGTAGGGTGTTGGATTATCAATAAATAAATAAATAAATGCATAAAGTTTTAAATTTAGTTAAGAAGACTAGGTTTTATAATAATTTGAAAATTCAATTTTTAAAACACACTCACACAAAAAAAAAAAAAAAAAAAATACATTAAACAGTCGTTCAGTCGATTGATTTAGCAATAACTTTTAATTTCAGAACACTCAACATCTGTAGCATAAAAGAAATTCAAATTTAAGTTACACCGGCAAGCATATTGTACTCTAAATTTTCTTCCACACATTAAATTTCTGTTCTAATTAACTCCAGCGAATAAATAAAATTATTAAGTTTATACAGTCAAACAAAAAGGGGTTTTCATAAAAAAGTAAGATCATTTCAACTAAAGTCAATCCTCCTTTTAGCCTTTACTTTATGACCACTTTTAACACGGAATAGTTCCTATTTCAAACAAAAAGGGAACTAATCTCATTTTCATTTTAGTAATATGTTTATCAAAAATATTTAAAAACAGGACTATAGGAAGAAAGGAGCGAAGGTTAATGACTAATTTTTAATGAAAAAAGAAGAGAAAAAAAAAAAGAGAAGAGTAGAATCTACAGAGGTGTCTACACACTCCAGTGTGGGAATTTATATTTTCATCATTACAAATTGATTCATTACTGTGAACGTGGTGACAGTAAGGGGGAAAAAAAATGAGTATAAAGGCATTTTTTGTTTTAAAATATAGCCCTTCCAGGCTGGACGATATTTTCTTAAAACCACACGTGTTAAATACTAAAAGCAAAGCCAGTTCTCAAAAAAGAAAAATACTTTCTTTTTTTCTTTAGGAAAAATAAAAAAGAAAAGGAAAAAAGGACTTGGACATATACAGGAACAAGCGATTGTATTATTCCCCAAAAATCTAGCCTCCTAAAAACAATGGTCGTACGATGAGAAGTCCAAAAAAAAAAAAAAATACAAAAAAGAAACCTAAAAATAAAAAAACGGACACTAACTAATTAAAGAAAGGTGGGGGAAAAAATCAAAATGAATTTAATTTTGTTCTTTTGGGGAAAGGGGTAATTTTTTTTTTATACAAAATACCAGCATTCGCCTTACCTTTTTAATGAAGACGGACAGTGCCGACAAATGGTAAAAAGAATACAATAGTTTGTTTAGCTGCCTCTGTAAAAGTTACGCGAGCCAAAAGCGGAAGTTACCACTGGCCCACAGCTACGGAAAAGAAATACGGTGTTGACCCGCCTTTTAAAAGTCGGTGTACTTTTAATTGTTGTACCTTAAGATTTAAAGTTGTAGTTTCTGAGTTGAGTGAACTCGTCTTCTTGAAATTTTTCTGCGTTAAAAATCTAAGATGTGGATCTATAAATTATAGCCATTAACTCAAACGATCAAACTCTATACAACGATAATATTGAAGGATCCTAATCCCAAGTGAGGGGTATTTTGAATCTGAGAGCTTTAACGCGGCAATTTTTAAGTGCGCCGGGAAATTATTGGAGGGTTTGTGCATTTGTGTACAAGACTTGCTACGATTATTAAGTAAGTTGACCGACTGTAGTCGACGGCTACCCGAAGGCTCTTTTTCAATAGTTACTACACATACGTGTAGGGGAAAGCGTTGGATTGCTCCACGTACCCTTGTTCCGTACCTTATAATGCTGTGTTAAGCAAGGTGTCATCAAGTACTATTTTTGACTCTTCAGTATGACTCGACCTGGGATTGAACCTCGGTCTTCCGTACCATTGAGTGAATAAATATTGCTATTTGAACAAAGATTACAATTTGTTTTGCAACAATTGGAGATTTGCTCATATTTTTGTTCGATGTGTAGAAAATAAAAGTGAATTACTATAAATTTCCGCGTATAAGCCGACCTTTTAAAACTGAGAAAATTTAAACAAATATGCGAGTTGACCATGGCATTTAGAATCTAAAATCCAAACCTTTACAGCTGGTCGAACATTTTGTGATAAAGATTTTCATTTTAGTTTGTTGCATAAATCGACCCCTTATTTTGTAGAGATTTTTTTCTGGCTTAAAAGGTCGACTTATATGATCAACATTTACCGTACTATGTCGAGGACTTTAATCTTTTATTTATTTACAACCAAAGAGAATGTTGATTTATTTATCACTATTAAATAATACTGTTGATAACCAAATGATCATATATTTTTTTTATTTATCGATTCATATATATAATGAATTGAGCACTTCGGTATCCGATAGCGCAAAATGTTAACAAACGAAACTTGATACATATCCGTTAATTCCCGAGCAGACGTTGAGTCGCTGGCTTGGCTTTAGGGTATGTCATCAGCCTGACGTAAATATAGCGGCTTTCGATCCCAGCTTGAAGCGTCTCTCATGTCTAGCTACACTGAAGAGTTGTGCTACAACGAAACTGTCTCTCTGTGGATGACTATATATGTATATATATTAATATCGTGGAGGCTCGGGACATTATTTTGTGTAATATACATACTGAGAAATATAGTATGCATATATATATATATATATATATATATATATATATATATATATATATATATATAAGTAAGTTGGCCACCATAGTCGAGGGCAACCATAAAGGTTCCCTTTTCAATAGTTACTACGCATATTTACCGACCCCTCCGCTCGGGATATGACACAAGGTCAATTTTTTAAGCGAAGTTTAATAGGTTTTAATTCAGAGTTTTCCTTCTCCTAGACTAGTTGCCTCACTAAGGCTGAAAAACCTTGTCTGCCCTATTATTTTACCCATAGCTGGTAGGAGAATTATTGGATTCATACCTTTCCCAAGTGCAATGTGAAATGCAATCAGTGACGTCCAGGATTTGAACTTATGTGAACTCCTACGACGATAACCATTACACTACGGGCACCCCATAGCTACTACACCTCGGTGTAGTAGCTTTCTCTGGATTGCTCTGCTTTACCCTTGATACGTACCTTATATTGCTGAGTGTTAAACAACGAGGTATCAAGTTCCATTTTTAAAGTCTTTAGTATGACGTGACCTGGGATTGAACCCACTATTGAACACTCTACCCACTTGGCCATATATATATATGTGTGTGTGTGTGTGTGTGTGTGTGTGTGTGTGTGTGTGTGTGTGTGTGTGTGTGAAAATGTAGAAAAATGAAAAAGCACAAAGTTTTCGGAAGGTGATTTTATTTATTAGATTATTTGACAATGTTAATTAAACATTTCTGTTTTTTTAGACCTTCATTAGGGTGTATGAGTTATCAAATAAAACAAGAGAGACGAGAAAATTTTAAATATTCTGTTTCTGTTAATCGGGCTCTGTTTCAATTTTGTGTGATGAAATTAGTGCTCGAAAATATATTTTTTAAAAATCTATATCATCTCTCTCTCTCTCTTTCTCTCCCTCTGTGTGTGTGTGTGTGTGTGTGTGTGTGTGTGTTAACATCTATAGTATTTAGTTCACTTCTACCTATAATAAACATTCCATAAGATACCTATCCGTTTTTACATTAGCCTGTTTCTTTCTATCTCATTCTGGATCCAACTATTTATTTATCTAAGTATATATAAACGATGAAGCCAAACTATTCTAAATTAGGGATTTTGTAACTTTTCTATCAACGGAAATAGGATGTTTAAAACTTTCTCATCTTTTTCGTTTCATCCAAAAATTTATACACCCTGATAAAGGTCTAAAAAAGCCGAAACGTTTAATATATTAATATGAAAACCAAATAAAAAAATAAAATTAATAGAATTTTTGAAAATAGTGACAATGTTTTGAAATGCCTTTAGTTCTTTTTTTGTGTTAATAACAAAGTGAAAGATTTTTTTTTTAATTTTAGAATATTTTATTTCTTTTGATAATATTCTATTTCCTTTGATAGCGCCCAGTTTTAAATTCGTTCGATGTCATTAGCATCTTAGTTTAATCCAACTATACGTTTACGTAATTTTTGCAATGTTATAAAAAAAACTAAAAAAAATTTCTAAAAACAATCTTTACACTTGTAAACAACCCCTGACGATGGCCTATGAAAGGTCCGAAAGCGCTCAGGACAATTTCGGTAAATTCATCTACCAACTCCAACCTAAAACTTGAAAGGATCCTAATAAAATTATACAGACAAAATGTGTCTTTATTATTTAATCAAACATGCTTAAATGAAGCATATATATATATATATATATATATATATATATATATATATATATATATATATATATATATATATATATAAAGTGTGTGTGTGTGTGTGTGTGTTTATGTTTGTGTGTGTATGTGTGTTAATATTTATAATATTTAGTTCACTTCTCACCACCAAAAAAGTATCTTTGAAATTGAACGAAGTTTGTCGTTAATTGGTAGATCAATACAAATGTCTGGTCATGTGACCAGCTTACTGCTTCACCCGTGTGTATTTGACTTTGTATGGCGAGATATGGGTGAGCGCTATTTGACGGAATTTTGGCGGTACGACAAGCTCTTTGCCCAAAATCAAAACCGGCTCCAGACAAAACTAGCACAGCAAATTCTACACTGAGATGTTTCGTCTAAAAACGTCGATAAATTGCTCCTTTCTAAATTTAGCTTTCAATAAGACCGTTAAAAGTTAGGAATTAACTCCGAAATTTTCTTGCAAAGAGAGAGAGAGAGAGAGAGAGAGAGAGAGAGAGAGGAGGGGGAACGTTAGTATGACTACAGTTCGATGAACCGGTTGTTTAAAAAATGCTGATAATAAAAGTTTGGTTAAGAATAAATTCAAATTTTATGTTTTGGGGCGGAAGTGAGAATTAATAAAACCACAAAGAGGAAGACATTTTTAAACAAATGTTTAAGTCCATACGAAGTATATAAAATGTTAATTCCTATATTTGGAGAGGAATCACAGTGTGATTATAAATGCATTTGCATCTATATATAAAAAAATTTAAGCGTTCCTTTAATCCAGCAGTTTCCAAACTTTTGAGTATGTGGGCCACGTCGTATATTTTCTCGAGCCAAAAGGGAAAAATCAGTCGCATAAATGAAAACAGATTTTATGAGGACCTTTTTTTTTTTGCAATTAGCATGATATGATTAAAAAAAGAGAGAAATGTGACAATCACAAAGAAACAATGTTGTGCTTACACTGATAAATGATAGATGATGAATAATAAAAATGTCTCGGCCTTTTGTTTGGTAGTGTAGAAATTAATTAGCTCATTTTCAATTTCCGGGGGGGGGGGTCCTTAACCCCAGGCAGCTCCTTCTCTCTCGTCTAAAGAGGTACAAGGTTGAGTTTATTGCCCGATGTCCCAAAGAGGAATGCCTATGAAACAGAGCTATTTTTGGCACCGTTATACCGGAAGGCTTGCTCCTTGCGGTGGTCCCCTCATTTAACCGATCTTTTGTATCACATACAGACACCATGTGGGGTTGGATGAATAACGTCAAACATTAGCAAATGTTTCTCACAAAATGATAAACTAACTCAGATAAAAAAAAAACAGGTTTTTTGTTTTAATATTTCAAATGACGATGGGTCGGGATTTGGTTGATGGGTTTGAGTCTGGAGACTATCAGCCCAAGTAAAAGAGAAATATATATTTATTCAACTTTTTCGTCACGAGCAGGATTTGATACAAGATCAATTTTAAGATGAGTTCGTCTGGTTTGAATTTAGAGTTTCTCTTCTTGACTGGTTGCTCAGTCTGCCCTACTATCTACCCATTGCTGGGAGGGAGAATAGTTGGATTCACGCCTTTCTTAAGTGTATTAGTGCTATATGAAATGCAAGCAGCTTCGTCCAGGGTTGGAACTTGAGTCGCCACGTTCTTTTCATATGCAAGTAACTGTTACACCACGAGCGCCTGTAATGCAAAGTTTCTTGTGTTTAATATTTTGAATATGTCAAAAGAAATATCTATAATGTAAAGTAATTGGAAATATTTCAATATTCTTCCATATTAATTATATTTCCTAGCCTTGTTAGCGTTTGTTATGATTAAGTTGCGCTGAAAGTACCTCATTCCCGCTAATTCTCCAAAGTTAAGCAACGCAGAGCTTGTTCAATACTTAGATGGGTGACCACTTAGAAAGAGTAGGTACTGTAAGCAACCTAAGACCTTTGTACCAGACTAAGATAAGCTTAGTAAATAATATCAGAAAACAAAAATCAGACGAAATATTTCAAATACATTAACAAATCAAACAGCCTTCAATATACCGGGGTTATAAAGTCTTATATCAGTATTTTTTACCGTTATCGATTAATATCAGAAAATTTGGAGGTGCCCGTGGTATAATGGTTATCGCCGTAGGAAATGGACACGGCGACACGAGTTCAAATCCTGGACGAGACTGATTGCATTTCACATAGCACTAATACCCTTGGGAAAGGTATGAATCCAATAATTCTCTCTCCAGCTATGGGTAAATAGTAAGGCAGACTGGGTTCTTCAGCCTTGCTGAGGCAACTAGGAGAAGGAAAACTCTGAATTCAAACCTGTTAAACTCCGCTTACAAATTGACCGAGCGGAGGGGTTGGGTAAATACGATTAATATCAGAAAATGTCTACTCATTCCGTTTCTTTTATTTGCTGCTATTGAGTTTTTTGTATTAACTTGCACTTCTTAAAATTCATGTTTATGAGAAAACAAAACAAAAAAAAACTTTAGGGAAAAAACAAAACTGGACATCCAAACATGGTACAGTCTAAATTCTATACATTGTTATCGTAGAAGATATGAAATGAGAAATGTAGGCTCATCTCAGGAATGAATTTAAAAACAATTCGTATAATTTAAATTAAAATGTGTCCTTATATATAGCCGACCAGAAAGGACTTACATATATCAGCTTTGTGCGGAGGACACTGAATACAATCTAGAAGACCTGCCAGGAACGATGGACGATAGGGACGGATGGTGATAGTCAAGAAGAGAAATCCGTGCTATCAGTACGACTTGATAATGATGATAATGATGATGATGGTGAAGATATATGTACCAACTCGATACAGAATGCGACGATGTAACATAAGATTGATTTATACCAACTCATTGTCTTTCTTTTCTACCCGGACGCATTGCTATGACAACTGCATTACCCCTAGTGGTTGTCGTCATTTTGCAGGCAAGGGGAGGTAATACTACAAACACGACCAAGTTGCCAATGTCACTCACTGGTTATTTAACCCGATTTGGTCGTAGGAACGCTACACGTGTTGCGTTTCTTGGACAAGAATAACAAAGCCAGTCCCTTTCTATAGTTGCTAATGTAGTAGTCAGTAAAGTTGGCAACTCTAGTCTAGGGGGAGCCTTCGGATCCCTTTTCAATAGCTACTACACCGAGGTATAGGAGAGGGCACTACTCTATTCCCTGGATTGCTCCACTTTACCCTTGATCCTTACCTTGTGCTGAGTGCTAAGCAAGGCGGTATCAAGTACCACCTTTTGAGTCTTTGGTATGACTCGACCTAGGATTGAACCCCGGTCTCCCAGACCATTGGTGAACACTGTACTCATTTTTTTCTCATTTATCCTGCATGTGTACAAAATTTCCTGTTTAACTGCATTTTGAAGACTCCTTGAGGATTGAAGGGACGCAGCCACAGCACGCCTGTGATGGTGTTGCGGTTTTAATGACAAGTAGGTTGCTAGCCCCAAGCTTCTTGACTTTAAATTAATTTTTCATTCTCCTCGACCAGATGTTTTCACAAGGCTAAATATCCCAGTTTGCCCTATAATTTATCCATAGCTGAAAATAATGATTCATATATTTTCTCAGGGCATTAGCGCGAAGTAAAACGCAAAAAGGCTCGTCTAGGTTGGAACTCTCCTCTACAACGATAACGAACTTCCACTGTTTTGTTCACAGTAAAATTAACAATCGATAAAATAAGCGCCGAGGTATTAGTCCACCAATTTGGAGACTTTTTGCTATTGGTAATCCACACGAGTTTGTTTTTTTAATTATAAAATAAACAAAGATTCTGAACCATTCGGCTAAGGCCTGTCAATCGGATGTTTACAACTATGTCCGCGCGCTAGGTGTATTAATATTAACGTACTCTCCCTTTCTGCTAAGTGCTGCGAGTGAAGGCAACGACTCGCTTTCCTCTATTGGATAAGCGAATCTACACAGCCCAAACCATCATAGTAGAGTGCACTAAATTCCTTTGTTTCTTTAGCATACCTTCCTTAGCCGACGTGATATACATGCTTATTTTATGTTACCTTGTCGGTGAGCCCTAGAATAGGCCGACTACATCCCTTATGGAAAGGTAAGAACCCCACCAATCGCCACAAAAAGTGGGATTCTGGTTATGATATAAACTACATCCGGTGGTGAGGTTTCAGATCTGGGGGATGTGGGGTATCCCTTCGTTGCCATTACTCCCAGGTCTACTCTGACCTGGAGTGGTAATACCCATTAGGGTCCCATCTATGGATCAAATAGATCTTTTTGAGGTAATTAAATGTTTACACGTTTAAGATGATCGTGAAGATACATTTTTGCATCTTCTCTTTGGAGGCACGTTCAGTGTAACGGTTATCATCGTAGGAAATGAAATGTGCAACTTGAGTTCAAATCTCAGCAGAGCTTGTTTGCGTTTCACTTTGTGTTAATAATCTTGAAAAAGACCTTAATCCATATGTGCTTTCCACAGCTATGAGTAAATAATAGGACAGTCTAGGTTCTTCAGCCTTGGTTAGGCAACCAGTCTATGAGAAAAAAAATTCTGACTTCAAACTAGTTTTACTCCGCTTAAAAAATTGACCTTGTGTCACATCTTACTTGAAGCGGAAGGGTTGAGTAAATAAATACATTTTTGTACTATACATAATTAGAGACGTAATTGTTAAACTTACCTCGGTATAAAATAACCTAACAATGGTTGACATGCCGTAAAACCAACCAACGAATCAACTATATTCTATTTGCAATGTATTCCATTATCTAGAGTTGGAGTTGAAGGTCTATTTAGGTAACGGGGGACTTCTACAGACAAACATGGGAGGATGTAAGTTAACTCCTCTCCGGTTATAAAAACAACCGAGTAGTTAGAGGCCAGGTGTGTATATTTTAGTATTTGCGTTTGATACTGAAATAAAATATTACTACTACGATGTGTTCATGTTACTTTACACATTGGTTCATTCTCTTTTATTTTTTTCACTAATTAAATATTATTTTTTGTTTGTTTGACTTTTCGGCTGGGGGTTCTCCCAACATATTTTTGCTGCGTACTCTTTGTATGTAATTATGCGTACACTTTCTTTCGACAACATTTACCTAACATTGATGATACACCTGGTTTGGTTTTATGGCATATCAACCATTGTATGTTACTTAATGCCAAATCCATTTTTATACATATAAACAGTCCTATTTCAAACAATTCAGTTCAGCATAAGTACACAGTTAAATGTCAAAACAGTTCTATTCTAAACAATTCAGTTCAACATAAGTACACAGTTTAAATGTCTAAAACATTTCTATATAAAACAATTCAGTTTAGCATAAATACACGGTTTTGTTCTATTTGACCAATAGATAGGGCCCAATCAGGTGCTACCCCTCCGGGCCAGAATGGACCTGTTTTACATTTCCCAAAACTCCAGTATTACTTGACCCTCACTATCGGATCGTTTAGTGTCATATCTAAGACAATCGTTGGGGGAGTCTTACCCCTCTGCAAAGACGCAGTCGGTGTATTCTGCAGCCCCAGCCGTCTGGGCCATGATACACCTGGGACCTACGTATTAATGAACAAAGAAAGAACTTTTCAACCTATTATTACATGGGAATAAGATAAAATAAGAACAAAGCTACTACAATACTCTTTGGCTACCAAGCTTCACCATCCTTTCAAAGCTCACCCCAAAGTCAAGTCATGTTCACTCCAAAGTCAAGTCATGTTCATTCCTTCCAGTATGGCTGCTACACCTCGTACTAATTAACGCCAACAGACTCTTCACAAATCACCTATCACCCAACACTATTAACTTCTTCAGAGAACTCTTATATTTCAACACTGGCTAATCTGACATAGAGAAGTATGGTAGCTTTATACAAATATAGCTATACATATTGCTAGATTAATCAACTTTCTTTAGAAGTAACTCTTACTGTCCCACATCTGTAAAAAGATCCTCGTTACTGATTTGATGAAGCCAACGCGAAACACAAGCAACAATTTGAGTTCTCTCGTTCTATAAATAACTTATCTGCCTTTCGTTTAGTTGTAATAAAATGTTTGTTGCATATCATCGTTTCGCCAACACGAGGTTATTCAATGACTACAATTGGTGTTTCTATAGACAATATTTAAAACTTAACAAGAGACAGATTGACGTTTGGTTATTTTGCCTCGCGAAAAATTTGGTCACGAAATGATAACAGTTTGCCGAAAGTTTATTGAGAGTGAGTGATAAAAAGTTCTCAGTCCAACTAAGGAGGGAATGACTAAAAAAATATATTAATTTTTTTTAGAAGGGTTAAGGAAACTTAAAAAAATTTTATGTTAAGAGTTTGGGTTTGTTTCTTTTTTTAATGGCCTATCAACCCTCGTAGATTACTGAATGCTAAAGCCATCCTTGTAGAAGAACAGTAGTAGTACTTTTTCCCCCATAGCTGGGGGAGATAAGGGAGCTTGTACGCTTCTCAAGTGAATTAATTCAAAAGTAAACATATTTGTGTAACTGGAGTTTGAATTTGCTTATTATGATGTCGCAGCTCAGCACATCCATTACACCATGTAAAATGTGTTGAACTGCAAAGATGAATATGTCAAAAGTCATGAACGTTTTATAGCTGCAGGTCATTCCTTTCTTGGACAGGCCGAGAACTTTTCGGCATTCCCTCGTATATTGGCACGACATAACAGATCAAACAACTTTCAAAGAATGCATGGCCACTAAGTGTGCATTGTACAGTGAAGCGTAAAGCAGTTATTTACTTAGTTTATTTTAGATGCGGCACAAGGCTGGAAGAACGGAGCACCCAGTGAAAATTAGACTCAGTAACAATGGTCAGTTAATCAAGTTTCGAAATCAATACAGTATATGAGGTGCTCGTAGAGCGTGATGTATGGCATATCAGATTCACTACTGTAAATAAATCTGTCCCACTAAAAGTAAAGGGAATAGATTCATTTACTCTAGTGGCTTTGATATCTTTTTCTTTTTAAAAGTAATATGACAGGTACTCAGTTTAGTGTATTAAAATGGACTCGTAAAAAACATTTAACGAATCTTTCTAGCCTATACGATTTCCCGATGAACCCTGTAATATTCAAGTTCCACTCAAGACTAGCTTTTTTGGTAAAAACATTTCTTATTTACTAATAAAAATCAGCAATAAGTATGTGTAATAAGTGTAAGTTCCACAGTCACTAGTGATGGAAGAGCTGCAACAACTAAAATCGTACACTTACTGAACTGACTTACGGTCAATTCTCCGGGTTCAGTCAGATCACCGCAATGAAGCAGCATTTAACATGTTCAGTTCTGAGATGTGTAACCACTTAGGAACAGCAGGTAATGTAAGCAATCTGGGGCCTGTGTGCTAAGCAAAGTTTAGTAAATAACAACATTGTCATAGGATTAATGAGAATTAATTTTAATTTGGGGGCTTGTCCGGAATAACTCATGAAAATTTCTGTTATACCGTCCCGATAAGAATAAGTTTCAATCCTGTTTCATTTTCCCCCCATAATAGTTACTAGTTACAATGAACTCCCCTAAATTATATATTAGTCAAGTGCCATTTGTTGATAACTTCTAAGTGGTTGAGGAAGTGAAGAATGAAAGAAATATGACTGATGGCGGATTTGTAGCTAGTTGGAAATGTAGTTTTAGGATTTAATTGTTTAGTAAAAAGAAAAAAAAAAATATAGCGAACGCCTGAAATACTCTAGTCTAGATAGCGAATGTAATTTTACGTTTCTTTATAATTTTTGACATTACAGCAGAATAAACAGAAATTTTCATGGTTGGACAATTCTGGATAAACACCTTAATTTTAAGTATTTACACACATATTTGTCTGAGATGTATTCTTAAAAATATTCCTCAATATAAAAAAATGAAAATATTTATACCAAAAATCATTACTATTATAAAATATTTAGTTTTAATTTTAATGCAAAGTTATTTAAGAGATTTTTGTAAAAGAATAATAAACAAAATAAAAATTTCTTAAACCACAATATTAATTTTCCTCAAATAAGATATTTTTCAAAGCTCATTTTAGATTCGGCTCCTTTCAGAGCATTAAAACACGTATATTCACAAACTTTTTAAAGTAATAAGAAAAAAAGCTGTAAACGTAGGTGTCAGTTATCCTCGATTTAACAAATTCCAGAGTGCCTCGATGTGATCTCGTGGATCGTTACTACTAAGTAGGAGTTCGATCTTCATTAGGTTTCCTTGTAATGCACCAAAACCAAGTTTATAGTTCGGTGACAAGTCCTTAGTAATGTAAAAGTTGTCTTTCCCTTAATTTATTCCGTACCGTTGGGTCTAAGGTATTTAACAAAGCAAATGGCGGGTTTGCGCTCGTGTTTTACTGTAAGCATGTTATTCTCGTTGGCATCAGCCTTACACACATCTTTTGATTCTTTTGTCTTTCAAAAAGTATATCATATTTCTTAATTTTCAGATCGCCTGTTAAATGAAAAATTTAAAAGTTTATTTGAATAAATATTTGTACACTATTTAACTGCAATGCATTTTTACCCACGTGCAGTTATCATTATTTAGTGGGTGGAGCAAAAAGGATTTTGTAAGTGTGACACCGTTTATGGTTATTCGCCGAACATCGCCAAACTTTTTAATTCATTGATGCCAAGTGATAGCAGTTTATTTATTTTCTTTACAAAAGTAAACAAATTATGTGTAACGAAAATATTGAATTATTTCACTGTCGTATTATTTACTTATTTTTATGGATCAAATGTTTTCTTTTGTGTTCCTTTTTTTTTTTTTTTTGAAAACAGTAACACCTAAAAACAACTTTTTATAACCTTAAAATAAGAACTAAGAATGCTAAAAAAAATTTTTAAAGTAAAATAATTCATCGTCATTATTGTATTTTTTTGTTCTGGCTGATTTCCATGTTTTATTTATTTATTTTTAATTTGGCTTTTTGTCTAATTTTTTTATGAAACGCAACGCATACCCTCTTAAAGCAAAATTCAAGACGAGACACTGCAGAGATCTGCAGAGATCTAATAGATATAGTGTCTGAAAGATTCTTACTGTTTTTAAAATATCATTTTGATATCCTAACGAATTTTTGACCCCTTGCGAGTTTTCTCCCCAGCTCTAACTTGTGGTTTTTCGGTTAAGTCCCAGTAACAATAAGTCTCCTCAGATCTCCTGGAGCCTTCTAAGTATATAGGCTGATTTTACTTGTGCTGTGGTCTGGATGGTCTCGATTCGTTTACTGATTTCCTGTTCATTCAGTCTCTTTTCCAGGTTAATGATTTCACCGTCACTTTCACGTTCCACAATTTTTTCAGCTGTTTAGCAAAGTCCAGTGATTTGTCTAGCTTTTCTTTTATTTTCACTTTGTTCTGCTGGCGCTCCAAAATCCACTAAATTTTTCATATCAATACTTGCTAGTGACCTTCTCTAGAATCCGAATGACATCAACTCTCCTCAGCTTTCCGGTGCTCTTCTCAGCCTTCTAGTCAAGCTCAATAGTACTGTGGTGTGGATTCTTCCTTTTATTTCCTGTTTCCTCAGTTTCTCTTTCCAATTTTTGGGGGGTTGTTGAAAAAGTTCCAACTATGATTAATATCACTTTCATGGTCCATAACTTTTTCAGCTCTTTCGCTAGGTGTAGGAATTTATCCATTTTTTTTTGTATTTCCTTTAATTTCACTCAACAGTCGGCTGGAATATTGAAGTCCATTAATTGACAATTTATTTTCTTTTTGTTGATTATAAAAAGGTCTGGTCCTCTGGCTGGGACTAAATTATTCGTTTTTATCTCAAAATCATAGGATTTTGTGTTTTATTCTTAGGACAGATTCTGGTCTTTTCCCATACCATTTATCTCTCTGGTCAGAAATCAGTCGAACGCACAATTGTGCCTTCGCTTATACTTCTGTACTTTCCAGCCATTTTGCTACATTCGCTTCTTTTATGGTCTTCTTGTTATACAACAGAAATCAAAATCTCTCCTGAATCGCAAATTTACTAACTCGATACACCCACTCACGAGCAAAACAAATTAAAACACTCAGGAAGAGAATCCAACAAACATATATTGGTTGAAGGAAGCTAACATCAACCGAATGTGGACCCGACAGTAGCTACCAACACAATGAATAAAACATGTCTCTGTGCGTGTAGGCTCCACGCAACTTCCCGTTGAAAAACTAGATTAACAGACAATTAAAGAAGTCCCTTTTCAACCAATCATAATCTTTACCCCCAAAGCCGATTTCGATATCAATAATGGCTATAAAACGGTCAGTAGCCCTTTCTCATAGAGCAAATGTGGTATTTTGGTGGTTGCAGCGCGCATGGCGATGGATGAATGGTTTTTTATTGTACTGTTGAATGGGTCGACGAATGTGGCTAGGTAGGTCCCCTTAGAATATATAGTTAATGCAAGACCGCTCCCTTCCCCCTAAAAAACTTCAAGGCCTTGTGCCTTCTTTGTACATATTACAAAGGAATAAAAGGCAGTTGACACCGGGACTGATACCAGAGAGAATCTTCATGCGTCACATTTCAGACAAGATCAAAGACCGCAAACAGCATACCAACCCACACCGTATTACCAACCTGCACACAACCAAGTCACCCGGCTGAGAACTGACTTATACCCATTCACCTCCTGACCCCTATCTGATGGAAGGAAAGGGCCAGTATCTTTTCTAAATATACCAATTTTTGTTTATTTAAAATAAACGAAATTAAATCTAATCCTCTCGTTCGTTGTCTTTTGCAACCATCCGGCGGTCTATAACATTCTCTTGCCCAGCTTAAGAAGGACCCGAAGTATCTTACAAGAGAGACTTGATTATTTCATATCTCTCTCTCTCTCTCTCTCTCTCTCTCTCTCTCTCTCTCTGAGCATTCTGATGCTTTCCTGACTGGGTAGTTCTATTCCTTCCGTTGTTTCTCTTTTTCCTTTATTTATTATTAGCATTGTGTATTTTCATATTATTATTATTAGCTGAATCTGTAAACTATGTGGGGATTGAATAATAAATAAAAGTAAAAAGTAACAATAAAACGAAATGAAATGATAAAGTAAAATAAAATTAATATAAAGCAAACAGCAATCTCCTGGAATGCGTTTGATTGGAAGAACAATTTGAGTATGCTCGGAAAAAGAAAAAATTTCTTGGTGCGAAAAAGATAGAAGATGGACTCAACAGTGAAATCAACTATATTTTAACAGGAAACCTCTCCCTCCAAACCTAGTTGCAACCTTTATAATAAAGGTAATTCTTAGTAGGTTTACCTTTTTTTTTTTTGTTATTCCTTCCTTCATTCCATTTTAGCTAACACAACCAGTCCAAAGAAAATATTTGTATTGGGAGCTTCAAAAGAAGAAATTATATCAACGCCATCAAAATCTCCATAATTTCATGGTTTAATTAGAAACCACAAACGATTATAGCTCAATATGACATGTTTATTTTTTCCGTTAATGTTTGTAAGAAAATAAAATGCGGTGATAATTCATGGAACTTAACTTTTAATAACGTGTGTAAACTACTTAAATAGAGTTCCTTATTAGTTGAGTCTATCCACAATTCTATGGGAATTATGTCGTGTGTTGAAGAGTGTATAACACATAGTGTGTGTGTGTATGCCGGCCCTTTGACCCCAAGTGTCTACAGAAGGACGAGAATGAGTTCTTCGCTTCAGGGCATATGAAGGAAAGAGGAAGATTCGTCTTGGCTTCTCTACATTTATACCCGGATGGGTTGCTATAGTAACGAGGTGTAAACTCTTCTACTGGTCTCGTGAAGAGTATTGCAGGCAAAGGAATTACTACAACTGTAAAGAATTTCAATAAGTAAGGGCAGGTATCCGTAAAATATCATCGATATGAATTTCCAAAAAATGGTATTAAAAGAACACTCTTTGAAAGAAGCAGTGCCCGACTTGTGGCCAGTCCAAAAGTCATCAGTGTGTCCAATGTACAGGGTCATTCAAATTAAGTTACGATATCTATTTTTATGTATCATCGGAAAAATTGCTCTTATAAAGACAAAATTTGTCGGTGAAAATGCCGAAAAAATGAACGGGAATTTTTTTTTAAGCTAGCAAGGAGGCATGTTGGATATGATAGCAGGTCACTCTTCTTTCGTCATCAATCTTATATTTGCTTGTTTTTATGTCTGTATAGAATGTCCAGTTAAATTGTCGTGTAAATTTATCTTATACTAGCGAAAATTAAAAAATAAACTTCTTCTTTAGGGTTGCACTTTTATTTGTAAATAATTTCTTGGGTTGTCTGCATATTTTCTTGTGAATTTGGCTGGATTTTGTAGAAAATGAATGGCATGTACTACATTTGCAAGGCCGCAATATCCTTGTTTCGAGTTTTGTGATTTGACCTTGAAAACGAAGTATTGAAATAGTTGTAAAAAGAATGTAGTTATTTCATAGGTTTAACTAACAGTTTCTATGTCAGTTAAGTATTTTCCGCGTTAAAATGAATTGCCGGTGTAGAGACTCCTTTTATTTAGAATATAGAAGAATTATTAGGTTTCAAGCGTGCGTATTTTTAGCTTTTTCTTTCATATATATATATATATATATATATATATATATAAAGTGAATTGTGTTTCAGAAAATATTGGTGGTATTATTTAACAAAAAATTTAAAAAGTAAAAATTTGTTGGCGTTTCGTGGAGCGCCGACGAGAGTTTTTATTTATAACACATAATTCAAATGTCGTAAATTTGTGCTGTAAAATGGTTAGGTTGAAAACAGTTGAAAGTTAGTGTCAAGAAAAAACATGAACACATTGTAATTTTGTAATATTATATTACTGTTGCGAAAAGACTGTTCTATTTGCGGCTATATGATATTATACAAGAATAAACATATAATAGTCCACTAAAATGAAGCACTTGTGTCGTATATACCAAAGTTTAACCTACTTCTCACGGCTTTAGTTCACTGCTGGAATTTTAGCAGAGACAATTTTAACGTCTGAGCACGGTTGTAAAAAGAAAACTAGACATGTTTTTGACATCTGGCGCCAACGTATGGAAGCCAATGATTGATTAGTTCGAAAAGATGTACCGACCAATTATATGTGTCATATATGTCTTTTAGAGAGTGGGGTCTACCACGGGAGACAACCCACCTACTTTAGTTATATATATATATATTTATTTATACTCTTTCTTCCATTCTTTCTTTCTTTGCAAACTTGATTTTTTCAAAAAATATTCTGATGAAGAAAGTTCAATTTGTTTGAAAATAAATAGATAAATGAGTCGTAAATGTTTATTTTAAACAAAAACGGAAACGAAGTTACACATTATGCAGCAAGAACATTCCTGTCATATATTCAACCGAAAAATGAATTTCACTAATGGGAGTCACCATGTGTTGTGAGCATATTGTATCCTAAAATTATTTCGTACCTGTAGAGAAGTCAACCTTAGTTGTCTCCTCTGGATCAGCCTACAAAATATCAAAAAAGTGCTCCACCCTAATTGAACACAGTTGTGTTATTATATTTCCATAAATCTTTAAGTCTAAGGTATTACTTCATTTGGTTTTCATTCTAGAACCAAAATTTTGTAAAAATGTCCTCGTCGTAAGAACTGATAAGATGTGTTGATTCTAAAAGGTGATCGTTTTAGTCGGTAGAATTTGTTTATTTAGTCAAATTAGGTAAATTATTTGTTCTCTTTGAGTCTCATATTTTCTTTTGGATTCGTGAATTTTGTCGGGTCAGAATCGTTGAAATTCATCAGTTTGATTTTTTTCAATGACGCTATGAATGGCCGGATTTCACACCTAGGGATAGGCATTTGAGAAGTTAAAGGAAGTGTCAAAACAATCAACTAGTGAAATGATTCTATACTTCCATTTGACGATCAAATAAGCAAGAAATAAGACTTAAATATCTTTTCTATCCAAGAACAAGAGCAAGTAAATGTGCTGAGTCACGGTTCTAATTAGTGGATTCAGCTTTATGCTTTTACACTGTTGGGAATAAACAAATAAGTTGGTTATAAAATTTAGGAAAGTGACAGAAGTCCTTTACCCCCCCCCCAAAAAAAAAAAATCAATAAGTAAATGTGCTTTCTCACGGTTCAAATTAGTTGGTTCAGCAATATATTTTTACACTGTTGGGGAATAAACAAATGAGTTGGTAATGAAATTTATCGAAATAACAAATGTCTCACCCCTCTGAAAACGATAGAAAGCAAGCGTGTTTCCTCACAATGTTATTTAGTAGTTTCTTAATTTTAAGAATAGACTATGTTGGAAGAGTACCATGCAAATCCAATAACTTCTACTATTGTCTCCCCTTTTGTTTACCCTTTTTCTACTCCACAAGCCCTTACTAATTTTTTTCCTCTCAACGTGATACACGTGTCTTGTTTTCCTCTGTTCGAGTCTGTCAATTTCTAATCCTTTTTTCCACAGCAGAATATGAGCCCAAAACGGATAATGGAAATCGCTGGAGCAGACTCCTATTCGACGGAGATAAAGAAATATGTTAAATTTAGGAAACTAAAGTCTTTGGTCATCTACGGTCACTCGGCCTAAAAGACGCCATCTTAAACGTAAACTTCACTGGAGAAGATAATGAGATAAACGAAGAAGCTTATGCAGAACTTGTACAGTTTCTAGATGACAAAAGCTTGTCATTAATAATTAGAGAAGGCCGCAGACAACGGAAGAAAAACCCTCAACATATTACGCGGACTCCAGGCAGGAAAAGGAAAACTGAGTTATCGCATTGTACACCCAACTAACTTCTCTTAAAGAGGACGCTAACAAAAGCGTGACGGACAACGTAATAAGGACAGAAACCATTTTAACAGCCCTGAGAAATGCCGGCCAAACAATAGAACATACTTTGATCATTGCAATGATATTGAAAGGTTTGCCAAGGCACTTCGACCCCTTTTCCATCTACGTAACTTACTGTAATATGGAGTTGACGTTCTCGGAATTCAAAACCGAGCGCCACAGCTTCGAGGAAACACTAAAACACAGAGACCACTCCAGTAGTGACGACGACATGAAATTAACTTCCTCTTTTTTAAAGGCTATGAAAAATGAGAGCAGCAACAGACGAGATGTCTCATGTTTTACAAGTGGTGGAAAGGGATACCTAACAAAAATCTGTCCCAACAACTACAACAAAGAACGAAAACTGTAGTGCAACTATTGTGAACGCACCGCTATAAGTCATTTTTGCCTTGTGCTTCACCTCTCCAATTGTTGGGACGCATTGCGACAGGCCGTTTTACTTCTGGACGGTTCTGCCGGGTGCTGCCTCGGCACTGGAAAGTTCCTTTGGCTTCAGGGGCCACCCCCCAGGCTTTTACCCTCTTCCGGGGGGAGGTTATTGCCTGGCGCCTGAGGCGCCCCTATTAAGCGGAATGCCGACAGGGCCAAAAGTATTTTTGGCCTTGTCGGACGCGTATGGGCTTTAGCCCTGCGAACGGACCTACCTTAAAAACGGCCTTGTGCCACATTCCTCCGGTGGTGAGACGGGAGATAAATAATCAGAAGTGGAAGAAAGCTCGTTTGCATTCAAAATGGACAACTACTACCTAAGAAAGACGACAGTTCCCTTGGGACTGATGGTCGATGCAGGAGCTCTCTTACATATTGTTAGATACTTGAAGAAACTTAAAAATTACAACCAAACATTCCAGCAAGAGAGCCACTACATAAAACTAACTGATGAAGCAATAAACAGCAGTGTAGCATTAAAAAGAGGAGACGCTGAAGTATGCTTTCTAAATGCGGATGGAAACCACATGATGGTCATTCTCAAAAAGGCACTATTCATCTCTTCCTGCTCGCACGACATATTTTCAGTAAAAATCGTAACTACAAATTGAATGACAATTATTTTTAAAGAAAATAAAAACGAACTCAGACATAAAAGCAGCACAAAATTTTAGATACACCTTCACAAAAGATTGTACTACTTAATGACCGTGGAGGACTGTGTAACAAAAGCCGAAAATAAAAACAACCAGGCACTAATCAACATCGATTACTGCTACAAAGCAACGTGTAATGTACCATAAACCTATAGGGAAGCCACAAACTCCCCAAAGACACGCCACTGGAAATCAAATAAGCAACCCACGGTTGCATTATCCACATACGAGGCTGAACACATGGTTCTAGCAAAGGCCACACCGGAAGGTCTATGCCTCGCTCTACTATTAAAGAAGATGGACGTTCTACAAGAATACGGCCCTGTAAAAATATTCGGGGACAACCAGGATGCAAAATATCATTTTATCAGAGATGCTCTGCACAACGGCAATATAAACATTATTTACTGTCCTACTACCGATACGCTCGCAGACATTATAACAAAATCACCAACTCAAGCAAAATTAAAAAGAAAAAATTCAAAGGAGTTTTATTCGGACTTTAGCTAAGCCTACTAATATGGTGCTCACACACACACACACACACACATATATATATATATATATATATATATATATATATATATATATATATATATATAAACAAAATAATAATATGAGAACATGTAGGGGTATTGGAAGAGTATCATACAAATCCGATAACTTCTACTTTGTTTACCCTTTCTCTCTCCAATAAGCCCTTAATAAAGTTTTCTCCTCTCTACGTGACACACATGTCTTGTTTTCCTCTGTTCGAGTCTGTCAATTCCTAATCCTTTTTTTTCAGAGCATAATGCCAACTTTAACAGACTACAATTGGGTCAAAAGTTAGTGAAAGAAAGAGTGAATGTATGAGTAACAGAACGAAATAATCATTGAGTAAGTTAATGATTTAAATTTGTATGAGGTAAAACAAGTAGAAATATTAAGAAGATGCAGGAGAGCTGTAAACTCATAGAGAGAAGGATTTTTAAAAAAGAAAACGGAAAAGGAAGAAAAGATGGCTTGCTTAAGATGTTTAAAGTTTTAGGCTAAGCTCGGTTAACAAAGAGGGAGAAGGAAGAGAGAGAGAGAGAAAAAAAAAAAGAAAGAGAGAAAAGGAAACAAAAAGAAAAAGAAATAAGTCTTTCAAATTTTGGGAGAGCTTAAAAATAATGGGATTATATTTTCTCAAAATAAAAATTCTGTCAATACAATGCTATTTAGTTTATTTTCTAAAATAATGAGCTCATAGAAATTTAAATATATCAAAGAATTTTTTCACAGATAATAACTTGCAGCAGCAGTAAGAACAACCACAAAAACAACATACAATTAATGATAGATTGAAGAAGAAATTAGTCTGAATAAATAAATTTACAATGATTAGAACATTTTGTCTAAAATGAATTCAAACAGACATAAATTCAAACTATCAAATGAACATCTGATGATTTTGGAAGGAATTATATAAAGTCATAAGCATTTGTTTTGAAAGACGTATTTTTGCTATTCTGGTGCACATAAAAAATGTTCCAAAATCAGTTAAGCGTAATTTATAATTTAAGATTGAAATCGGTGTGTTTAAAGACTATTCAAATATCAATTATTGATTTGTAACTGCATGGTTAGTATCAATATATTTCTGTGATAAGAATTAATTTTTTTCTGAATGGTTATAGACTTCATATTTTATTCTTCTTTTTAAAGGTTTTATAACAGCTAGATCCTGACACAGTCATATATTGAGAGTTTCCTTATCCAGTTTTATAAGTCATAAATAGTTCATCAGAGTGTAATGGCTAGCAAGCCAGTCGAGCATATCAATGTCACATACATCTCATCTTTTGTTAAACCTAAACTATTCTTGATTTTTTAAATGATGTTGTAGCAGAAGGAATTTTCGTATTTTGGTTTGGCGCGTAATTTAATTCGACGCATAATTTCACCCAATCAGGATGACTTATCCTATTCAACCCGAACCACCTTTCTGGGCTGCAGTAATTGGGGAAAACCGTCAAACACTCTCTTTGACAGAACAACTCCGTTCTGTACAGACGTCTACCGTGTGCTCTCCAATAGCAGCAGCAGCAGCAGGACACCATGAGGGAAGCAGCCTAATTCATGGACTCCTTGGTTATTTCTCTTAGACCAAGGATTCCCAGTTGAATATGGATTAGATACATTCAATACGCCACACACAGGAACAACTTTACGTCACCCCCAAAATTGGCTATGTTGACTGTCATGTCTAATTCCGCTCCGGCACCTAGCGACTACTTCACCTCTGGGCAACATTTTCTGGAGACATTCACGCTTCTCCCCGAAACAACCAGAAACACAAACTAACGGTGACTTCAACGTTTATTTCCTCAAACAGCAAACATGACTTTTGCTCCATACAGCGAACATAATCCCTCGCACGTCCAACAACACGCGCTGTTTTCTCTACACTCTTTCTTCTATATACCTAACAACACTTAGCGAGGAAACAACTCAACGTAAACACATACACGCACGTTACAACTTTTCCTCGCTAAAAACAAAACATTATTATCGCTAAAATGTGATGTAACTAGGCCAACTGACTATAATGTAACAGGGTTAACTTGTTTTTGAGAATATCGTAGTTGTAATATTTTTCACAGATATCTTGATTGGGTTAATGCGAAAAATCAGATTTTTGTAATTTTCTCAGAGAACAGCTTGATTGTTGAGAACACCAGATGGGACCCCGTATAGCGAGAGGTCAAAACCGTCTGATGGGTTTTTATGCTAGCTGGAGCGATACCTATGGGCTGACGATGTTGGAATATTGTTTTGGGTTTGTACGTATAGAGGAAACGACCTTGAACTTTACTCAAACTATAGCTGATTTGGGATGTATTTCCAGCGTGGGAACAGATTTGGACTATAAAGAAATATACATATAACGACAGTTGTGGTCTTGAGTTCAGTTGGCATCTGGACTGCGGAGAGAACGGATCGACTGGTACTGAGAGGGGCAAAGCTCACACGCAGTTATAGCAATCTGCTGTGAGAACAACACAAATTCACATACCTAGGCATTTAGCAGTGAATGACTTCAACATTTCATCAAGTTGCTAAAGTTAACTTAAGATCGATACACATATAGTCAATCCAGATGCTGTAACCTGTTTTGTATAACTATAGATGCTAAACGATAGTTGATTGTATTTCACTTGATATACTGTTATTAAAGAGTTATATCTAATCATTGGTATTGCTGTTCTTCCGAAGAAGAGATGGACTTATCCAGTTTAGAACATTCGTCACCAGAGATTACCACTGCTAATCGGTTTGGGAAACACACGTTTACATAGCCAATAAGAATCACAACACCTGAAACAACAATGAAGCTGTTCCTTGAGACAGTTCAAATTGTAAACACTCCAACATTCCAACAGTTGTGTAGAGAGTAAGATTTTACACGGGATTCGAAATGAGCGGCGCGTCGATCAGAAATACGATGCGATTGAAGTAGAGAGGATTGAGTTTATAATAATGGTTAGTGAGTTAGGCTTGCTGACCATTACTAGCAAGTTTGAGTCTCGCTGAGTAATCTATACATCTGGCCTTGTATCAAACTAAGCTCAACTTAGTGAATTAATTCTAATGATACAAATCAAAGATATACACTTATACATATTATATTATCTCCATTCAGCAATGGGTTAATTGTAGGGTAGACAGGGACCTTTAACCTTGGTACAGCAATCGGTCAAGGAGAAGGAAAACTCTCAACTGAAACCAGCTGTATTCGCTAAAAACTGACCTTGTGTCACATCTTACCTGTGGTGTAGGAGCTGGGTAACTAAATACACTTATATATTCTGCCTATTTTTTATACAAATAATTGGTTGGAAACTTAGTTTGATTATATGAGGTATCCTTAATATTCTGGTCTTTCCTCTTTCATTTCAGTGATATTTAATGTCAAATTGAATAATTTTAAATTAATTAAATGAGGGTAGATGAAGCTCATTTTAAATACTCTATGCTTTATAAGTTCACAAAAGGTTCATTAAAGAGGAATATTTTCCCTGTCTTTCATATCAGGAAATTCTTGAAACTTGGCAATTTGACCCAGAAACTGTTTATTTTCTATATTTATGTCATGTGAGTATCCAACAGTCTGCACTTTGGTGGGAGTATATTTCTGCATATATTCTATTGGTTGTATACTAAACAGTGGTTACATATAAAGTCACCTGGAAAGTATTAAAACTGATTTTTTTTCAGGTTGACAATTCTGGTTAAAAATCAGCTAATCAATGTTGACCTTAAACACAAGTGAAGGCAACGTCATTTGAAGACTTTTAGCACTGTTTTCAGAAGTGAGAACAATATCTTTGTTGGTATATGGTTTCCCAGAGCAATCATTTTGATGAAGGTAAAATCATTTTGTTATTAAGATAATGATACAAAATATTTTTAAAATGTATTATCAGTCTCATTATTAAATAGACTAACCTTATAAGTGAGAAAAGATATAGGAATTTATGACACCAACTTGCTTAGCATTGTGTTATCAAATAGGAATTTAATGAACATTTTCAACACTGACTCTTTTATATACTTCCCAATATATTGTTTACTAAAGACAAACGTGCATGTATGTGAGCATCCTATAAGCTGCGAATACAAAACATATAATTGGTGAATGGATAGAAAAAAGGGTATTAAAATGTGTTAAAGATTTTTTGTATTCATTAATTGTTGACTTAAAAACCAAAGTGCAAACCAATTCATGCAACAGGTGTGACTGCATCAAATCAAACACTGAATAAATTCCAAGAAAAGAAATTAAGGACTTAAATGATAGACTTTGTCATTTTTTGGAATAAAAGTTTAGAAATTTCTGGTTACCTCCAAAAATAGACTCGACAGTCATAATTTGAAAGCTTGATGACATGACGACATATTAAAGGTTTATTCATTGTTACATATTGTTTCACGATTATGTGAAAACGTAAGGGTGCGAGAGTCACGTGACGCATGCGCATCAAGCCTTCTCGAGAAGCAGTTTTCTTTCTTTTTGGTTCGAGACATGAAGAAGAGAAGATGGAGAGACAGCGAGAAAGGATTCATGGTTACGTCGGGATGTAGTAGCTGCCGAATTGAAAACGTAATTTTCTCCTGTTGCATTGGTTTAAACGTGAGTAATCGTTCACCTTATATTTTTCTTGTTTGGCCATTCAAGTTTATAGGGTAGCGGTTGTGTGTTTTGTTATTCTCACATTGAAAGAAGCGTGCGAATGTCCCACCCAAGTTTCGAGGTCTGAAGGAAGAACTAAGATTACTTGTTGTATTGTTGCCTACCTTCGTTTTATTAAATTCGCTACACTTCTTTAAATAAGCAATAAAAAATGAAATATTAATTCACTACATGTTTGTACGTGGATGAACTGTAGGGAAGACATCAGACAAGTGGGAATACTGGTAGCTTTCACCTTGTAGCCACTGAGATCGACAAGATATTGAGTTATTAGAATCAACAAGTCTAAGGGAAGAAGAGGGAGTTGGCGAGTTGAAATGACCCGTGAAGTTATGAAATGAACCCTTTTTATTTTAGCAACCACGTAACTGAAGGTTTGGCGTCAATTGGTGACTGAACTCTGAACGAATATGTCGATGTGATACCACTCCAGCAACATCATTAAAAAAGACTGAAATGATTTGCTGATCTCAGATCATCTCATTCGAGATAAACTGATATCTAAGATATTTAAACTTTCTCACAAAGTTGAACAGTTATTCTGAACTTAAGTGAAACGCACAGTATAAAAACCTTCAGTAGAAGAAATATTGTCTTTCTTCAGAGATAAGAGTATTTGAACTATTCTTCCCTTTTTTTGCTTTACATATACTTTATGAACTATGTGAATTATATACTGCATTCATGCTGACTCACACTTAAATAATATTTCCATTCCATTTGTTTTATTTGTTCTTTCTTTCATATTATTGTTCACGTATTAAATTCTAGTTTGAAAAGAACACTCAACGTCACTCATTTGTCTTTTGCTAAGTTGCTATTAAAGTGTCTTATTTTTATCTGTTCATCTAATGTGTCGATCACTCACAAAATCTAAAATAACCAAGGAGATTACCTCTGGCCAAAGATCTGGTTATCCAGCATTAAAATACAAATTCAATTTATGTTGAGACATTAGCCGTAACATTATCAAAACCAATGAGATTGTATAACACACTTCTTATCATGTATTTGCAGTTGTCAACACCTGTTGTGGTGAATTCTAATTATTATTTGAAATCTACTTGACACAACATTTGTCATGCAGTTTGAAGGAATTTCCAGCTATTCATGTAGACATGTTGATTGACGGTTGGAAGGCTCTCGTTCCATTGATTAATCAGATTAGTATCTTTGTTCTTAACTCCCCATTTTTACTAGTATTTTCTTTCATCAGCAACATTATCGTCATCAATTTTAACAAGTATTTTCTTTCATCGTCATCATCATCATCATCATCAATTTTGACGAGTATTTTCTTTCATCATCATCATTATCATCATCATCATCATCAGTTTTGACAAGTATTTTCTTTCATCATCATCATCATCATCAATTTTGACGAGTATTTTCTTTCATCATCATCAATTTCGACGAGTATTTTCTTTCATCATCATCATCATCATCATCATCAATTTTGACGAGTATTTTCTTTCATCATCATCAATTTCGACGAGTATTTTCTTGCATCATCATCATCATCATCAATTTTGACGAGTATTTTCTTTCATCATCATCATCATCATCATCTATTTTAACGAGTATTTTTTATCATCATCATCATCATCATCAATTTCGACAAGTATTTTCTTTCATCATCATCATCAATTTTGACGAGTATTTTCTTTCATCATCATCATCAGTTTTGCCGGGTATTTTCTTTCATCATCATCATCATCACCATGATGATGATCATCATCATCATCAATTTTGACGAGTATTTTCTTTCATCATCATTATCATTATCAATTTTGACGAGTATTTTCTTTCATCGTCATCATCACCATCATCATCATCATCATCAATTTTGACGAGAATTTTCTATCATCATCATCATCATCAATTTTGACGAGTATTTTCTTTCATCATCATCATCATCAATTTTGACGAGTATTTTTTTTCATTATCATCATCAATTTTGACGAGTATTTTCTTTCATCATCATCATCATCATCATCATCAATTTTGACGAGTATTTTTTTCATTATCATCATCAATTTTGACGAGTATTTTCTTTCATCATCATCATCATCATCATCATCAATTTTGACGAGTATTTGTTTCATTATCATCATCAATTTTGACGAGTATTTTCTTTCATCATCATCATCATCATCATCAATTTTGACGAGTATTTTCTTTCAACATCATCATCAATTTTGACGAGTATTTTTTTCATCATCATCATCAATTTTGACGAGTATTTTTTTCATTATCATCATCAATTTTGACGAGTATTTTCTTTCATCATCATCATCATCATCATCAATTTTGACGAGTATTTTTTTCATCATTATCATCAATTTTGACGAGTATTTTTTTCATCATTATCATCAATTTTGACGAGTATTTTTTTCATTATCATCATCAATTTTGACGAGTATTTTCTTTCATCATCATCATCATCATCATCATCAATTTTGACGAGTATTTTCTTTCAACATCATCATCAATTTTGACGAGTATTTTTTTCATCATTATCATCAATTTTGACGAGTATTTTTTTCATCATCATCATCAATTTTGACGAGTATTTTTTCATCGTCATCATCAATTTTGACGAGTATTTTTTTCATCATCATCATCAATTTTGACGAGTATTTTCTTTTATCATCATTATCATCATCAATTTTGACTAATCTTTTGCCGAGTATTTTCTTTTATCATCATTATCATCATCAATTTTGACTAATATTTTCTTTCACTATTTTATTCTTCGTAAATTTTTTTCCCACCAGCCGAGATTTGTTTTGTTTTGTTTTTTTGCTGAGATTCATATAAGAAGTCTTTCTAACTTTCTAGCTCTTTTTTTTTTGTTCCTTGCAAGTTTTTCACACCAGTTTTAACTGGTTGTCATTCACTGAAGTTTTCTCAGCTCCCCAGAACTCTTCTCAGTATTTAACATTGCTTTGATCTGGATGTTCTTGATTCTTTGTTATTAATGTTGATTAGTATTTTCTTTCATTATTATTTCTGACAACCTTAAACATTGTATAAAATATATTGTTATATGGTCATTCTAGTACACTGGGAATAATGCATTTATGAAAGTTTACCTGTGCTCATATTCAGATTTACTACCACGTTCAATTATAATTTCATAATCATTCACTCCAAAACATTGTTAATTATTTATATAAAGATATTTTCGACAAAGAAGAAAAAAACTAGAATTTTTTATTTTAACATCTATGACATAATCTTTTTTTTTTTTTAAGTAAGAAGACTTATTTGAGCTTTAACAATAGATTTGGGCCTTAAATTCTCAATTTTTCATGGTGCTTTTGTAATATACTGCCGCTGGATCTTAACAAACAACGAGGAACACGTCTATATAAAAACATAATCTTATATTTTTATTTTTCGACGGTGACGCTGAAGAGCAACCGGAGAGAATTCGCCCACACACTTCAGCCAAAATTCTAGACTTTATATTGTATTAAAACTCCCAGGCGACCCACATGACTACGCCTCTTCACCCACGCAATGCTTGTTTTTCATTCGCCATGGTTTACACCCACACCCACACACCCACACTCACGCTTTGTTCTCCATTGGTCACAGCTTACACCCACACATTGCTTGTTTTTCATTGGCTATGGTTTACACACACATACACACACACACACACACACTTTGTTCTCCATTGGTCACAGGTTACACCCACGCATTGCTTGTTTTACAGTAGTCATTTTGTTGATTCTATCTACAGCCGTATGTATATGTCAACAGCAGCTGTAGAGAGCATCACAAGTCAGGGCAATATACTACACCTTCTCCTGGAGGCATCACAAGTCAGGGGAATATACTACACCTCCTAGAGGCATCACAAGTCAGGGCAATATATTACACCTTCTCCTGGAGGCATCTCAAGTCAGGACAACATATTACACCTTCTCCTGGAGGCTTGAAAATAGTCTTGTAATGCCTTGTAGAATTTTCCCCCGGGGCCCTGCACTTAAGGTTGTCAAAACAAGTAAAGCTTTAAAGCAGATGAATATGATACTATGCATCAAGTATTTTATAACATATGCCAAAATGAAACAACATTTTATTACAATTTAATTATCATATTCCCTGATATGAGAGATACAGTACACTAGTGAAATGTAATATTCAAAAATATAACAGTGATATATTTTATTTACCGATTCTTCACACTACATCAACAGCTGTTACAAGTTATTCATTCCTATTTGGACTATTAAGAATATATTTAGGGAAATTATATGTTCTTGTATATGTTTATTATTTATCCATAAGATTTGAAATCGGATTAAAAGCAGCAAAAGAAATGTGAAATATAATGAAAGGAAATATAGAAACAAATAGGAAACAAGTAATTCATCCAACAATTAGTTTTAATGGATATTTTCTTTTATCGTTATTTTTAGTCATCTTTGTTGCAAAATAGATTGCCAATTTACAGCAATGAGATCACAGAGATTAGAAATAACAAAGGCTAAACTCTTTGTGAGATTTAAACTCACATCCCTTTTTGTTTTGGGGAAAACTGATTAAACACACCAGCTGCTCTAATTAACTGAACAACAAAGTGTCAATGGTTTACAAAAGTTCAAATTAAGTATCTTTTCAGGGTTCACTTTAACTGTTTCGTTTAAAGAATCCGTAAGGTTATATGATTCAATGGCATATCAACCATTGATGGTTATCTAAAGTTAAATACTGTTTGTTGTTTAGGTTAGGTTATATGGTTCAATGGTATTTGAGTCATTCATGGTTATCTAAAGTCAAATATTGTTTGTTGTTTAGGTTGGGTTATATGGTTGAATGGTATATCAACCAGTGATCTAAAGCCAACTCCTGTTTGTTGGTTAGGTTAGGTTATATGGTTCAATGGTATATCAACCATTGATGGTTATCTAAAGCCAAATACTGTTTGTTGTTTAGGTTAGGTAATATGGTTGAATGGTATATCAACCAGTGATGGTTATCAAAAGCCAACTCCTGTTTGTTGGTTAGGTTAGGTTATATGGTTCAATGGCATATCAACCATTGATGGTTTTTAACACTAAATCCTGTTTATGCATAGATATGATTTGTAAGCAAATAGTTTGTAGATAACTTTATTTTTAAACCAGTTCAAACTTATTTGCTTACACATTGTGGAGGTGCCCGTCGTAGGAAATGCACACGACGATACGACTTCAAATCCTGGACACGACTGATTGCATTTCACATAGCACTAATACCCTTGGGAAAGGCATGAATCCAATTATTTTCCTTCCAGCTATGGGTAAATAGTAGGACAGACTATGTTCTTCAGCCTTGGTGAAGCCAACAAGTCTAGGAGAAGGAAAAACTCTGAATTCAAACCTGTTAAACTCCGCTTAAAAATTGACCTAGTGTCATATCCTACTCGAGCGGAGGGGTTGGTAAGTATATATTTGCTTACACACAGTGAAATGATATCAAGTATTGTTATTTAACATTAGTTCACACATCATCATCATCATCATCATCATGTCGTGCCACTAGCACGGATATCCCTGACCCTCTCTCGCCACTTTTCCCTATCGTTCATCGCCTTCAGGGCTATATCCCGTATCCTCACATAGCTGCTGAATGTATGTTCGTGCTGGTCGTCCTGCTTTTTCCCGGCCATATGTGGGGGTCCATAGGAGTACATCGCTTATGAGCTCGTCCCTGCTTCTCCAGCAGTGTCCTGCATGTCTGGTTCGTCTAACTTGGATAGTTTTCGTGATGGGAGGCAGGTGGCCGTATAGTTGGTGTCTTGTGGGGTGTTGCCACCAGGACTTGTAACACATAGCTAGATGGTTTCAAGCATTGTTACATATATTGTTCTCTAATACTGATGATTCTATTTAATATTAATCATTTATTTGCACATGATTAGATACTTTCAAGAATCTATTTTTCTTTTGTAATTCTATTTATCAAGTATTCCTATCTAATACAAACAATTTGCACTCAGCTGTATGGTTTCAAATAACTAATAATAATAATCCTCGAAAATGATTGAACAGTTTTGTTTGACCCATAAATTGGACCCTAACAGGTACTACCACTCCGGGTCAGAGTGGACCTGAAAGTAATGATAATGACTGGGTACTCCACATTCCCTAAACTACTAGACTGGAGTTTCACCATTAGATACAGTCTAATATCATACCCAGGACACTGTTATGTTTAAAGATCATAATCGACAAAGTTGATATTTACAGTCAAGACATTCTTAAAACACTTGTTTCTGCTTGATTACTGAAATCATTCATTGATGAGCCTGGTTAATATATCGAAGCATGACCACTTGGAAACAGTTGGTACTGTAAGCAATTTGAGGCCTGGGTGCTAAACAAAAGAAAGCTTAGTAAATTTTATGATTAAAAAAATTTTCTACTCGTTTAGAAGGCAAGGCTCAGAATACACTGACTGTATCCCTACAGAGGGGTAAGAACCCCTACTCATCCAAAGACGTGTCCTGGGTAGGATACTAAACTATATTTGGTGATTGGCCTTCAATTTCGGAACTCTGAAGTGTGTGGAGTACCCCTTTCTTGCCATTATTCCCAGGTCCACTCTGAACCAGAGGAGTAGTTTCTGTTTGAGTCTCCTCTATGGGTCCAATAGATCTGTTTGCAAATCATTCATATTTTGTAAATTTGTAAATTATCTATATTCAATACTGATAACTATGTGCAAAAAATAATACAAAAAATGTAAATGTAAATATATACAGTTCCCTAATTGTTCGGAATAAAACAATTCTAGACAGGTTGACATGCTGTTAAAATCAATCAATCAATCAATCAATCTAAATTGTCTACTTTATCTCAGTCTTTAAAAGTATAGAACAGAAGTTAATTTTAAACTAGTTTGAATGTTTTTGAAATACCTTAGGTCTGTTTTTGATATTGAACCTCATCAACCTGACTTGCAAGAATTAAATCTCTGTTATGGGACCGTTACCTACCCATTCATGGACTCTTCCAAATTCTATATTAATCGAGAGCCAAGTACTCTCGTGAAATATTGGATACACAACCGATATTCGATTGACAAGTAAGCCTAGCTTACGCCACCACTTTTCTCTGTATCTTATTACTTCAATATATCTTTAAACTTATACCGTGTTCTGAGTTGTCTTTTCATGGTCCTATCCTGGGTCCACATCAATCGCCTACATGATAGTCCACTATTCTAAACTCCAATGCAAAACATGTTTGAGTGTGTTTTGAGTTCATTAAAAATAATATCACAGTAAATATTAGGGTGAGTCAAATGTTTTGCATTATTATGGTCATGTGAGGCCCAATTTGGCAGTTGTAGGTGCCTCTTTCGAGGTCATGAATATGACAAACCCCACTGAACTGTGAAATTCCAAGTTCGCCTGATACTCTCCAAGTGCTACTCACTGAATTTGCTTCTATGGCTTGGATCATAGCATTGGAATTCACAATTTAGGCCTACCTGACTTTACCTGATTGTCTAGGTTCTTGTAACTCAAGCAAAATTTCTTGAATCATTTGGTTACTGTATTGTACTCAACTGCTTCTTCAACTTTTGCACAACAAATGTTTTGGTTGCTTTCACGCCGTTATGGTCCTGTTCAGAATTGTAAAGCATAAGTTTTTTAATTAGACAACATTTCATGTTCATCTGTGCAGATTTCAAATCACGCAAAATGAAGCAATGCGCAACGTGTCAGCGTGTTAACTATCACAATACTAGCAACCACAGCGAATACCCACTACAGTTTGAACGGCTTTGGTCATGTGATATAATGTAGCCGAACGTAGTCGGGGGCAACTCGAAGTTTCTCTTTTCAATAGCTACTACTCCGAGATGTAGGGGAGGGCACTACTCCTTTCCCTGGATTGTTTCACTTACCCTTGATCTGTACCTCATAATGCTGAGTGTTAAGCAAAAATGCATCAAGTACCGTTTTTAGTCTTTGGTATGACTTGACCGGGGATTGGACCCCTTTCTCCCAGACCAGTGATGAACACTAACCATTATACCAATGGGCCGAAATATAGACACCAAAAACTAGCAGATAGCAAAATGTAAAACTTTTGCCTCGCCCAAGTAGGTGAGGCAATTTTGCATTCTGGATACAGAGTATTTTTATTTTCCAGGTCTTGTTTTTTTTATTTAATAGATATATCATTTTCAGATATATATGGGCTATTGAGAGCCTTCACTAAATATACTTTAAACCACTTTTATAGACAACAGGTGTTTGCATATTGACTTAATATTAGTAGAAACAGATGGCTAGATATACAAGTCTGGTCCTACAGAATAAGAATGGGTCAGAGCAGTTTTCTTGAATGCGTAGATTTGAGGGCATTTGTCATTACTTGCCAACATTGCTAACTGTTTATCATGATGTAAGTTCAAGGTCTTTAAAAAAATTAAGTTTGTTTTTCTTCAATGTAATACATCATAATCTACGGCTGGATAAATGATTTTAATATATTTACACAAAATATATTCAATATTTCATCACCCACAGGACGTGATACAAAGTCATTTTTTAAACAGAATATATGTGGTTTGGTTTCTTTATTTAAAGCTATATTAACCCTCATGAGTTAATTAATGCCAAAGCCATTCTTGTAGACGAACAGCGGTGATACTATTTAACTCATAGCTGGGAGGCTAAAGAGGTTTATACCTCCCCCAAGGGTATTAGTTCGAAATTGAGCGTAATAGAAAGACTGGAGTTTGAACTTGCTTTACTTCGAGGCTACAGTCCAGCACTTTAGACATTATGCTATGGGGACTACACTATAAGTAGAGTACAGCTGGTTTGAATGTAGAATTTTTCTTCTGGAAAAGTTGTTGTACCTCAGCTAAAGAACAATGTCTGCCCTACGGTTTACTCATAGCTGGCAGAGAAGAGATCGCAAGAGAATTAACACAAAGTGAAACACTAACAGCCTTGTAGAAAAAGGTGGTTAGATATACAAGTCTGGTCCTACAGAATTAGAATGGGTCACAACTATTTTCTAGACTGAGGAGATTTGAGGGTATCTGTCATTACTTGCCAACACTGCTAATTGTTTATCATGATTAAGTTCAAGGTGCCCGTGGTGGAATGGTTACCGTCGTAGGAAATGAACACGGTGATACGACTTCAAATCCTGGACGAGACTGATTGCATTTCACATAGCACTAATACCCTTGGGAAAGGTATGAATCCAATTATTCTCCCTCCAGCTATGGGTAAATAGGAGGACAGACTGGGTTCTTCAACCTTGGTGAAGGCAACTAGTCTAGGAGAAGGAAAACTCTGAATTCGAACCTGTTAAACTCCGCTTAAAAACTGACCTTGTGTCATATCCTGCCCGAGCGGAGGGGTTGGGTAAATAGGATTAAGTTCAAGGTCTTTAAAAAATTATCTTTGTTTTTCTGCAATGTAATACATCATTACCTACGGCTGGATAAATGATTTGCTGTTCCTCAGCTAAAGAACAATGTCTGCCCTACGGTTTATTCATAGCTGACAGAGAAGAAACCGCAAAGGGAAACATAAACAGCCTTGTTCAGGTTTTGAACTTTATTCGCTAAGTCCATTTCCTACGATCATAACCATTATTCTATGTGTGCATCTAATTTATAATCTTAGTAGAGACTTGCCAAGTGAATCAGAATACTTTCATGTGAATATTATGGAAATTTATTTGTTCCCACGTGAAAATACCCAAGCAGCCAGGGCGGCCCATCGTATAGTGAGGATGGGAGGTGCCCGTGGTGTAATGGTTATCGTCGTAGGAAATGGACACGGCGACACGAGTTCAAATCCTGGACGAGACTGATTGCATTTCACATAGCACTAATACCCTTGGGAAAGGTATGAATCCAATTATTCTCCCTCCAGCTATGGGTAAATAGCAGGACAGACTTGGTTCTTCAGCCTTGGTGAGACATCTAGTCTAGGAGAAGGAAAACTCTGAATTCAAACCTGTTAAACTCCGCTTAAAAATTGACCTTGTGTCATATCCTGCCCGAGCGGAGGGGTTGGTAAATAGGATCGTATAATGAGGATTATCGTTGTAAAATCTTACAACCGGTCGAGTAGGCATTCACAAGTCGAACGAAAAACAAAACAACAAAAGACAAACAGAGAGAGGAAGGAAAGAAAAGACAAAACAACGAACTTGAGACAACAAAACCATAAAAAGGGGAAACCGGCACATTTCCGCTACTCTGTGTGCGCGCTTGTGTGTGTGCATATAGCTATGATAAGTTCCTTGTGAAAATCCTAACAGCTATCATATCTTCATAGGCCAACGTGCTAACTGGCCATCGTCTTCACTGCCCTGAGACCCCTCTCTGATTAAGTCTCTCTCCTAACTGACTTTTCTGACTGACTGATGTGCCTTCGTCTTTCCAGCCCTTACTTCTGTTTTGGGTCTTCACGCCAAAATCCCGCCAAAATTCATACAGGCATAACTCTTGGTCTATTTTCGCGCCAAGACCACACATGAGCAATCAACACAAAGAAATCTTCCTCAGACAATTTCACTCCGTTCAAAGATGCTGGAAATAAGAATCCTTTGATTCGGATATCGATCCACAAACAAACAGATACACACACACACACACACACACACACACACACACACACATATATATATATATATATATTTACAAATAGGCCAATTTTAATCATTTTTTTTTCAAATTAAATAAACTAAGTGGCTTCGGTCCTCTGTGATCACAGTTAAAACAAGGACAACGATTAAGAAGGATAAGTGGTAGGGACTGTGTAATAAGGTGGGAAAAAATGCAAGTTGACAAGAAAGTTGACACACTGTAGGACGAGGCACAATTACGGTTATTTATGAGATGTTCTGCAATGGAAGACCCGTATGTGTTGTTTATTCGGTCAGCAAAGTAGTTCCCTTGTATTTTTGTGGGTAGATGATAAACGTTCTTTACTGAAGCACAAACTTTATGTTTGTGCTTCAGTAAAGAACGTTTATCATATAATTTGATCCCTTCAAATTGAAAAAGTAAATAATGATGAAATATATCTAGCTTGGGTGTAGTGGAGCAAATTTTACTTTTAATAAGTAAAAATTGATTAAAAAATGATTAGCTTTGACTGTTCTAAATCTCAAAAATATGAAATTAAAATCTAAATTTAAAGTTTCAAAGATTTATTTCTTTTATATTTAAATTCCCAACCTGAACTTGGCCAGTTGGGGGTAAAGGGCTACAAAATGATAGAGGAATGATACGATTGAAACAAAAGTGTATTACAAAGGGACAACAAAGCAAAACAAAAAACAAAAAAAAAAAAACAAAGACAGAATTAGGCATTCTTTAATTTTGGAATTCCAAGGTTGCAGCTGGGAGGAAAACATTGATGAAGCAATTTGATTCATAGTGCAAATGTTCTAGGAAAGAAGCAGTGAGGATAAAATATTTGTTCAATGTTTCTTTCTTTGGTTTCTTTTGTTTTAATGGCATATCAACCTTTGTGCGTCATTTAACACCAATTCCATTCTTGTAGAAGAAGAGTAATGGTACTGTTTAACCCATACCTACAGAAATTAGAGGGTTCATATCTTTCCGAAAGGTATTAGTCCAAAAGTGAACATAATAGCGTGACTGGAGTTCGAACTCACTATGATGTCACAGTCCAGCATGTTAGCCACTACACCTATGTGTGAATGATTAAAAAACATATTTTTCACAAGCGACAACAAAATAAGTTCCTTTATCTTGGGTTACTCAGTTTAAACAATGTTTATTAGATTTGTTAAATTTCTAATTCTTTTGATTTCAATGTCAACTTTATTTTAAGCACATTTTAATAAATTTCTTTGTTTATGAAAGTACATTTATCAAGAATAATTTTCCACATTCATAATTTTTGGCATGATGTTAGTGAAGAGACATCAGCTGTCTCTAAGTTTGATGTACACGAAATGCATAGGATTTGTGTAAAGTGAAGTTTCAGTTAAAGTAAAATTTAGGGTTTTTTTTTCTGTGTGTATTGAAGAAAGAAAGAAATTTCAAGTTACTCTCTTTAAATTATTCTTTGCAACGATATTGTCGTGAATATAAGTATTACAATGTTTGATGGTAATGTTATATCAGCGTATGGTTACAAGGAACGAAAACACAGTTGCAAAAACACAGAGCACGAAGGCACATAAAAATTTTAACAATTGTATCGAAAACAAATAAGTAAAAAGTTCAAATATTTGGGTTTGTATAAACGTGTTGATATGGAATTAAAAGGAGAAAAATATCCTATGCTTAATAGTGGTAGGATTGTTAGACTTACGCGCACGCAATCAATCAGATGTTACGAGTGCGGAGAGGAGAGGGGTGTTTGGTGATTTACGGCTTAGTTGCTTCCTTCAAAGCGGAAAAGAGGAAAATGAATGAGGGTGATGCGTGGTTTCGAGTTTCTCTCTCTCTCTCTCTCTATATATATATATATATATATATCTCAGAGTTGGGTTACTAGTCTGCAGGGTCGTATGCCTTCTTCTGATCTGGCTCCGCTGTCGAGAAATTTGCCTTTTATATCGTTTTTCTCTTCTGATCAGATTAATTGGATTTTCTTTGATTGGCCGAAAAATTTCTTTTAATTATTTTTATTTTTTGACAAATTTCATTGGCATTTCGCTATGCGCTAATTCTATATGCAGAAGCCCCTTTTTTCCATTTTGAAGAATGTCTCAGCACCAATAACATCCGGTGAATGCTCTCGTGGACGCTAGTTGCAATCATTATTTTGTGTGTACGATAAATTAGAAGAGATCTCTTTCGGTCATATAACAAAGTCCCCTCAGATCTCGTTCTGATTTATGCGTGTGTGTGTGTGTGTGTGTGTGCGTGCGTATATACCTTTGTTCTGTGTGACTAGTGCATTATAAAGTCCTTGTAGCGCACTGGCATTTGGTCGCGTGTTTGCCTCACTGGAATTGACCTTGGGTTGGTTTGTTGTCTCGATTTGTGCAGAAGGTTGTGCCGGGATTTGTACGGTGAATGGACTTAGGTGTGGTGATCCATGATCTTGTTGGTGTGCGTGAGGTCGCGGGGGGGGGTAAGCAGTTATGTGACAGGTGTTTTGGCCGGAGTGCAAGGTGACGAATGTGTGTTCGGTGAATCCAGTCAGTTTCGCCCTCTTCATTTCTTACCTGAATCACCATGTCGTTTGTTTTGACGATTTCGAACGGGCCGATCCAATCCAAGTGGGATGAGGGTGCAGTAGTAGATTGAGAGCGGTGTAGTGACACCTTGTCGCCCACTTGTATTGGATCCTCGTATAAGAGTTGGTTCAGTTTTACATTCAGCTTGTGATCTGCTTCGTTGTTTCCGAGGGTGACGCGTCGATGGACTTGCATCAACAGAGCTTAGATTTGCATGCCATATGCCGTAGGGCTTTGGTTAGTGGGTTCATTATGGGGTAGTCTGGGTAAGCCGATATTGGGTTGACGTCCAGTGATCATGTAGTGATACGCCGGTGGCACTATTGATTGTTGTGTTCATAGAAGATGTGACAGATTCCAGGATATCTGTCCATCTACAGTTTCTAAATTCGCACAGTATGAAGAGAGCGTTCTTCATTGTGCAGTGTTGTCACTCGATGTTACCTGAGCTCTGTTGTCACCAGGGGCCATGTAGCTCCCGAGTGATTGACATCATGTCGCAAAAGTTCTTATAGACTTTACCTGTGAAGTCGGTTCCGCGGTCAGAAGACACAATTCAAGGTATTTCCTGCTGTCGAAGGAAGAAGCTATAAAGTCCTCGAGAGGGGTCAATTGCACGGTCTCTTGCGCAAGATATGGCCGTGAGATGGCGGCTAAAACTGTCAAGGATGGTGAGGATATAACGTTTTCCTTTCGAGACGGACATCGAAACAAAATCCACGTAGATGATGTCAAATGGTCTTTTTCCACGTTTACAGTGACCGGTTGGCCAATGTTGACGTTTGCCATAGTTTCCTTTCCCCACGGCAAAAATTTCACAAGATTCGATTTATGCTTCGATGTCGCGATTTTGGTACTCCCACCAATAGCTGGCTAGATGGGCACGCATGCGAATGGTTGATGCAGTCATGCGCCTGATACAGAAATCTGCTGCGAAGTTTGCATGGCACGACCAATAGAGGTACCGGGTTCCAAATAGAAATTTTGGAGATGTTTCGTGAAGAGGGGTGTTCGATGGTCCTCTGGGCCCATGAGACATTCCTGGCTTGGATCATTTGTCTGAAGATCTTTGATGATTTTCGAAAGTAGATTGTCTGTTAGTTGTTTAGCTGCTATGTTAATGTGATCGCAGTTCTTCTCAGTCGGGATGGTGGAGGTGGAATGGTACGCGAAAAATGCATCCGCCATACGCTTGTGACAATATGTACTTTGTGGTGTGTGGGTCTTGGGAATAAGCTGTAAGCCATCGATTTCATTTATACACTATGACGGAACGTAGATGTGCAGGTCAGATCCTTCCATCTTAAACATTCTGCCTGCCGGAGTGGAGTCGGCTGGTGTTTTTGTCCCTTTCTGTCCATGGCTTCTGCTGAACATGTCGGCTCAACGTATTCTAGCACGAATTTGTAGCAGGAGATTTCTTCTTGCCAACGTCGTATCTTGGTATTGTTAAATTCCCGCTGGTCTACATATATTAGCGATCTGTGGTCGGTGAAAATCGCAAAGGTGCAGTTGCGCAGGAAGTGGTCAAATCTTAGGATCGCCTATTTTATCGTGTACGCTTCCCGTTCTGTGGTAGACCAGTTTTGTTCCGTGGGGTTGTATGAGCGTGAGGCGATTGCTATAATCTTTTTCTTTCAAAGTCTCAAATATCTGCCAGCTCCGCGATGTCGTCATGGAGGAGTGGAAGAGCATTCCAGTGGCTACCTGTGAAGCTCTGGTAAACTCCATGCCCAGGAAAGTAAAGGCAGTTCTGGATAATGATACTGGCCACACAAAATATTGACAGTTGACATGGTGTATGATAATATTGACAACTTTTCCTAAGGGGTGTACTCACTTTTGTTGGCAGGGGTTTAGCTTTTAATGGTTATATTTTGAGTTATTTTGAGGGGAAAATAAATTAACTCTGTTATATAAGCTGCATACAGACTACTTTTCATTGTGTCAAAGTATCATTTTGTCAGTGTTGTCCCATGAAGATATATACTTAAATATCTGCAGAAATGTGAGGGGTGTACTCACTTTTGTGATACACTGCATTCAGGATCAGCCCTGAATCCATCACTACACACTATTTGTCCGAGGTATTTCACCTCTAAAGCATTTTTCCGGATTAAATTTGAGTCCGAATGTGCAGAAGGCGGCGTAAAGATACTCAAGGGCAACTAAATACTCCTCGAACGTTTTGACCTAGACCAGGTTGTCATCAATATATGAGGATATATTTGACCGAGACGAGACGGTCGCTAAAACTTCCGCTACACATCGAGGGAAGATTTGTCTGGCAGATGTAAGGCCGAAAGCTAGCAGCGTGTACTGGTAGCATTTGTCCTTCCATGTAAAAGCTGTTTTATGGCGGTCGTGTTCATCGATGACTATCTGCCAATAGCCACTACGGAAGTCGAGAGTTGCAAAATATTTATTGCCTTCCTCGATCTTGTGAAATAACTGATCGATTCTTGGCGTGGAGTACGGATCAAAATAGGCCAGTACCTTGCTGAGGATTCTTTTAAAATTTTCAATGACTCGAATCATACCATTCTTTTTGCAAACGGCGAAAACCGAGCTGTTGAAAACCTTAGGGTCGTGGCAGGTTTCGATGATCCCTTCAGCAACCATGCGGTTGATCTCGTCGTCGACGTCAGCTTCCAGAGCTTGGACAATCGGGTGCTGCCTTTGGCTACGTGATTGGTCGTTGGTTGGTATTCGAACGGGCTTGATGATGAAGGTGCCCTTTTCTCCGTTTTCTATGCCGATGATATCGATGTAACGCGAGAGTAGGTCAGTCACGTTTTCCAGTTCGTCGCGGTTCGGGTGATTCGAGAGTGTTAACCCTGTATTTCGTTTTAGCCAGTGTAGTTTTTCCTCTAATGTCTGGCCGTGGGACGATGATATCGTAGCGTGTCGGCTGTCAGAGCTGAAGGTGGTTTGAATCCCATATACTGGGTTGTGTTTGGATGTGGTGGTGTAGTCATGTGGTGACGTTAGAGGGGCTGTGCGTGTCGTATGACCAGACGAGAGTGAGCGTTTGAATTCGATGGTTGTTGATCTAGTATGTGGTTAGGGTTCTGTGGCTAAAGATATTTTGCCCAATCAGGATTGGGGTGACGGCACCTATAACTAGAATGTTTACTTCCTTGAAGGCAGGGGAGTTTCGGTCGCCAATGGTAATGTCATAGTTTAGTTCGCCTAAGGTGGTGATACTGCTGTTTATGCCCTGAACGAGGGTATCGGAGTCCGTTATGTGATTTTGACATCTTCCGGTAATCAGGAGATTGGTATGATGCTGGTTGCGCACCCTGAATCTAGCATTGCGGTGTCGGAGAAGGTGGTTCCTTTGACGGCGAAAGTGGCTCTGATGAACAGAGATTGTTGTGTAGTATGTTGCTGGAAGTTAAATATGTGATGGCGAGTATGTCGGACCAGTGGGTGAGCCATCACTTCTCTTCTGGCCCGTATGGAAAATCCAGATCAATGGCTGGGGTTGTGGCGTCACTAGTAGGTGTTTCTTCTGTTGTTGTAAGGTGGGCTTGAGCAAAGGGTGGATATCGATCTGGGCAGTTGCGCCCGTGGAAGCAGTTGAAGCCTCTTGTATAATTCCGGCAAATTGCCTGGCTTTGGACCTTAAGTCTGTGTGTCCGGTTGTATGATGATCTGTTGTTGGGTGGCGTGTTGTTTGTTTGAGTTTTCCTCTGGGGTAGCTGCTTGTTTATAGTTATTTGTTGCCTTGGCGTATCCTTGGGCAGAAATATGAAAACCATTTTCCTCTATGGATTGTATAAAGGGTTTGGTTTAAAATTTCCAGTAGACACCTAAAGGTTCGAGGATACAGCAACCAAAATTTTGTGACTACAACAACCACCAAGATGAAGACACTAGCTTGAATATATCAGTGAATAATAATGATAATCCCTCATCACACAAATTCTAACAAAATTTATGTCATTCTTGTATGTACCAAATTTCTTAGATAAAATAGATTTGTTTTTGACTAACACAAGGACCTTTTCAAATGATACTATTTAATTATAATTCATTAGAATCACTCATGATTTTAAATTACAACAGTACAAAAGACTTGAATTCAAAGGTTGTTTCTTTAACTCAGTTTATTAATTTTGACTGGTTTATATTTACACAACAAAAAAACAAAACAAAACAAAAAAATTATAATATACATTTATACAGATGAAGATGAGCATATAATATCTTTATTCACAAGAAAGAAACAGAAAAATTCATCTTTAAAAATTTTAAAGAAAATATATGTACTTTTTAGATATTTTGATAATAGGTAATACATGTTTAATAAATTATATAATTTGGTTATTTTAACTTACTGTACAATATTTAACAAAATGACTGATTGTAAGGTGAATTTATGATCATGTAAATCCATATGTTACTTTCAAAAAAGAATATGTAATTTAACAAGAGTACATACTGGATTGTATACACTGTGTTAAATGAAGTTATTAGCAAATTTGCTAATTTGTATGTTTACTTATAGTAAAGTAAGTAAAGTTGGCAACCGTAGTCGATGGCGACCAGAAGGCTGCCTTTTCAATAGCTTCTACACCGAGATGTAGGGGAGGGCGCTACTCCTTTCCCTGGATTGCTCCACTTTACCCTCGATACATACCTTATATTGCTTAGTGTTAAGCAAGGAGGTATTAAGTACCATTTTTAAAGTCTTTGGTATAATGCAACCTGAGATTGAACCTAGGTCTCCCGGACCATTGGTGAACACTCTACCCACTTGGCCAATGAGCCAGTAGTAATGTTTACTTATAATACAGTCAAAATTCATATGAATTGGAAATAAAATTTATTCTCCATTATATATTGTCTGTTACTTAGATTAGAGCTTTCCAAGCTGTATGTTTCATGGTTTTTTGTTTCATGACATATCAACCATCATGGGTTATTTAATGCTAAAGCCATCCTTATAGAAGAACAGTAGCAATACTATTTAACCCATAGCTGGGGGGGTATAAGGGGGTTCATAACTTTCTGATGGTTATTAGTCCAAATGTGAACAGAAAAGCACAACTTGAGTTTGAACTCACTTACTTTGAGGCCTCAGTCCAGCATTTTAACTATTAAGCCATAAAAAATTCCTCTGTATGTTTCAACATTTTCAATATCTAGGCATTATTGTCAAGCAGGCAAGGGATTGTAAACTGACTAAGAACCAATTGCTTTCAGACAGTTTTTTTTTTTTTTTGCTGTTGAAAGGTCTGGTGTTTTAGTCCCTCAGACAGCCTCCTTCAAGGACTGTTGCCATTAGGAACAAGTCCCAAGAAGTTGAATGTCTCTTTCAAAGTGTTTCTCTAACCATTCTTCTGAGCAATGCATTTTCAATTCTTTTGGCCTTGCTTGTGGACTGGAAATAACTACCCAATAGTTATTTAGTTGTTATTTTCTTCTTTCACTTGATTAAAGAATTGTCTTTTATTATTGTTTTCATTAAGTTAAAAAATTCTTTGTTTAAAAGATATCTTATGATTTGGCGTCATGAAATTAATTGAATTCTGATTGATTTTTATAGATGTTATTTCTTATCTATTATGAGTTATATGTCTTGCCACTTAAAAAAAAAGGTGTTGCCAATGCAAAAAGTTTCAAAAACTCAAATAAAAATCTGTATAATTTTTCTTCCAATTTTACAAATATTTTACAAATATTTTACAAAAATGATTTTTTGTACATGTCCTTTGTGAAAATGTTTGTGCTTTAGATGAAATGATCAAATAAGTCATAGAAAAAAATGCAAAACTTTCAATGTACAATTGTGATATCCAAGTGCATTCCAACAGCCTCTCGTCAAGATATTTTCTTTCTATGGACACTTCCCCAGGAACTCATCCCACTTGAAACAACTGCTTTCAATGGCTACAAATACATTTGTAAATGTAGAGTGAGTCTTCATACAATTTAAAAAAGTGAATTGCTTCTATAAGATTTATAAGTTTAATACTCAAAAAAATTCCTTATCTTTGTTAATTTGAATAAAAAATGTGACAATGAGATTTCATGTGAGATTTACCATTAAACACTCATAGATAGGCATTGACCAGTTACAATATCATTTTAAACAAGTCACCTTCCATTTTTCTCTTTTTGTGAGAGTTATTTTGAATATTCTAAATTCATGTATCATTATTTCGACACCCTGAAATGTTTCAAGTTTTTAATAATACAAAATTCTAATATATATTGTAAAAATTTAGAAATCAATTGTTTCTCTATTGTTTAAGCCTTGATTAGAAAACAATAAACTCTGAATTCAAACCTGTTAAACTCCGCTTAAAAATTGACCTTGTGTCGTATCCTGCCCAAACGGAGGGGTTGGTAAATAAGGATTAGAAAACAATAAAATTTCAGTCAGTGCAGTAGATTCTTATTTTCTTGTCATCCATTATATTATGTTTTTAAAAAAATATATGGCCTACTTATCACCAGTCACAAAAATAAATTACTTCTTTTTATTGCTAAGAAATGAAAACTTGATACCCACATTTAAACTAGTATGAAAAGTAAATATAGGTGACTTTCTCTCTCATTGTTTGATGGTCAACCAAGATATAATATCAGGACAGGTGTGGTTTCTTTTGATCAAAAGGAAGAGAGACTTTTCTTAAAAGAAAAGTCTCTCTTCCTTTTGATGTGACTCAAGAAATCATTAAGGTCATTGCCTGGTCCACAGAAAAGAAAGCATTTCTTTTGTAATAGAGAGAAAAAAATCCTAGTTTCAATCACAAACTGCAAGTAGCACAATTAAGAATGATGTGAGAACTAGATGTCATATTTATACCATTGAACTCTCAAAGACAGATACTGGCCAATTAAAATATCATTTTAAACATGTCTTCTTCATCTCGTATTCTGGTTGCCCTTTCAAAAGAAATCTTCATGCTACTGAAATTATGTATCAAAAATCAGCTTGGACTTTTGCTACTTGATAATTGAATTGTCTTGTTGTTCAAATAATATCTACAGTATTCATATTCTATTTAATTCCGAGCAGAATAAACAATCTTATTTAAAATAAAACAATTAATTCATGGCATTGAGAAATGTTTTATATTATTGTTTCAAAGACATCACCAAATTGCCACAAAAATTTACTAAGTTACTTGTAAGGTTTTACCACATGTCAGCCAATATTCAATTATTTAATGCCCCAAATTTTTTTTTGCTAGCAATCATATTGTTTCAAACAACTATTCCTATTTAATAATAATAATAATAATAATAATAATAATAATAATAATAATTTGTAAACAATTATAGCTTTTAGTAACTATTATTAATACATATAATTTGCACAGCTACTTTTGGTTTCAAGTATTCCTATCTAATACTAATAATTTGCAAGTAATTATATGATGAGTTCGTTTTACAACAAGCCAACTCTTATCAAATTACTTTATGCTGAAATCAATTTGATAATTATCGTCTCTAATTATATAAACACTTCATACTTAGTTGCAATGTCATTGTTTTATGAGCCAATGTATTAATGTAGTTCAAAATCCTTTTAAATATTGTCTCAAAAAAATCTATTTGACCCATAGAAGAGACCTTAACAGATACTACCACTCTGGTGAGAGTAGAACTGGGAGTAATGACAATGAAGGGTTGACTCCAAAACATCCCAGATCTCCAGAATTGGAGCCTCATCAACATTTACAGTTTAGTTTTACATCCAGGACAAACACAATTTCATTCAAAGGTGATGTTAAACTTGATGGATGCACAACTATCATGGCTTTGGCTTTGAACTTTTTCTTGTAGTCTTTACCACTGAGTCAGTATTTGCATCCAGAAATTGAATCCCAAAATCTTCTTCATGATTGATGCCATGGTGTATATATGATGGAACCATTGGTATATCTGATGAGAACATATTTAAATCTAACATCAATTTCCTAACACTTGGTACCCTAGAAGAAGGAAGTTACACACCAAATAACAGAAACTCAATAAAAAGTGAGCAGATAGAAAATGCGCCTTTAGCCAGTCTCATTTCCACTGAGAAGTTTAACTCGATGCTTGTTTTGGGATCATCAGGAGAGAATGTGCACCATTTCGGGGCCTTCCTCTCTGATGAAAACATATTTAAATCTAACATCTATTCCTAACACTTGGGACCCTAAAATTGAACAAGCACATTATTTTTTTGGCTTTTTCTTTTAATTTTAGGTTGGTCGGTTGGTTGGTTGGATTTAAGGCATATTTACCATTGTAGGTTATTTAAAGCCTAAACCTGTTTACACAGAGTGTAAATATATGTGATTTGTAAACAAATAATTTGTAAGTAACATTTTTAAATGAGCAAGAGCTCATTTCTTTGCACACAGTTAAATGGTTTCAAGTATTTCTATCTAACACTAATAATTCTATTTGATATTAATTATTTGTTTGAAAACAGTTAAATGGTTTCAAGTATGGCAATTTAACATTAACAATTCAATTTAGCATCAACCATTTGTTTGCACACAGTTAAATGGTTAAATAGTCCTATTTGACCCATAAATGGGATCCTAACAGGTACTACCACTCTGAGTGAGAGTGAACCTGAGAGTAATGGCAATGAAGGGGTACTCCACATTCAGAACTGGAGCCTCACTTATTGTGGGGGGTATTTTAGTCCGCTGCAGAGATGCAGTCAGCCTATTCTACAGGATTTGAACTTGGTCCATTAACTGGATAGTTAGATTTTACTTGTTTTTGAGTCTTTTATTTAAAATCTTATATCAGAGCCATTTTGTGAATTCAATAATTATAGTCCCCTGAATCCTGAGGAAATAGATGATCAAAACCCACAACATTAATAAAGTTGTGGGAATAGCCAGCATTTGCCAAATTCCTCTGCTATAGGCTGGAGTACAGATGGTTTGAATTCAGAGTTTTCCTTCTCCTAGACTGGTTTCCATACCAAGGCTAAATAGTGTAGTCTGTTCTTTTTCCTCTGTAGCTGTTGATGGATTCATATCTTTCCCAAGAGTATAAGGGCAAAGCAAAATACCAACAGACTTTTTCAGGACTTGAATTTGGTCCACCAAGTCTGTCTAGTGACAATAACTTTTATGCTATGCAAGCATAGCATTAAAAATGTTAAAATCTGGAGCCATATTTGAAGCTATGTCCATAATGATGAAGTGGAGTATGTGGGAAGTGTAATCATAAAAAGAATTAAATCTACACATAAAATGAGAATATCATTCTTGATGACGTATTCTGTTACCAAAAAAAATTGTTTGATACATAATACAATGAGTTATTACAGTCTGTTTTTTGTTTGTTTTTTTGTTTTTTGTTTTTAATGTAGTACTTGATATCCAATTAATGTTATACATTGTGTGTTTTCTTTGAATTTAAGATCTTTACTCCGAGTACGGGACATCAAGTAGAGAAATAATACACATATTGATGATAATGCCATCAATATTCCAGCCACATAAAAGGAACAGTTGTAGTTTCCTGCAGAGTCTCGTAGTAAACCTGGCACAAAAAAGAAAAGTAAATCTATATGAATAAAAATAATTAAGAAGAAAACTCCACAAAATCGGAAAATTAACTGTCAAGGCAAAAAATTTAACAAATCAAACTTTATAAAAAAAAAGATGAAATTTTGTAAATTATCATTTAAAGATACAAAGGTGGTCTGAAAAGTTCATACGCTGAAAAGTTCATCAGGTGAAAAGTTCATAGGTTGAAAAGTTCATACGCTGATATCACATCCACTGTTGATGACTTTTTTGACCAATAGGACGTGGGTGGACAATAAGGGGGATTACGTTGAAAAATAGCATAATTTGGTCACATTCTATGAGAGTATCTTGGTCAGGCTATGAAATTTTCAGACAATTCTTGTATATATCTCATTTATTCATATTCCATGAGAGTATCTTGCTCAGCTTATGAACTTTTCAGCCAATCCTCACATAATCATAAATATGTATGGGTGATAAAACAACTATGAGCACAGGAAATAGAATTGGCATGAGGAGTTCAAATTCTAGTTTAGGCAATGTGCGTTCATTTTCTTTATTAAAGGCATGAATCTATCTCTTCTCTTAGCTATGAGAAGAATAGCATATCAGAATGGGTTCTCCAGTCTTGGTAGGCAGTCGATCTAGGAGAAGAACAATTATGAATTCAAGCCACCTGCAAAGATATCATAGGCCAATGCAGTGAGGAACATCAATGAGTCTTTATGCTTTATAGACTTTCAGGAAGGCTTGAGTCCTGTAGTTGACTAAGAAAGAGGTTGATGGGATAGGGAGTCAGGGTAATCACAAATTATATCATGAATATAAACAAGATTTTGAAATTTTGTCGGAAAACTTTCATAAATGAAATATTACTTTTGATAGTATAGTCACAAATTATAATAATTATAAATAAAATGCAGAAATATGGTCAAAGAAATAAAAATGTGTGTGTGTGTGTGTGTGTGCCTGAATCTGCAATATATCTCTTATTGTAATTTGGTGCTTGAGTTTTCAGAAAAACTCAAAGTACCAGTTCTGTTATTGTGCAAGGAAAATGGAAGTACCGATTTCACCATTGTTATCTGTCAATAAAGGGTGGTAGGAATCTCTCTCTCTCTCTCTCAGGAGTTAACACCGAACTGGAGTGTTGAATTTATTACTCTTACCTTCCTGAGCAATTGTTTAATTTGATTTGGTTTCTTTATTTATTGGCATATCAATCTTCATGAGTTATTTAATGCCATAGCCAATCTTAAAGAAAGGCTGATGGTACTATTAATTCATAGCTGGGAAAGATAAGGGAGTTTGTCCCTTTTTCAAAGGTATTAGTCTGAAAGTGAATGTAATAGCATAACTGGGGTTTGAACTTGCTAAGTACAACATCACAGTCCAGCAAATTAACCACAATGCCACAAAGACTCTGCCTTCCAAGCAATTGTGTCATCTATCTTAACCCAAGTATGTGTATATACGACCCAGCTTTCTTATCTAATTTGGGTTTGCCCAGTCAGCTGGGGCTGTAGAATATACTGACTGCTTCTCTGCAGAAGGGTAAGACCCCCCCACTTCAATAAATGTCCTGGATATGACACAAAACAATCTGATGGTAAGGTTCCAGTAATGCTGGAGCTTTGGTGAATGCGGAGTACCCCTTCGTTGCTATCACTCCCAGGTTCACTCTGGCCCAGAGTGGTAGCACTTGATAGGGTCCTATCTATGGGTCAAATAGAATTAAACAGTACTAATGCTCAACTGAATTGTTTGAAATAAACCTGTTTTGATATTTAAACTGTGTACTTATGTTAAACTGAATTGTTTGAAATGGAACTGTTTTTGTATGCTAAACTGGATTGTTGAAATAGAACTGTTTTTGACATTGAAACTGTACTTACACTTAGCTGAATTATTTAAAATAGAACTGTTTTACTAAACTGAATAGCTTGAAATAGAAATGTTTTTGATGATTAAACTGTGTACTTATGCTAAACTGAATTGTTTGAAACAGAACTGTTTATTTGTATATAATCATTTATATACAAATAAACAGTTCTGTTTCAAACAATTCAGTTTAGCATAAGTACACAGTTTAATCATCAAAAACATTTCTATTATTTTGGCATAAAATAACCTACAAAGGTTGATATGCCATAAAACCCAAACAGACAAACAAACTAATTTGGGTATATGTTTTAATTACTGTTAATTCTTGATATACCAGACAGGTGAGTGTTAAATTTAACCAGCACAACAAAGTGTGCAGGCTGAAAACTGTACTTTACATCCTTTCCATATCTGAACATTAAAAACAACATGATACTTCAAAATATGAATAATGCATAATATTTCATTGAAAAGAGCTACAGGAGATCTCTTTGCCAAGTTTATTCATAATTTGTAGACAAGAGATTAGAGGGTTTGGAAGATAAAAATGACAATTGATTCATTTTAATGTCTTAAAAAACAATAATTATTAAAACAAGTTACTTCACTAGATTTCTTTCACACAATCACTACCATCTATGTCAAACATTTTTCCAGTGCTATTTTGCTTTAGGTTGTGGGATGTTCTTAAATTTTTTGTAAAGGGGCAGCTGGAATATTTTGGCTTAAAATTGACCAGGAAGTTTAATTTATTCAGAAAGAAAAGAAAATTTGGCATCTACACGAACACCCCTACCCTCAATGGGGTTTTTAAGAAGGGAAAGGACATAGATTTTTGTCTTTATACTTAATAAAAATAAAGTTGGTGACCTTAGTCACAGGTGACCTTTGTCACAGGTAATTCAAAGGCTCCCTTTTCAATAGCTACTACACTAAGGTGTAGGGGAGGGCACTAAGTAATCAATATTTGATTAAGAGATGAGAAATGTTGTTCAGGTTTTTTTTGGGGGGGGGTTGTAATGAATGGAATATTTGGAGTAAAATTAATCAGAAAGGTCTCATTTGTACAGATAGAAAATAAAACTGGTATCTGCAAGTGTGGAAGTCAAAATTAATCCAGGAAATAGTCTTTTTTCAAATCTGATTTATCCAGAAAATAATTCTTAAAAAAACCTTATTAGTATATATAACTCAAGTTTCTCTTCTAATTGGTTAGTTTAGGAGTGATTTAATCTCAAATAGATAGATAGATCAAATTATATATCATTATCTAATTGAATATCATCCTCATATTTGATGAGATGAAAAACAATATTTTCTAATTTTTTAATCATCTTTTCTCAAACTTGTATTAATGAAAGATTGCTGCCTAAATAGATAATACTTGATTAGTTAGACATATTCTATTTAGATGTTTGAATTCTATTTGTGATAATTTGAGTTAACTTTCTTTAGAAGCCAATTTTTCCAATGTTAGTCCAATATGCCTTCCAAAAATCATGCACATTTGTGAAGAAAATTCTCTCAAAAATCTTGTAGAATTAATTTTTGCTTCATGAAATATCTTTTAAGATATTATTTTATATTGGGTACTTTTACTGGTATTTAATGATACCATCATTTATTTGGAAGAACATCTAAATAAGTACACACACGCACAATATATATATATATATATGTATATATATATATATATATATATATATATATATATATATATATATATATATATATATATATATATATATATAAGACACTGACACCTCTTCTTATCAGCTTTATATTCTAAAGTTTCATGTATCAAAAATACCATCAACAAATGAAACTCAAGACTTGTTAGCTTCATCTGATGACTGGATCTTTATTAAATGAAGAAAAATTAAGTCACAAAATCAACATAAAGAAGTGAGATATCAGTTTTTTTAGGTTTTATTCCACTCTGCTAGCAAACATTTGAGCACTTTCTTGATTTAAGAAAAGCATTTTTAAACGATTTGTTTGTTCACCAATATATATAAATACATATATATATATATATATATATATATATATATATATATATATATATATATATATATATAGAGAGAGAGAGAGAGAGAGAGGCAAAATAAACAAGACAAAAAAAAACACAAATATCTTTTATGTGTAGACATAGATAAGATGAAACATTAAATAATATAAATAAATGTAGTAAATTAATTCAAAATATTTTTAAAGTAGATACAACCACGTGGGGATAGTAATTCAACAAGACCTGTACAAACAACTTTGGTTCAACCATGAAAACAAATGGTATTAGCACAAACTATTAGCTCGTATGGGAAACAGTAGTAGGTAAATCTAGTTATGATAAAGGAAGACATGATAATTTGTTAAATAGTGAATGTCATTCTTCTCCACCGACCTTGCCCGGTCGGATGGGGCTGTAGAATACACTGACTGCACCTTTGCAGAGGGGTAAGACCCCTCCCCCAACGAGTGTCCTGGATATGACACTAAACAATCTGATGGTGAGGTTCCAGTGATGCTGGGGCTTTGGGGAATGCAGAGTACCCCTTCATTGCCATTGCTCCCAGGTCCACTTTGGCTTGGAATGGTAGCACCTGATAGGGCCCTATCTATGGGTCAAATAGAACTAAACTGTGTCCTTATGCTAAAATGAATCATTTAAAATAGAACTGTTTTGACATGTAACTATGTGTAAACAAAATCTATACTGAACTGAACTGTTTGAATTAGAACTGTCAGACTAAACTGAATAGCTTGAAATAGAAATGTTTTTGACAATTAAACTGTGTACTCATGCTAAACTGAATTGTTTGAAATAGAACTGATTATTTGTATAAAAATTGATTTGGCATTAAATAACCTACAAATGTTGATATGCCATAAAACCTAACCAACCAACCAAATCCGCTGATCACAAGGTGAAACCCAGAGTAATAACTGAATAAATATTCAGACCTTACTAAAGGATTTAGAAAAATTTTGAAATGTGCAAAGAATTATATCCATAATCATTGGAGCATTGTGTGATAGTTGATGAGCTAGCTATGCAGTCCATTTATAAGTGTAATGATTTCAATCTACTTTACTGCTGTAACTTCATGTCATTATTAGTACTTGTAAATAAAGACAAAAAAGAATTCAACAGCCTATCTGTCCATTTTAGAAATTTGAGAAACTATTTTGTGACACTTAACCTATTGAGAACGTGTGTATTTACCCAGCACCTCTGCCATGAGTAGGATGTGACACAGAGTCAATTTTAAACAGAGTACAGCTGTTTGTCCTTCTCCTAGACTGGTTGTCTTACCAAAGTTAAACAGCCTAGTCTTCCTTATTATTTACCTATAGCTGAGAAGGGGACAATAGTTGGATCTTTACCTTTCCTAAGAGAATTAGCGCAATGTAAAATGCAATCAGCCTTGTCCAGGACTTGAACTCGGATCACTAAGTCCATTTCTTACAACAATATCCATTTCGACTCAAGCCAAAAATAGTAAGTTAAAAACAGTTGTAACAGCCCCTAACCCAAATATTTCATCAACTCTAAAAATCGACAAAAACCCATGTGTATCATAATCATATCCTTATTTTGCTGCCAAAATCTAGTGTGTCTGAATACCCCCTATCCCCCCTTCCTAGACAGTACCAGTTCAGCAGTCAAAGAGGACAGACTTTAGATACTCCGGATGTTAAACCAAAAATATGAATCTCAAATTTCACGATAACCAAATTTTATCCTCAAACGAATTCAAAACTGACATGCAAGTAAGTAATTAAAAAGAATACTAAAAACATTTACGTACACGGTACTCCGTACAAAAATTGATTAGATTACTTCTTTGTGCCAAAATAATGCATAAAAAGATAACTTCTTTTTAACTCAACCTCTTGTTATTTGTTTTCTGCTTTCTTGTTTTATTCATAATTCCTTTGACCATTAACCTTTTATCACAATACCCGGAAGACCGCTCGGTGACAATATTAAGTTACATTTTGTTACAAACTCGTTACACATAATTTACTAAATTCACACTACCCACGTTATACAGTTCAACCATTTAGACTTTTATTTGTTTACACAATAAGATTTATCGTCAATTACCAAAGCTTGCGTACAAAGCAAGTTTTTAGCTCCAATTAACGTTGTTGGACAGCACTTTGATAAACCAATAAATAATAGTCAGGCTACTAACCCAACAATTGTTACTCGGTTGTTATTTGGTTTTATGGCATATCAGCCCTTGTAGGTTATTTAATGCCAAATCCTGTTTATATATATATATATATGTGTGTGTGTATGTATGTATGTATATATATGATTTGTAAACGAAATAGTTTGTATGTAACGTTATTTTTGAACGTGTCGGAGCTCATTTGTTTGCACATAATTAGATTAAAATGGCTTCAAGTATTGCTATGTAATACTAACTATTCAATTCAACATTAGTCATTTGTTTGCACACAGTTAAATGGTTTCAAGTATAGAAACTGATTGAATATTTCTATTCAATCACACATTTCCCAAAGCTCCCGGACTGGAGCTTCGCAATCATATGATTCAGAGTCCAGGACACCCGTTGGCAAAGTAGGTGTCTTACTCCTCTGAAGAGATGCATTTGGGTTAGCCATTGTTATTCATCACATCGTATTCCTGTTACAATTTAAGTAATAAATATGCACATATACTCATTTTATATACAATATAAGCAAAGTTAAATTGGCCACTACGCCCAGTAAGTGGAACGTAGAATACGCTGACTGTAATCCCTACAGAAAAAGGGGGTTACTGGGTACGACGCTAAACTGCATCTGATGATGAGGCTGCAGTTCTGGAGTTCAGGGAAAAGTGGAGTATTTCTAGCAGAAAGAACTTAGTATTTTTGTTTGGCGCGTTAATTAATTTGACCGTTAGGGTCGACGCATATTTTCACCCAATCAGGATGACTTATCCTATTCAGCCCGGACTATTTTTCCGGACAACACCAAATTGGGGAAATCCCGCCAAACACATTCTTTTCCTCAGAAGCCTTCAAATGAACAGACGTAAATACTGCCTGCTCTCCTTTTAGCAGCAGCATCACGACACAATGAGGAAAGCCATCTAATTTATGGACCTTTTGAGTCTATTCTCATTGACCAAGGGTTCCCAGTTGATTATGAATTAGATGAATTCAATCCGCCTCACACAGACGCCTTCAACTTTAGCTATGTCGACTGCGATGCAAAATTCCGCTCAGACACCCAGCCACTTCATCCCTGGGCAACATTTTCTGGAGACATTCACGCTTCTCTCCCCAAACAACCAGGACCACACATCAATGAACGACTATATCATTCCTGTCCTTAACCAGCAAACACGACTTTTGCTACACCTATGGCGACCATATCTCACTCACACATTCAACAATGACTTAACCAAGTGACGCACATTTCACTCAGGCAAATAGCTGCTAAAATTCCTTCTCAACTCCATAACTATTTCCTTCCTTCCTTCCTTCCTACGAAACTTGCAGCATAAACGTAAACCCATTATTCCATGATGCCGTTAAAACCTTCATCATAAAAACATTTCGACATCTTGGTTCATCTTCCTTTATTAACAACAGTATAGCGAGGAACTAACGTAACAACGTAAACATACTTCCTCGCTAAACATAACGAAATGACAATTTTCCTCGCCTAACGTAACATAACAACAAATTCACCTTCACTAAATATTCCTTCATTGCCATTGGTCCTAAATTCCGTCTGATCCGGAGTAGTAGAACCTGTTAGAGCCCCATCTATGTGTCAAATAGATCTGTTTAAAAATTATTCCTTTTCGTTGGAACTGTGTGCAAAACAAGCAAACAAACAAACAAACGACGACACAAAAACCCTCTTAAGAAACGACAACACAAAAAACGTAAATAGGAACGTACAATGATTTCATAACCTCTAGGCATAAAATAATTTGATGAATTGACATGCCGTTAAAATCAATCAATCAATCAATCAAATTGGCTACTACTACTCAACAAACAAAATGACGTGGCAATGAGATGTGATAAATGAACAGAAAGAATAATTGAAGAATGGTGCAGGGGATGAGTAAAAATGGAAATAAGAATGTGTGGATTGATGGAAAATGACTCTGGCATCTAAAAATGAGATACTCATTAAACTTGGACTTGCAAAGTTCAAATTCATTTGCTGGTGGAAAACATCCATATAGGAGTGTGTTCCTCATTTGAACTGTTCTTGTAGATATATCTATATATGAATATATCGCTATATGGATATGTGTTGTAATGGTTATGGTCAAAGGAAATGGACACGGTGACCCGAGTTCAAATCCTGGATGAAGCTGTTTTATTTCACATAGCACTAATGCTTTTGGGAAAGGTATGTATCGAAATATTCTCTCTCCAGACTGGACTCTTTAACTTTGGTATGGTAACCGGTCTAAGAGAAAGGAAACTGAATTCAAACTGTAAAACTCCGCTTAAAAATTGACGTTGTGTCACATCCGGCTTGTGTGAAGTGGTCAGATATATATTTCTTTTTTAGCTTAGAGAATTTATGCTTTTTGATTATTTAAAATGTCTTACCTGCAATTGGGGCACTTATTCCGCTTCCTATTCCCAAAGCTAATGAAAAGAATCCATAACCCATGGCCATATTTTCATTTCCAACAAACTTAGCCAGCAGAGCTGGGTCCAGGCCTGCTGTTACTCCATAGAACAAGCCAAATGCCGCCGAGAATAGGATTGTGAACCAATATTGCAATAAGAGTGGGGTGACCAACGTCGCTACTCCACTAATAAACATTTGTATCGTATATAAAGCAACGATATTTATTTTTGAATGACAAGCTAAACCAGCTAACAGACGCCCCACAGTTCCTGTAACTCCCATTACAGACACCAAAATGGCTGCTTGTTCAGGTGTAATGTCGAAAGATCTAACGTGGTCGGATACAATGATTGGTGGGACCCCTGCGCCAGTTGATGATAAAAGACAAGACACTAAAAATATAACGTATCTGATATTCCTGAATACAAACAGGTCACATGATAGAATTTTTTTCTCTGATGGTTTTGATTGCTTTTTTGAGGGTTGGTCCGAACAATTAACAACTGTGTTGAGATCTTCGATTGGTCGCTCTGAAGAAGTCATCTGACTGGTGGATGACAAGTCGACAGTGTAAATCTTTTGAACCGGTTTGCTGTCGACTGTTGCATTTAACACTTTTGACGGGCTCGTTAGAGTATTATTTTCTGGGGATGCTTGTTCGCCATTTTCTTTGCATGTGTTTGGTAGGTTCGAGTGATTGGTAGATGCGAAGGGAGAATTTGTTATTAAACAAAGAGAATTTAAGATAGTATCCACGTCGACTTTGAACTCTGCTTCAGCTGGTGATGTTACTTTAACGGAATCGACTGCACCTTTTTCGATTGTGTTATCAAGGAATAATTTAAAAGCTGCGTATATATTAGGATACAAAGATGGAATAGACATCTTTTTCTTCGCTTTCTTATCCTTCATTTTTGATTGTTTTTGACAACCACAAATATTTCGGCCATCACTAATTTGGGGGAACAAGGCAGCAGAACAGATGACAGCGAGAATTTGAATGCCAGCAAGAATATTCAACATATGTCGCCACCCATAATGTTCAATCAGATTATTTATTAGAATGGGAAACACCAAATTACCCACACCGGAACCACATGAAGTCAGGGCACAGGCTAAACCCATTTTCTTTCCGAAATGTTCAGCGACACACAACATGGAGGCAAGATTGAGTAAACCAAAACCGATACCTGGAAATAAAATAACAAAACAAAAAATCACAAAAGTGAATGAAAACAAAAGATTACCTACAACTTATAAAACAGTTACCTGTTCAATTTAATATTATGAATGTTAAAATCAATATCAAACGATTCTTTAAAAAATGGCAAGGATTAACCAATTCAAGATATTCTCTAAGCATGGATAGAAGAATTAGAACAATCAACCTATGTAAATCAAATAAAGAGCTCAGTTCAAAATCTTTAGAATGTTATTAACTACGACAGACATCTGAAAAAAAAACCTAGAGGGCGCAACGGGCCAAACGTGACTAAAACCATAAACAAGCCGAAAATACAACTCCAAATACGTCATTACGTAATAATAATTTTCCGAAATTCAGACAAAAACAATTTGTATTTCTATACCTGAAAAGGAAAAAAATATTAAACGTAGAATGTTGAGTTGTTTCTACATATTCTGTTATAAGGATCCTTAATTGGAACTCTCCTTTGTTAGGAGACATATGACGTTGGGATAAGCCTTCTAAACCAACTGACGAAGCAATCGGACTTTTAGCATTGACAGACGCTCTTGACCCGTCCACGATAACCGCTAAGGTCCAGAGAGAAAAAAATCCCCTCAAGCAAAGAAAAACTTTGTATTACTGTAAGTGTGTTTATGTATGTTTGATGTCTTTTGTCTCATGTAAATAGATACAGTAACCTGTTATTTGTGTACTCCGTATTTCTTTTAGTGCCTCCCTTTCTCTATTTTAAGGCTCACACAAGATAATGAGCTGTGGTGTACCAAGAAGTCCAACAACTGGTGATCATCGATATGATATATTCAAAATAACAAATTATACTTATTAAATGAATATCCTTAAAATGTAAGCAAATTAGTAAAAACATAAATGTATGCAAAAAGAATACTTCTGTTTTTCTTTTCTTCTCATAATCCCTTCAGAAAAAAATTATTCTTCGTAAATGTGAGACCAGTCAAAATGTTAAAATTATTTGTTGTCTGGTTCTGTTTATCCACAGCCCAGTAAGCAGGGGCAGTACAAAACGCCAATTGCATCTCTGCAGAAGGGTAAGACCTCCCACCAACGTGTGTCCTGGGTATGACACAAAACTATTTGATGGTGAGACTCCACTCCTGAAGCTTTGGAGAATTTAAAGTACTTTTTCGTTGCCATTACTCCCCAGTCCACTCGGACTCGAAGTGGTAGTACATGTTAGGGTCCCAACTATGGGTCAAATAGTACAATTGAGTCAGTTTCTATACTTGAAACCATTTGACTGTGTGCAAACAAATGACCGATGTTTAATTGAACAATCAGTATTACATAGCAATAATTGAAACCATTAAACTATGAGCAAATAAAACTGTTTGATAGCAATACTTGAAACCATATAACTGTGTCCAAACAAATGATTAATATATAATCGAATTATCTGTGTTGGATAACAATAATTGAAAACATTTAATTGCGTGCAAAGAAATGAGCTCTGATTCGTTTAAAAATTCTTACTACACAACTCTTCGTTTACAAATCACACATATTTAATATACATATGTAACAGAAGGAATTTTGGTTTGGCGCGCAATTTAATTCGACGCATAATTTCACCCAATCAGGATGACTTATCCTATTCAATCCGGATTTCCTTTCCGGGCAGCAGAAATTGGGTAAGCTGCCAAACACATTCTCTTTGGCTGAACAACGCCGTCCAGTGCAGACGTCTCACTGGCGGTTCTTCAATAGCAGCAGCAGCATGGACACATGAGGGAACCTATCTAATTTATGGATTCCTTGCGTCTAATATCTCTTAGACCAAGGAATCCCAGTTAAATATGAATTAGATACATTCAATACGCCACCACAGGAACAACTTTATGTCACCCCCAAAATTGGCTATGTTGATGCGATGCCTTTATTCCGCTATCGACACCTAGATCTCAATTCACCTCTGGGCCACTTTAATGGAGACAACGCACGCTTCTCCACCAGACGCACCAAAACCACGGTGACTCCAAAGTTCATTTCCTTCAACGGCAACATGGCTTTCGCTAAACTACAGCGACCACAATCCCTCACATTTCCTACGATACGCGCTGTTTTCTCAACTCTATCGTATCTCCATTTCGTCTCCTTACTCACTACGAGACTTGCAGCACAAAAAGCAAACCCAATATCCCATGCTGCAAATAAAAACTATTCCTAAAAACATTTCGACTATCGGCATCTTACTTCTTCATCCTTCCTTTTATTTCTCACAACCTAGCGAGGAAGTAACTAAACACACACACCCACGTTACAATCATTCCTCGCTCAACAATAACAAAATATCTTCTGGCTAAAAACACAAACAAAACCTCCCGCTAAACATGTATAAACAGGATTTGGTATTGAATAACTTACAAGGGTAAATATGATGTAAAACACAACTACCAAGCCGCCATAAACCCAATATGACTGTCTTTACCATTAGTCTTTGGTCTTTATCTGTATTTCGCGCTGGAAATGTAATTGGGCAATTCACGCATCTACGCCAGCAAGGTCTCTCTCTCTCTCTCTCTCTCTCTCTCTCTCTCTCTCTCTCTCTCTCTCTCTCTCTCTCTCTGCCACTGTCTGCCACTGTCTGCAATCCTATAAAATCAAGATGGTGGTGCCTCTTTTCATACTGCCAACACCTCCACCTGATAAACCCTATCACAAATTCCGTGAAAAGGTTTATGCAGAACATACACCAACATTTTTATAGTTGCTAATATTGGGTGCTGATATTTTGCAAACGGTCGGCATCTAAGAGACCTGGAAGCACACCTTAAGGCGTGTGGGTGGTTAAGTCTGGCTCTCTCTTATATCCTCCAGTGGTACATGCAAATCAAGACGATGCTTTCCTCAAATTTTCAAAGGATTACACTTTCATTGTCGTCTACTCTTTTTACGAGGAAGTTTTTCCGCATTTTATTACTCATTATATAGAGACAAACGGCCCACCAATCTATTGTAAAGTCAGACGGTTAGCACCGGACAAATTAAAGACTTCATCTAGTTAGCGAAATTCTAAACTGATAGCAAGCATGTGGAGAGTACAGAGCACTGAATGTACTAACAAAACTTGATAGATACTCAGGACATAACGGCACTTGATAAGTAAAGTTGGCGACCTTAGTAGAGGGCGATCAGAGGGCTCTCTTTTCAATAGCTACTACACCGAGATGTACGGGACCAAAAATGAATCTCATTTGGTCACATTCCATGAGAGTATCTTGGTCAGTCTATGAACTTTTCAGCTATCCCCTTATATAAGTTAGATTAATAAGTCCATAACCTGACACATAGATGTTAGCTAAATTTGGAACTGGAATTTTCACTGTATAATGTTTGAACTATTTGATTGATATTCAATACTAGATCAAGTGCACTGACAAAACAGGTTATGTTGAAAAATGGATAGTTTTTGTGAACACACACACACACACACACATGGAGAGTGAGGATTTCCACTTTCATTGCTAATACTTTCAGATTCACTTTGACTGCAAGTGGTAGTATCTATTAGGGTTTCTATAGGTCAAATTGATATGTTTGGAAATTATGAATTTTAGATAACAATACTTGAAACCATATAATTGTCGAGAAACGGATGATTATTATTATTAAATAGGAATAGTTCCTTGGAGCTATTTAATTGCAAAAAATAACGGAGGTTGACATAAAATAACCCAACAAGGGTTGACATGTTATCACACCAATCAACCAATCCAGGAAAGGTGTTGAAATATTCCCAAACAAGTAATGATATTTTTTAAAATTGAATTTATTAACCTATCTGTTCATTTTCGAGCGAAAAGAGTAAAAAAAAATATTTAGAAACGATGTGCTGAGTGTATTGAACTGAAGGATAAATATGTGGAATACCGAGGGTTTTTCGTGGCTCTAAGAGAAGGACAACTCTGAATTTAAACTCTTGTTAATATATTACAAGTCGGGGTTAGTCTGACTATTCCTCATGTCTTACAGACTTTTGGTAAAGGCCTAAGTTCTACTGTGTATAAAGAAAACCGCTGTTTGGAATAGAGATGATAGATGTACATAGTGCCACCCAAAAGTTTGAGAAAGTGTTAACTATCCCTTTCATTAAAGAAAAAGGAGATAGAAAATTATTTTAAAAAATACTTGGGTGTCTTTGTTAACAATTAATGAATAAATGTGTGTGTGTGTGTGTTGACAATTTATAAATTTCCCAAAGAACTTTTATATAACACTTGAAGGCTTGTGCTGACATTGGACTTTTAAATAAATTTCCAAATGTATGCTACTTTATAAGGTTTTACCTACCTGCCAGTACACTGTATGTACCAAAGAGAACATCGAGAGAACTTGCATAGCCACTGACTAACAGACTTATAAATGATAAGACAGCCCCCACCATGGAAACAGTTCGTGTACCCCATTGCTTGCATAAACCTCCAGCCAGAGGACCTAATGAATAAAACAACAGAAAGAAAAAATATTTATTTATTTATTCATCATAAGCATGCTACTTGGATGTTTTATTGTAACAAAAATATTTTGTTACATCCTTAGCCTTCATTTAACACGTAACTTTTTATCTATAGCAGCCAACTGCTCATGCGTTGGGTAATTTTGAGTATAAAACTTTTTAAACAAGTGACTGTACATCGAATTCTTGACCCTTATCCATACAATGTCACCTGTCAACAGATGATATTGCCACACTTTGTCGTTTCAACAAATCATGTTTACAAAGCTTCTTTGCTGGTCGTCCGCCATGTTGGTGGGGTTTACAATATGTACAGGGGTAAGGCCAGCCCACCAAAAAGGGGTGTCCTGGGTATGATACTAAACTGTATCTGATGGTTAACTGTATTCCCACGTATCTTTTCACCGAACAAACATTTCAACGACAGAATTGCTTGTGTAGTCTTTATTAATACATCTTTCATTGTTTGTTAACCTATCTGATGGCTCCAGTTCCGGAAATTTGGTAAATGTAGAGTACCCCTTTGTACCGGACATTGACATAATGGTTAGAGTGTTCGTCAATGGCCCAGCTGACCTGGGTTCAATCACAGGTCGATTCATACCAAAAACTCAAAAAATAGTATTTGATGCCTCTTTGCTTAACACTCAGCATTATAAGGTACAGATCAAGGGTAAAGTGGGTTATTCCTGGTAAAGGAGTAGAGCCCTCCCCTACACCTTGGTGTTGTAGCTATCAAAAAGGGAGCCTTCAGGTCACCCTCGACTACGGTCGCCAATTTTACTTTACTTTAGAGTACCCCTTTATTGCCATTACTCCCAGGTCCACATAACCTGAAGTGGCAATACTTGTTAGGATCCCATATATGGGTTAAATAGATTTATTTAAAAATTATTCGTATTCGATAGGAATATTTGATACCAGATAACTATAAATTATTTGTATTAAGAATAGTTACTTGAAGCTATAAGTGCTTACTAAGGATTATTGTTAGCGAGTTGAAACCATATGACTGTGTGCAAACAAATATTATCAAACAGAAATAATTACTTGAAACCATACAACTGTGTGCAAATTATTTGTATTAAAAATATCTGATATCACATAACTATATGTAAAAAACAAGTACACAAAAAATGCAAATATAAATGTACAATGAACGCAATTCCTTAACATTCAGAGATAAAATAAGCCCAAACGATTTGATATGCCGTTACAATCAATCAATTAATTCATTTGCAGGCCGCATTATATCATAAAAATGTGCATGTAGTAATTTACGAAGCTCTTTTCTTCGATGTGGCACAAGGCCGAATGAATGGGGTACCCAATGAGACAATGTGCATGTAACATTAAATTTCTGAAATGGTACAAAAGTCAAATGTTAATTAGAATATTTTTTAAATTAATATTTAATCAAATTCCCAAGATTTAGGTAAATATTGGTTATAAAGATAGTTCCACTGGGGGTCATAAATAAGTAGTCTGCGGACAGCGTCTTTGGAATTTCTTTATATATATATATATATATATATATATATATATATATATATATATATATATATATATAACAGGGGTTTCAATAAGTCTTTAAAAAAAGCAGAAATCAAAATAAAACAATGCATTAATACGTACCGACTCCAAACATGAAGCCAATGGCTACGGATCCAACAGCAGCCGTACGTCCTTTTCCTTGATTGAATTCTTTAAGCAACTCAACAAAAAGAATTCCATAAGAAAAAGCGACCCCGGTGATCAATACGTTGATAATAAATGCAATTGCCAAGATAAACCATTTGCACCAAGTTGGCGGTTCTTTCTGGGACGCTGTTGTTAAAACTTCTGTGGATTGTGTAGGCAACGAATTGCAATCTTTTTCCATGTTTGGAAACGAACTTTGAAAAAGGTAAGATAAAATAGAATAAATTAATCAATCCATTTTACACACGATATTGTGTGTGTGTGTGTGTGTGTGTGTGTGTGTGTGTGTGTGTGTGTGTGTGTGTGTGTAAAAATGAAACCTTAGAAACTATCACCCCAAAGATTACAATGACACCAATAAGAACTACAAGCAACGCTCCAATGCCGACTTTTCCTTTTTCGACCACCACTGCAAAAAAGAATACAGTATTTCCATGTACGATTAAGAGATTCCGAAATAGATAACTTTTCGTCAAATGGACATTTCAACAACAGAATTGCTCGTATATTCTTCATTGATACACCTTTCATTATTTGTTAACCTATTTGTCACTTATCTTTCTACTACTTCACCGAAACGGCGAGTAATATAGCGTTATGCTTGTCAGGAGAGCCTTCACTTCACCTCTGTTTTTAACTTCTGCCCTGCATTATCATACGCAAATAAAACACCTACGTAGCACACAATTATATGCAATCTATATGTAAAAGTATTTACACTTTTGGAAATTCCTAAAATGTCAAATTTATCCAATATTGCAGAAAAAAAATGTAAATCATAATATTCGTCTGATTATTTGTTGTTTTTGTTTGTTTGTTTGTTTGTTTGTTTTGTTTTGTTTTTTCGTTTACATGCACATATCTGTCATCTTATACAAAATATGCACTTGTCGAGAAATGTCAGATTTTGTGTATAAAAAATGTCAACTTCAACTGATGATTCAACAGAGAATGATGAATTATCGCCAGACTAGAATTTTTTTTCCGACTCCACAAAGCTAATTTCTTACATTCTTGTTGGTCGGTTTAAAGTTAAATTGTTTTAATTTTGAACAGTTAATTGAAATCAACATCGCTTTCTAGCTTACTTTCTCCATGAAAACCCTACAATTTTATGGTCATTTGAATTTATCGCGGACCGTGCTGAAATCCGCTTATCCGACCCGAGGAAAAGAAGATTCGTTTTAAACGCTATCGATACGACTAATACAAGTTTCTGTGCCAAAGGAAAATAAAAATGCAAGCTTGAAAACTAATTTTATAGCTCTTTGTGATTTAACTTCAGGCGATTTGAGTATTTAGCTATCTGAAACAAAAACGAGATCAAACTGTGTTTGGGTGCCTGATCAATAACTGAAATTCTCATTATATATATATATATATATATATATATATATATATATATATATATATATATATATATATATATATATTAGGATACACATTTTAGTTTTAGATAAACCAACTCAGAACACGTAGATATTCAGAAAAAAAATATCAAAATCTCACTTACATAGAATTCATACTCTTAGATCTTTAAACCAATCAGGACACATAGAACAGAATATTCTAGAAAAAGCGGATCAAAAATTAACTTATAGAAAAATTTGTCACAGAAACAAAAATAGTTAGGTTCCAAAATAAATAAGTAATTTCGGTGAATCTGATTGGTTAAGACAGGTCACGGGTTGCGTTCTCGCCTACGTCAACACATTTGGACTTTATTTGACCAGTAATAAACTTAAAATATTTTACTTTGATCCACTTTTATTTTACCCTAAAGTAGAAATAACAAAGTTTCTTAGTTCAAAGCAGAGAGACCGACAGATCTACAGACAGTCACATCACGGCACGATAGATTGATGCCAGATGACCCGCTAATATTCACTATGGTCAGGAGATTGGCCAAAAACTCATAGATACCAGGACACACGCATATACATACACATACACTTGTATTATATCAAGCGAATGGTTACAAGGAAAGGAAAAACAGAGTTGCAAATCAAACAAGACAAGTGAAAAATGTAACAATTATATTAACAAACAAGAAATAAAGGGTTCAAACAATTTTTTTGGTGAATATAAGAATGTCTGAGAAATTGAGAAGAAAATGTTAGTAGTTGTATTGATAGGAACGAGTTAATTTTAGAAATTTGATGTGTGTTGAATGGTAGTGAAAATCGAGAAATAAGATATTCCAATATTTGTGTTATTAGGGGTGAGTCACAGACTTACACAGTCAACCAAAGTTATGCCGATAGGGAAGGAGAAACGTCGGCGTTGAAAAAGTAGAATATAGGTGGGTGGTGATTCTCGGTCATGCAGCTTCCATCAAAGGGCCAGAGTAAGAAGTCTGATGTTGAATGCTGCAGGCGTCGCGGTCAATGTTCTTCTCTCGAGGTCTCAGAGACGAATCACTTTTTGAACTTTTGTTGACCATTTTAATGTTGCGTTTGGATCGAATCGGCCTCAAAAAACTTTGAAAGGAAAACTTGCTGATTGGGTGAAAAAAAAAAGGATATTTTAAATTGTAAATATAAAGTTACATTGCAACCGGATGGATGCGTGGAGCCTACCGGCGCAGCGACGTGTTTTATTAATTTTGGTTATTTTGGCTTCGGCCATCGTCTTGACAACATCCAGATTTTTGAAATGTACGTTTGTGGTATATTATTGTTTGTTATTTATTGATTTTGCAAGTGAGTTAATTTGGAATATATGAGTAAATCAGAAGGGATTTCTGTATATAAAACTTGTATGTAGTAATTTACTAAATGGTTTGCTCAGATGTGGCACAAGGCCTTATGAATGGGGCACCCAATGAAAACACTTGTATGTAAGTACAAGCCTATATTCTCCTTTTAATTCGGACATACTCACACATATACACACGTTCATATTGACAGAGAACATTCGTGTTTTACACACACATACACACATGAACATCTTTTGTTAATTATTGCCATTGTCGAGTTGATAAAATATAAGGTTCTTGTTTTTTCTCAAATTTCTCGTGTCTACGTTGCTTGTGCAAATTTGTGTTATATTATTGTGGAACTCACACCCGAAGTTTTACTTTTCGCCGAACCTTGGCAAATCCTATTCCTCCACAATATGGTTGGTATTGTAGCAGAAAGAACTAATTTCAAATTCTCGTTAGACCACCATTAAATCACGTGGGGATTTATATTTTCAAATTAATAAATTTGCAAATATAAATCCCCACGTGATTTGAAAATTTAAATCCCCACGTCTGGCGCAGGAATTATTTTGGTCGTTGAAATTTCGGTTTTAGTTTTCGCCCAATGAGAATGGTTTATGCCATTCTGCTCGGATGACTTTCCAGGTAATATATTTGGGCATGTAAACGCCCTCTCCTCTTCCTTACTTATTCTTCGGGCAAGACGGACCGACAGAACATGAGGTGAGCGCATCCAATTTTCTACCATTGTTTTCGAGGAGATCTATCATTTCTCATTTGTCTCCTATTCATTCTTTCGGAACTTCAGATTGGATGCTAAATTCCTGCTCGAACATCCTAAACTACTTCTTCCCGTTGTACAACTCACGGTATGGAGTTTTCTTTCAAGGTGTCATTAAAGCCTTTTGAACTTATCAGCGATTCGTTCACTTATATTTTTTAATTCTTCTTAATGTAACGAGGCAAGATAACAATTTGCCTTGTTACTAAACTATATTCATAAATAAAGAGTGCTCAGTATCGGCAATAGAGCATATATATCTGAGTCTCTCGCCGATGTGATCATCGGACCAATCTTATAGATGAGAAACTGACAATCACCAAGCCCCGTTAAGCTATTCCCAATGGATTGAGCACTCGAGCGAAGGATTGCCGGCTGCCACATACGCGTAAATGCAAAGCTCTTCTCATGAATTTAGCACTCCGGTAGCCGATAGCATACATATGAATATATACCTAAAAAATCCCTTCACTCACGCTGAGATTGATGGTAGCTCAGGAGTAAGATAATAGACTGACGTACAGACAGCCGCGTTTCGATCCTAGCTTGAAGGATCTTGCGTACCAAGCCACACTGAAGAGTTATGACGAAACGGAGTTGAGGGCGACCCGAAGGCTCACTTTTTAATAGCTACTACACCGAGGTGTAGTGGAGGGCGCTACTCTTTTTCCTGGATTTCTCCTCTTACCCTTGATCCGTACCTTATAATGCTGAGTGTTAATCAAGGAGACATCAAGTAACATTTTTGAGTCTTTGGTATGACTTGACCTGGGATTAGATATTGGCGAACATTGTAACCATTGTCAATGGGCTGGTAAATATGTATATATATATAATCAAAAATAATTTACTTGCTGTTTTTTCGTAACAGTGCACAGCATCAAGAGATTGGACCACGTGTAGCAGTTAAAATTCCATCTAAAACCGCTAATAAAAATGAATGAAAAAACGATTTAATACATAAAAACTTCCTTCGCATTACTGCCAGTTTCACATGATGTGTCGAGCCCTACAAATGATGAAAGAAATGATAGATAGAAATAAACCTCGGATCAGGTCTAGAAATAGAACAGAAATTGCAGACAGCTAGGTGCGAATTTTTCGGGAAAAATCAAACCCACACGAACGTAGTTGTAATTAAATTCACACTAACGAAGTTGTAAACAAACCACGTGATTCCAAAAACATGTTTCAACCAATGGTAATAAAAGAACAAATGTCTGAACTTTTTTCAAGCTGATAAGCCAATGAAACGTTTCACACAGATCACAACAGAAATAAGGAAGGCACGCCAGACCACATAGAGCTCACGATAGCCACCAAGAATGGTACATAATATTAGAAAACCGAAGACTGTAGTCAGTAACCAGCCTAACGACACTTATTACTGACACAAAGCTAACGTATCAACATAGCCGACAAGTCAACTATAGTTTAGTGTCACACATAAGAGAATGCTGCCACACTTATAAGAATACCGGCAAATACAGATTCATTCGTGAACTGGTCACACAATAGAAACAATGGAAAGAACCAGGCAAGATTATCGCCGAATAAGTAACTTCGTTATCATCATCATTAGAATACATCTGATATTCACATACAAGATTTTCTTTCAACAAAGATTGTTTCTCGCACCTATATACCTGCACGCACAAAAAACATTTCTTTACAGTTTAAATATTTATCCATTTCCTCTCGGATGATAAATTTCCATTTTATAATCCCTGCAGTAAAATTGTCAACTTTTATTTGTGTTGTCGGGACGCCCTTTTCTATTTCACCGTTAGTTCGTTCCTTTTCCTTTTTCACAGGATCGGTAGGTAAGCGACTGAATTTTGCTAACTATGAATAAGGCTGGAAGAATAATACTACATTCTTAACTCTGCCACAGAGTTCTCAATCATCAGACGCATAATACGAGTGAATTAGGCTTTAGAAAAGAATTCGACTTTGGTAAAGAATCCTATAATGTATTTAATGACTGAGAATTTCCCGTGAAATTGCAGTGACGCTAAGAAAATGTTTGTGCATGAAATCCTTGATTTAATTCATTTTTATCGATGGTATTTACGGTATTTTAAGATTTTAATTCAGATATAGATCTTAACACGAATATATATCATTATCATCATCATGTCGTGCCGCTAGCACGGATACCCCTGACCATCTCTCGTGGGGGTCTATAGGAGTACATCACTTACGAGCTCGTCTCTGCTTCTCCAGCAGTGTCCTGCGTGTCTGGTTCGTCTAACTTAGATAGTTTTCGTGATGGGAGGCAGGTGGCCGTATAGTTGGTGCTTTGTGAGGTGTTGCCGCCAGGATTTATTCAATATTGCTCGCAGTGACCAAAAAGTCGAGCTTTTTATTTAGAGTAACAGAAATATGCTTAAAATGCTCTTAAAGAATAAAGCAATTTCCGGTCCAATTTACAAATGATAATATTGTGGGGTATGCATTCCATCAGAACATCATTGATAATTTCAAATTCTCGAGATAATAGAGAAAACTACGAAATAGGAAATAGAATCCTTCCTTCCTTCCTAAATGAAAGCATGACTATCATTATGAACTGCTCTTATAACGAAAACCCAACGAGCTCATGGGTCGTCTAGTATTTTGAAAGTAGTAATCACAATACTAATGTCATAGAACTGGAATTTAAATATCATTCTTTTCTTTCAAACTGGTGCTGGATTCAAACGAAAGTACTTCTTTCTCAATTCTATGAAAAGAAAAAGAACTAATATGACATTTTGAACTTGAGCAGACGTAGAAATAAGGTGAAAAGAAAGGATTTCTCACGGAAATATTTAACACGTGCAAGCAAACAGATACATACACACTTTTATTGGATGTGTGGAAATGTATCAAGCAACAAAAAGTGTATTTCAACTGTGTATTATTCCGCCCCATTTGCTCGGCTTAAGAATAACACCTCCACAAAAAGAGGTGTCCAGGGTATGATATTAAACAGAATCTAATGGTAAGGCTTCAGTTCAGGAGATTTAGAGAGAACGAATACCCCTTTATTACCATTACTCCTAGGTCCACTTTGAGTCAGAGTGGTAGTATCTGTTAAGGTTCCATCTATTGACCAAATGGACTTGTGGAAGAACTACACATAAGATAAAAATATAAACTTACAATGTAAGTCTGGACATAAAAATATCCCAGATGGGTTGACATCTAGTTAAAGTCGACCTATCAACCAATGTGTATTATTCAGTTTTTCGTTTTCAAATAAATAAGAAAAATGAATTAATCTTCTTAAATTTTTGCACATAACTAATATTACATTTCATTTATCTACTTTTTCAAACAAAATAGATTGATGCATGTATTGGACAAATTATACTTAAAAAAAAAAACAACGAAAAAAATTATCGTCCCTTCCTTTTCTTTTTCTCTACCTCCTTCTTTCCTTTCTTCCGTTCCACTGAAGCAGACGATAGCTATCTAATGTATAGCATTATCACTTTCGTTTTTTCTTTCTTTCTTTCTTTCTTATATTTCCCTTTTTTTTTTTTTTTCAATGAGACATAGCTTGTTCTTTTTTTCCATTTCTTTCCACACAATCAAAACGGAATGGTCCATTATTTATCTGAGATGATAGCAAAGTATAACATTCAAACACATACATCCATGTCTTGTTCTATTATGGTCCAGGTTAGAAGGGTAACCTGGACAATTAATATTAAAGATTATGCATATATATTGTTGCACACGGCTAATATTACATTTGATTTAAATACTTTTTCAAATGAAATGGGTTCATGCGTAAATAGGAGAAAATTAAATTGAAAAAAGAAAACTTATGTTAATCTCAGTATGTAATTTAATATAAACAATGTCATTTGGGCCAAATGGTCACGTTTTTATCTCTGTGCATTATAACCACATGTCATCATTCAGCAAAAAAACTTGGAATCGTTGACTACGAAGTGATTTATTATTATCATTATGATTATTTAACTCCTGATGGGTTTTATACAACATTAGTTGATGGTATTTCACTGGATTCCGAGCGACAGCAAGTCTCTTCTGGTCTTCAGGACTCTACTCAGTATTCTGGCCGATTTCAGTTATGCAGTAGTCAGGAGGGTTTCGTTTCTCCCTCTGATTTCTAATTCTTCCAGCCCCCTTTCCAAGCCTTTTGAGACCATTCCAAGTGCACCGATTACAATTGGTATCACCGTCACCCTCATGTTCCACAGCTTTCTTAGTTCTCAGACAAGGTCTAAGTACTTTTTTTTTCGCTTCCTTTTATTCTCTCTCTCTCTCTCTCTCTCTATATATATATATATATATATATATATATATATTTATTAATTAACATTAGGTCTTCTGGCCTGGATTAGGTGTTATGTGTCTCAAAATCCTTGAAAATTTAATGAGTCTTATTTTCTAAGACGGATTCTTGTTTGTGTATATACCATTTGGTCATTAGGTCAAATTTTAATCACTTGCATAATTCCCAGTGAATTATCAGTTGTGCCTGATCTTGTACTCCATTTGTGCAAGTTTACTGCATTCACTTACGGCATTCGATTCATCTTTTCATCTTTTTCTCCATTGAATCTACACTTACTATTCTGTTTGTATAATCGATTTTTCTCTTTAACGAGATTAGCCCTTATGGCATTCTTTTGTGCTACAATTAGAAGAGATACAGTTTCTTTCTTTAGATTTACCTTTCGAAACCATGTCCTGGTTTTCTTTTGTCCTATCTCGTTACTTTGTCGCTTGAAATATCCATACAGTTGTTTTTCTTCCAATTTTTGTTTCTTAGTTTTTGTTGTTTTTCTGTTTATTCTTATTATGCCAATGCTGTTCCTGGCTGCTGTAATTAATTTTTCTGTGGTCTTTTTAATGTATTCTTCAAGTCCTCTTTCTTCTTCTTTTCTTGACACATACACTCTGTCTATGTAACCTCTCGGATTTAAGGCCTTGTACATCATCATCAACTTTCGTGTCAGATCCATTTGACTGAGTTCATCCCTTGTCCATTTTAAGAATGGTCCCAAGTATCTTATAAGGGGGACTACTCAGGTGTTTATCACTTTGATGAGATTTCTACTACAGAGCTTGGTTTCGAGAAGCTTTCTCGTTCTTCTTTCATCTCCGTTTATTTGATGATGTTTGCTTCTAATATTCCCCAGAACTTGTAGTTTTCCTTTTCTCCAAGTGTTCGAATGTTTTTCTGATTTGGTTGTTCTATTCCTTCTGTTGCTTCTTTTTCCACTTTTCATTATGAGCATGACACATTTTCCATGCCAAAGTCCATTCTTATATTCCGGCTGTATATTCTTATTGTTTGTATTAGGGTCTCCAGTTCTTTTCATGTTTGTAAATACCTTTAAATCATCCATATACTTTAGATAATTAATCTTTGTTGTTATTTTGTAAACGTGTAGCCTCGAATACATTTCCTAAGTACGTATTTGAGTGGCATCATTGCTACAAAGATTAGTAGTGGTAAAAACAAGACTCCTTGGAATATGCCTCTTTAAATTTTTGCCTCTACAAGAGTTTTTCCTCCTGCTATCAATTCCACTCTCCAGTTTTCCATGGCATTCGAGATAAAGTTTATGATTTTTTAGGATATTTTGTACATTTTAAGACTTTCTATTATCCAACTTTTGAGAAGTTCTTCTGAATCAGAGTAATTTTCCCCTTCGTCATCCATTCAGCTACACTTACTTATTCTAGTCATTTACACAGATGCAGGGCCAGTGTGTCGTGGATGGATGTGAATTTTAAAAACCAGAGACCATCCCGATTTACCTGTCCTCATATTTCTATTATTTCAAGTTCATAAAGCTAACCTCCTTAAAAGACTTTAACTTCTTACATCAGATTTAGCGGATTCTGTCCAGATCTCCATCATCCGTTTCCTATCTTCGCTTTGTGTAGGATTGCTTTTAAAATAACAGTTGATTATATTTTTGCTGTTTTCTCTCGTCCTTTTTTTTTCCTTTGGTTTCTCTCAGATGCTTTGTTGCTTTGGTCTTTGTGTACTTGAAATAATAAAAGTCAACATACGCAGGATGCTGATCAGTCTCCCATGTTGACGATTAAGGGAGCACTTGCCAATCATGACACTCAGATCTGTCATCTGAGTCCCACGTTGATTTGGATTTATCATTTTTTTCTGGATAGTATATAATAACTATACCAAACCAGAGTTTGATTGGTATCCGTGCTCCTGTCTCAGATGTGGCCTGGTACTCTTTTAAGAAAGAGGTCACTTAAGGTCACTTAAACAGGCCACAAAAAAAATGATAGGAAATACTGGAAGATACCTATGCCTTTGAAATTTAGAAATTTTAACTTAGTTAAAGTCAACCACCATGTCGGTAATCAAATCATATATATTTCTATACACAGATAGAACAGTTTCCTTCCGACACCAGTTAATGTCATTAAATGTATACATATCGTTAGTGTTGCTAAACAGTCTTTTTGATTAATTTATTCCTCCTCTTTTTTAGAAATTTTGGGACGATTTCATTATTATTTTACTCCTTTGAGAGCTTTTCCCACAAGCGTTAGCTGATGGTTTCTCTCTGGAGTGTAAATGATTGTAAGTCTCATCAAGTCACCGGGACTCTTTTTAATATTCTGGCCGATCTTAATAACGCTTTAGTTTGAATGATCTCTACTTTCGTCTTCTTTTGTGTTGTGGTTGTTGTTGTTTTTGATTATCGCTAGTTCTGGTCGTCTGGCCGAGATTAAATGAGCCGTTTGTATCCCAAAATCCCAAAGAAGTTTGTGCATCTTATTCTCTAGGACAGATTCCGGGGTGTGCATATACAACTTATTCGTATGATCAAATGTCAATTTCTTACACAATTCCCAGTGAATCATCTTCTCAACCCAATCGTGTCTAGTCATATACCCTCTTTGCGCTAATTTACTGTATTCGCTTATTATATGATTAATCGTTTCGTCTCTATCACCATATAACTACACTTTAACAAAGTCCTTATGGCGTTGTTTTTTGCTATTATTAGAAAAGATTCGGTTTCTCTTTAAAAGATTTCCTTTATAAGCCATGACTAAGTCTTCCCGTGTGAGATTTTGCTTGTTTGTCGCTTGAAATATCCATACAATTGTTTTCTTCCCATTTTTGTTTTCTAGTTGTTGTTGTTCTGTTGATCAACATGTTGTTTGTGTTGTTTCTGGTCGCTATAATTAATCTTTATTTGCTCTTTTTAATGTAGTCTTCGAAGTGTTCTTATTGATGTATCGACGCTGTCTTCAATGCTGACGAATCCTCGTCCTCCTTCTTTTCTGAACACATACAGTCAACCTATGTAATCTCTAAAATGTAAAGCTTTATGCATCGTCATCAAACTGTTTGCAAAAAATTTAAGATATTGGAAACTCTAATACATGCAGTGAAAATAGGACATAGGGATGGAATTTGGCGTAGAAAAACGTGCCATGTTAATAATGAGAAGCAGGAAACGACGCATGACGGACGGAATGGAACAACTAAACCAAGAAAGTATTAGAACGCTCAGAGAAAAGAAAATGTACAAGTACCTAGGAATATTGGAAGCTGACACCAACAAATAAGTGGATATGAAAGAAAAAATTAAGAAAGAGTATCTTAGGAGAACGTTAAAACTACTCGAGACAAAACTATATAGCCAGATCCTTATCAAAGGAATAAATACCTGGGCTGCCTCCCTCATAAGATATTTGGGACCATTCTTGAAATGGACCAGAGAAGAAATTAAAGATATGATCCAGAGAACAAGAAAACTAAAGACTATGCATAAGGCATTACATCTCAGAGATGACGTTGACGCCCGCATTGAAGACAGCGTTGACGCATAAATACAACGACTAAAATGAAAAGCGCGGAGGAAGACTGATTGCAGCTACCAGAAACGATACTGACAACACAAGGACCAACAAAACAGGAATAACCAGAAAACAAAAATGGGGAGAAAACAACTCTATAGACGTTTTAGGCGACTAACAAGCGACATCTCACAAGAAAAAATGTGGACGGGACTAAGAAAAGAGAAGAGTCCTTAAGAGAGAAACTGAATCTCTTCTAATAGCAGCACAAAACAACACCATAAGGACCAATCATATAAAAGCAAGAATAGATAAGACGCAACAAAACAGCAGATGTAGGTTATGTGGTGATAGAGACGAAACAATCAATTGCATAAAAAGCGAATGCAGCAAATTAGCACAGAAAGAGTATAAGACTAGACACGACTGGATGAGCAAGGTGATCCATTGGGAGATGTGCAATAAATTTAAATTTGACCATACGAACAAATGGTATATGCACAACCCAGCATCTTTGCAGGAAAATGAGACGCACAAATTTCTCTGGGGTTATGAGATACCAACGGATCACCTAATCTCGGCCAGACGACCAGACCTTATGATAATCAAAAAAAAAGTTATGGACTTTGCTGTCCCGGCTGACCACATAGTAAAATTGAAAGAAAGTAAAAACAAGGATAAGTACCTCGACCTTGCTAGGAAATTGAAAAAACTCTGGAACATAAAAGTGGAGATTATACTTATTGTAATTGGTGCACTTGGTACAGTCACCAAAAGACTGATATAAACTACTGCATTATTATGATCGGCCAAAATGCTGAGAAGAGTCCTGGAGACTTGCAGTCATTCAAATACCAGTGAAACATCATCAGCTAACGCTGGTGGGAAAAAAACTCTCAAGGAGTAATTATAATAATTTTTTCTAGTATTTTCTTTCTCTTGATTTTAGTTCTGTTTTTTTTTTTTTTTTTAACTCGTCCGGATTATCTTTTCTACCTCAGTTAGGAACAGCCAGGATTGACAGATAAACTCTCAGTGAGACTCAAATTCACATCCCCGTTTGTCACAAGGAAGCTTGATTATCTGTACTTGCTACTTTACTAACTATTGCAGATGCTTATTTATTAATAACACAAATGGTAGAGATAACCAAGTTTCTCCGACACTAAAAAAGAACGTAGTTCGAACCTCACCAAAAACTTGTCCTTTATTGTTGCTTTCGATACGCACCGTTTTTCGCTATTGTAGAAATGACAACCCGGCTGAATTATGATAGAAAAACAAATCAAAATCTTTAATAATTGGAAATCTTTCTTAAAAGGAATTAATAAATAAGATTAAAAAAATACAAAAAATATAAAAAATGCTTTTAACTCACTTAGTATGTAAAAACAAGAACAAAAATATTGCACCAACAGAACGAAGTAGAGGATGATTTATAGGTGTAATTAAGGATTCTATAAAATGAGTTGCTTTCGTAGCTTGATTGGTAATGCAGCTGTTACGGATTACCAGTTTCCACAAAACTAAAAGGGAACGTGAGTTTGACTTTTACTACGACTTAATCCTTTCTTATAATTTTTATTATCCTTTCGTATATTTTTTATTGTCCTTTCAGATAATTTTTATTATCCAATCAAATAATTTCTATTATCCTTGCTATTGGAGAAAAATACCAAATTTAAAAGATGAAAGAAAATATGATCAAAATTAATAATAATGATGATTGAAAATGGTCCATCTAAAAAATAAAAATGAATAAAAGTAAATACATCACAAGATTTCTGAAAATGTATAAACTCAGAGTGGGATTGTTGGTAAACTGACACTCGACTAGAAATATTCAACCTTTATCCAACATATGTTTCGGGGATAAGAATATAGTAGTATTTGTTCCGCCTTATTCATTGAGAGAGTGTGTAAAATTCAGTCACTTGCTCGAAGAGAATCTTGCTTTATTTGTAGTATTCTGTCAATGAGTGAACATGTCTCTGCCTGTGTTCTTACGTATGTAACAGCAAAATGTAATAGACCTGTTGGCAACATTGATATGTTAGTATTTTAGGGTAATAGGTGTCGTTAGGTTATTTGCCGACTGCTATCTTCCATTGTCTAATGTAATTTGCCGAGGTTTCCATGTTCAGAAAAGTTTGATAAAAAAGTGATAACTTGTACTTTCAAAAGATCCTGTTGTCGAGTTAAGAGTATAGCAGTAGGGGTTTTCCGTCTCAGTCATTGAGAGAGTCTGTAAAAGTCCGTCCCTTACTCGGCGAAAATCTTTAAATCTCTTCTTTATTGTAATACCTGATCTTCCCTCCTTGTGGATTCCTGTAGACTTGTTAACTAACACGAACATACTTTGATTATTTTCACTGGTTGTCTCCCAGGACTTTCACATTACACAAACACCTGTTATTTGGAATGATGAATTGTTTAGCTGGCAGTGATTTCCCGGAATGTATTATAAAACACCGTGGCACAACAGCGTCAGAATTAGTTTTACTTAATTCAAGCATATAGAATGCTTTCACAACAAATATATTTTTGGTACACTGACAAACAATGAAACACTCGGTACTAGTGAAAGCTTTAATAATAAACTCTCACTGTTTCTCTACAAAAAGCTCTACTGTGTGTGACAATATCTTTGTAGAAATACATATGCAGCTTTAAACTACGGACGTGGTTGTTTGCTTTTCAATTTGCGCTAATACCCTTAGGAAAGGCACAAATCCATCTCATCTGTACTCTCCATCCCCTGTTATGAGTAAATTGTTGAGTTCTTTAGCCTAGGTAGGGCAAACAATTTGAAGAAGGAAAAATCTGAATTCAAACCAGCTATACTCCGCTTAAAAATTAGTCTTAAGCTGCAATCTGCTGAGAACAGGAAAAGCAGTCAGGAGATAACATTTATGACAAAACAAATACGTCTATTAAATAGCATAACTAAAACATGGACGAAGATAAAAAAAAAGTTAAGAGGTGTATGTAAAGATAAGTGTGTGTGAGTACGCGTGTGCGTAATAGAAAATTAAATACTGTTCATTTACTTACTAGGTAACGTTCTTTTGTAAGGTGGGTCGCTCCTTTCCAACGAAGAAGGATTTTCAGTGTGAATATGTGTAAACAGCACAAAAGACCCAGGTTCCCGAAAGCAAGTGTTGGGTCATACACCCGACGATAGAAATCAACGTCTTTACCTTATTTCATGTTATGAGAAAGAGAACTCTTTTGCACACCTTCTTTCTTAAATACTTGGATACTCCAAGTATTTAAATACTCCTTAAATACTCCTACAAGCATGAGCAGATAATATTGCCATCTTTTTATTTTTTCTAATATGATTTTTGAAACTGTCTTCATTTTGTTGATACCCTAGGGTCGACGCATAATTTCACCCAATCAGGATGACTTATCCTATTCTACCCGGACCATCTTTCCGGGCAGCACAAATTGGGGAAGCCGTTAGACTCTCCCTTTTTCAGAACTTCTTCGTTCAGGACAGACATCTTACTGTCTGTTCTTCAATAGCAGCAGCATCGACACAATGAGGAAAGCCATCTAATTTATGGACCCCTTGCGCCTATTCTCTAAGACCAAAGGTTCCCAGTTGAATATGAATTAGATGAATTCAATACGTCACACAAAGGAACAACTTTTAGTGGTCTCCAGTATTGGCTATGTCAACTGCAAGGCAAAATTCCGCTCCGACGCCTAGCTACTTCACCTCTGGGCAACATTTTCTGGAGACATTCACGCTTCTCCCCGAAACAACCAGAACTACAAACTCACGGTGACTACAAACGTTTCTGTCCTCAACCAGCAAACACGACTTTTGCTTCACTATTGCGAACATATTTCCCTCACACATTCAACAATGCCTTAACCTAACGGCATCTTCTTCTTCTTCTTACTTCTTCATCACCCTCCTTTATTTTCCAACAACACTTAGCGAGAGAATAACAACACGCGCAAGAATACATTTCTTCGCTAAAAATAATATCAACATTCATTCGCTAAACCTGTATTTCTTAAAGATTGCAAAAGTCTAGAGAACCAAAAACTTGCATGAAACCAAAAGTTACCGAATATATATATATATATATATATATTATTTTCATAACTATTTCTATAACTCTGGCGGCATGAAAAAATAAACAGATAAGGCAATTTGTTCATGAAAAAATATCTTACAAACCGATATCTGGGAAAAAAATTATATAAAAAACGGGAAGATTAAAACTGCTTGGAAATAATCAATCCGCACGGCAATGTCTAGCCAAAAGAAAAAACCACGATAGAGTTACCTAAGTTAATACGTGGAAGTTCTCAATACACTCTGTACAGCAAAACTAAAAGTAAAAAAGTAAAGTTGTCTCCCTTTAGTCGGGGGTGACCCGAAGGCTCTCTTTTCAATAGCTACTAAACCGAGGCGTAAGGGAGGGCGCTACTCTTTCTCTAGATTGCTCCACTTTACCCTTGATACGTACCTTATATTGCTGAGTGTTAAGAAAGGCGGTATCAAGTACCATTTCTAAAGTCTTTGGTATGACGCGACATGGTATTGAACCTAGGTCTCCCGGACCATTGGCGAACACTCTACCCATTCTGCCAAATACCTAAAAGAGCCAGAAATTAACTAACCAGAATTATATATATATATATATATATATATATATATATATATATATATATATATATATATATTATATATATATATATATATATATATATATATATATATATATATATAAGCGTAACAGACTTGAACAAAAGAAACAACTTTTTACTGGCTGTAGAGAAGTAAACTTTAATCCAATCCACCAGCAAATATTCTATTTTCTATATAGGATGTAGTCTCGAAATGCACACACACACACACACACACACACACACACACACACACACACACACATATATATATTGCTAATATGCAGCATGAGACACATTAACGGGAATGAAATAGTTTTTATCGGATTGTTTTGCACATCAAATCAAGCAATCCAATTGATGCCATATTGCTGTCGGTAGGGCTTAGAATGCGACGACTGTATCCCCGTGCAGGGGTGTAAAAAAATCTGCATCTGATAATGAGGCTCCAGTTCTGAAGTTCTGGGGAGTGTAGAGTACTCCTTTATTGCCATTACTCCCAAGTTCACTCTGACTCGTAGTTGTAGTACCTGTTAGTGTTCCATCTATGACTCTAATAGATCTTTTTAAAGATTATTCGTATTTGACAGGACTGTATGAAAAAAGCAACGAAAAACAAAAAGAAAAACTCCTAAGAAACAACTACATAAAAATGTAAATATGAACGCGGTTCCCTAACCTCTAGGCATAAAATAACCCTTGACCGGTTGACATGCCGTTAAAATAAATCACTCAATTAACCAATTGACCCAGGCATATTTTGAAAGTAAAAAACTGCATTTCTGCAAAGTTTGTGACAGCAACAAATGTCATTCCTTTCGAGTAAAGAGACTAATGTCAAAGAGCTCAATAAAACAATTCTTGGTTTGATGTATATTCCAAACATTTTGAATATTTTAAGTGCAGTGGCATAAACAAAAATGGTAGTTGAGTGACTCTTACATTTTTCCTTTTGCTTCAATCTTTTTTTACATTTATAAGGTGAATTTACTCGTTTCTGAGATGCGCGTTGCATTGCAAGAAAACAAATAAGATACGAACGCCCTCGGGTGTACATACGTAGTCGGGCATGCGCAAACTTTTCAACGGATAAATTTATTTTATTTATTGCTTTTTCGAAGAAAATAGTTGTTTATCTTTTGCCTTTTACAACGTAATATCAGTGTGATGTGAGAAACGATGGTCGGCTGGTTGATTGGTTGGGTGTGTTTTTTATAGCATATCAATCCATCAATCCATGTTGGTTATTTAATGACAAGTCCAGTTAAATGATTTTTAAACGAATAGTTTGTTGGTAACATTTTTTAAAAGAGCCAGAGCTCATTTGTTTGCACACAGTTAAATGGTTTCAAGTATTGCTAACACTAATAATTCTATTCGCACACAGTTAAATGGGTTCAAGTATTTCTATCTAACACTAATAATTCTATTTGCACACAGTTAAATAGTTTAAAGTATTTCTATCTAACACTAATAATTCTATTTGTACACAGTTAAATGTTTCAAGTATTGGTATCAAATGCAAATTATTCAGTTTAATATTAATCATTTATTTTCACACATTTAAATGTTTTTTAAGTATAGTAAATGATTAAACAGTTCTATAATTGGGACCCTAACAGGTACTACCACTCCAAGTCTGAGAAGACCTGGAAGTTATGGCATTGAAGATGTATTACACATTCCCTAAATTTCCAGGACTGAAGCCTTTTGAATCTCACTTCTTAGAGTACTTGTTGGGAGGGTGTCATACTCCTTTGTGGGGATGCAGTCGGCGTAGTCTACTGCCTCTGCCGACTGGGCAAGTGAGAAAAGAGTAAAATAACATGTTTAGAAACTCAACGAAAAAAATGTATCGACCACCGACTTAACAACCTTGCTCATTGTTAGTGTTGACGTTAGAGAGAGAGAGGGGGGGAGGGAGAGAGATATTACGGCCAATATTTTATGCCTATACGCCCCCATCTATGAAAAACATAGCTCTACCCTAAAAAAGCAATCATCCAATGATAACTCTGAGTTCAGGTATGATTTCGAAGTCAAAGTATAATTGTCCCTAACGCAGAGGACCCCAGCAATACCTTAAGATACCATACTTACAGACTCTGTAGGTTATCCATCACATTGTGAGAATGCCAGATTTGAATTTAGCCTCGCTATATATATATATATATATATATATATATATATATATATATGATAAAAATAAGTGGATAGTGTCTCCGTTGCTATTACTCCAGCCAAGAAGGACTAAGACAATTGGGGTTACTGCAACAAGTAGAACCAGTAGAGAAGACATAGGGAAGTGACATGAAGCGACAACAGCAACAAAGATGGTGACCGCCGATAGAAGACAGACACGATGACAAACGAAAGATGAGGGCACTAAGATGGAAGATAGAAGGGTAAGCCGAGAAAGAGTAAAAAAAAAGTGTACATAACACAATCATGGCTTAGACCGGATGGTTTGACTTCAGAGTTTTCCTTCTCCTAAACCGATTGCTGCATGAAGGTTAAAGATTCCAGTTTATTCTACAATTATATTCATAGCTGTGGGAAAAAGAGGTGCATTCATGCCTTTCCCTAGGGCATTGGCTTAAAGTGAAACACTAACAGCCTCGTCCAGGATTTGAACTCGCCTCGTCTCAATTTCCTATATTACGCCATATAAGGCCGCCCAGAGAAATATTTCAAAGTAGACTTCTATTTCTAGCACCCACCAAACCAGGAGAAGGAGCAGCTACAAAATGATTTATGGCCCAAATAAACCTTTAATTCTCAATTATTTTGAATAAAGGTAGTGGTATAACATTAAACTTTGAAGTGGAATTATTTTTTCTTTCTCTGAAGAAAAAATGTTTTTGATAAATTATGAACAGACTTGATATCATTTGGTGTATGAATATGAAAACAGCGTAAATGAAAACGATGGTTAATCTAAATATGAGCACTCATAAACATTCGTAAGGGAAGAGTCCCTGTGGCGTGATGGCTGACGTGTCGGACTTTAACATCGTAGCAAGCGAGTTCAAATTTCAGTCGCGCTGTTACGCTCACTTTCAGACTAACACCCTTGGGAAAGGTATGGACTCTCAACTGCCCCGAGCTATAGATTAAATAGTATCACGACTGTTCTTCTACAAGGATGGCTTTGGCATTAAATAACCAACGAAGGTTGATATGCCACTAAACAAAGAAACCAAACCAAACATTTATAAATGCGTTTTGTTGCGAGCAATATTGAACAAGTCCTGGCAGCAACACCCCCACAAGGCACCAACTATACGGCCACCTGCCTCCCATTACGAAAACTATCCAAGTTAGACGAACCAGACATGCAGGACGCTGCTGGAGAAGTAAGGACAAGCTCATAAGTGATGTACTCCTATGGACCCCCACATATGGCCGAGAAAAGGTAGGAAGACCAGGTCGAACATACATCCAGCAGCTATGTGAGGATACGGGATGTAGCCCTGAAGACCTGCCAAAGGCGATGAACGATAGGGAGAAGTGGCGAGAGAGAGTCAGGGATATCCGTGCTAGCGGCACGACATGATGTTGAGGATGATGATGATTCCCTGTATACTTAAATGTCTGCAAAACAATACACTTTAAAGAAATTGTAACAGCCAACGAAAACAGCTTTTTTTGTTGCTTTCTTTAGTGATAGCTTGTCAGATTTTGATTATACTTCTAATAAGTATGTTGTGGCCATGTTAAGTTCTTCGAGATTGAATGAAGAATAGCAATTTCACTTTTGTTTAACAATAGGGATCGAGCAACAGTAAGCAAATACCGATAGTTTTTTTTTAACCTTTTCTCTAAAATTCATCTAAAGCTTTATAAACAAATAGCCAGAAGCCTATCTTCAAGTCTGTAAAGCTACTCATACCCCAAAACCTACAAGGTTTGTCTCAAGAAAGAAATGAGACCAAGTAAAATTATCTATTTTCAACTTAATCATAAATCAACTCGATTTCTTTTCAAAATAATTCCTGTTGAAAGTTATACACTGTTATATTCAAAGACGAAGGTGAGATAAGGCTTACTCGGGATCGAATTGGGGCTTGGACCTGTAAGAGAAAGAGATGATTTCCGGGCGCGGATAAACGGATAACAGTAACACGAATGTTAAGTCGACTACATCTTTATTTCTACTGAGGGTTTTCTGCCCCCTCTTCTTGGCCGGAAGTGTTCTCTATCAAAACTCCAAGGGAGTTAACTGTACATTTGTGTAGTGTATGTATACACATAAAACACACACCGACAAACATTTTTTGCCACAATTCTAGAAACAGTGCTGAAAGTCTTCAACTGACATTGTCTTCCGTTTGTTCGTCGCTACCTGTCACGTGTTTTTGACGATTTGCAAAGGGCAATCACGCAGCTGGACTTTGATCTTTTTTCTTTCTTTTTTTAATTCTTGTTCATAAATTTATTTATTGCATAACGCTGCTAGATATGTTTGTGTTTCCTTTTTCTGGATACACTTAACCAGACACACTTAATCAGACACACTTGTAATGATTCGTGATTACTCTGCTGAGCGTAAATTCTGAAAGGCAAATTTGAACTGAAGATTTTTCACACGAATTTAAGATCAACATTGATCAGCTGATTTTCGGTTAGGGTTGCCAACCTGAAAAAAAGTACTCTCATAACTTTTTTGACAAACCTCGTAATATTGTCAAGCTGTACAGAGTTGGCAACATTCAATCTCACACGATCACAAAAAAAAGGGAAAAAAATTAAAACTGTACGGATTACATCTCTTGCCCGCCGAATAGTTCTCCTACTTGCCACTAGGTAACAGAAAAAGTTAATTACCTCTCGTGTCTGCTAAAATAGTCCTAGTAATGGCCACCAGAGGGCGTGGTCAAAGTAGTATATAACGAGAGAGCGCCAAAAGTGAAATTCTCTTTCGTTCGTGGTCCCAGCAGCGCACTCATGTTCGCTCCTGTCCTCATAGACAGGGGGCGTGTACCCTTAACAAACCTCGTGTAGCTTCGCTCACGATATCATGCGTTTAATATGTAAGTCTTTATTCAACACTTCTATTCTTTCATCCGTTCGTAATTAAGGCCTCTATACTTATACAAAAAAACCTTTTTCAACGACACGTAAAGCATTCCTCTACATATCCTCTTTATTCATTCTTTTAGCATTTCATGTCATTTTTGTAACCATTCTGTTAAGTTTGCTCAGGTAATGAAATGATCTTGTTAATTCGTCGTGAATTGTTCTGGCACCGTTTAGCACGAGGAAATATTAAGCTATAATACATTTCCTCTGCTACAAGTGGCCGAGTTGTTTACCTCTTAAGCAAATAAAATTAGCGGTGAGTTATGATACATACCACAAATATATGAAGACAACCTTCGCTCGTCGCTATCATAACCTTCGCTACTGCAGCAAATAGATAATTCTTTTAAAATAATCGGGATCCATTCGGTAGAGATATCAATACAGAATCATTTTATTTATATCTGAAAGGTTAGTTGCAGAAGGATTATACTAGGGTTGTTCAAAAGGTTCTAAGCCTCTTCCAGAAAGAGCGAGAAAAACTTATTCAGATTTCTGTCTTAATTTTTTTGCAGCTTATGTCCTAACAAAAGTGAGAGGTGTACGATAAATCTAATATCTGGGTGAGGCGAGTTCGTAAACCACCCTTGTAGTATTAAACGAAAGGTCATTATGACCAATGTAAATTCGGCAGTTAATGTCTGCTCAAATATGATTGGTTGTTTTGAGGTGGTGTCGTTATTCTCCCACCCTGCTGTTATTTAAGAGAGAACCAAAAGGACTCTCTCTCTCTCTCTCTCTCTCTCTCTCTCTCTCTCTCTCTCTCTCTCTCTCTCTCTGACTTGAGCAGAAGGCTCTGCCTGGTTCGCTCATTTTGCTTCGTGGCTCTTGTTTGATCGCCTTCGACTTTAGGCAGTTTTTTCTTAGAGCAAGGTGGCTTGAGCAAATAAGCCTATTAGTCGCTTGGTTTAAGCCTCTTTTCCTATCAAGGTTTTTTGTTACTTGTTGAAACAATATGCCTACTACAGGCTATTTGTGGTTTTGGTTTGCTGTTCCTTTCAAAAGAAAGTTGAGTCTAAGGCCTGAAGGTGGTATTATTTGACCTTTTTGCCGACAAGAGAAGCGTTGGCTCGGTCAGTAGATTCGGTAAATTTCCTCCGTTGACTCAACAGAAGAAAATTCTAGTTGAAATTGAAAGATATCCATCTCTAGGAGGAGTAAGCGGTGGTCTACTCGAAGTTCACTTAAAGAAATAGTAAACTTCGTTTCCAACAAGTCTTCACAGGAAACTAGTTGAATACGGTTGTCCAGGTTGATTCTACAAAAGAAGGAGACGCCGAGAAAAAGAACAAACTCTAAATATTGGCTTCAAAATTAACTTTGACATAAAATTCCAAAGAATGGTATTTTATGATTAACAAAATTTAAACTGACAGAGGGTGGTTGGTGGCATTGCTTCGGGAAAGTCAGTCGTTATATCTTTTATACTCTCCTTCCTTTTTTGGGTTATAATATTGTCGTTACTTGAATGTATATTATTTTTGTCACCTTAAAATCAATGTTTTCGATAAACATAGGGAAAAATATGCAAAGCCGGATTTCAATTTTAGGTCAGGTCATACCAAAGACTTTAAAAATGTTACTTGATACCTACTTGCTTAACACTCAGCAATATAAGGTACGTATCAAGGGTAAAGTGGAGCAATCCAAGGAAAGGACTAGCGCCCTCCCCTACACCTCGGCGTAGTAGCTATTGAAAAAGGAGCCTTCTGGTCGACCTTGACTATGGTCGCCAACTTTACTTACATGGCTATATTACCTTGTAATTTTTATAAATTTTCTTAACTATAAACTAGACGTTATATTTTTTAAAATAAATTTTGACTTATCTCCTTATTTAGGTAAATTAGTGCTAAATCTCAACAATAACCCTTGTTTAAATCATTTTTTTAACATTAAGAATTATACTTATTTTAATTGTTTCGACAGATTTTCAAAATAAAATATTTTCTGAACTAGATTTTTATTGCAAAAAACAATAAATATGTTATTTTATTTTATATAAGATAATAATAATAAAATGGAAAAATACAAGAATCAACTAATTCAAGTGGGTAATTTTATCATTGACAAGATCCAAATGCTTTTCTGTTCGAAAGCAGATAAAATCTCACAAGAGTTCTCTTACCATAAGAGAATTTGTTCACATTTGTGCCAGGAGCGCATATAATAAATAACCCTGAGGTTTATTTTAAAATAAAAATTTTTAATTTTTTTAAGAGTTAAAAAGAAAATGAAGTAAATGACTGTGATTTATACTTATCTGAATGGTGAATGTAAGAATTATATTTCTTTATACTTTTTGTCGATGTTTCATCAAGTTGCTATTTGAGACAAGAATCCCATTATCACACCATTATTGTTACAATATATCTGGCTCAATGTAAAGCTGCTGATCCCTCTCCCTACATACGTCTTCAATACTGGCAGATATGTTAAACATGCACAGTCAATACGATACACAATTAGTTGATTTTTGCAAATATTTTTTTGTTTTTTTGTTTTTTGCCAGCTATACTGCAGACAATTTTATAAATATCAACTATTCTTGTTGTTTAAGTGAATATTGATAAATATTTTATTTGTGAAAAAAATAAAAAGTTGTTTTTAATTATGTCAAAATCATGTATTAACATTTTGTAAACATTTTTCCTGAAAACCTATTGGAACTACTAGGCAGATCGATGGAACGCAGTCCTCTAGATTCCTAGTGCCGAGAGATTTGTAAAAAAAAAAAATAGGTACAACAAAGAAAAGGAAATTCATTATCTCAAATAAGGTGTAATAATTCCCTACCTGTTGATGGTTAACCAAATACTTGTAAAATCCACATCATACATGTACAATGTTTTTGTTTCTGTTGCTTTTCTTTTTTCAAGTGTGTATACAAAGAAAAATAGTAGTAAGGAATGGATGGAACCACAGATAATTAAAACTCACACTTAATCATTTAAAAGAAATAATTGAATATCAATTGAAAATTATTTGAATGAATAATAAGTTTGAATCATTTAAACAGAAAACTAAGTTTGAATCACCTGAACTGGTCCAAATGTATTCATGATAAACCGTTGATGGAATAGATCAATTTTGTTTGATAAGATTTCACGGGCGGGACATTTTACGCAAGGGGAGAATTCGCTTTTTTATGCTAGCGATGAAGATCAAAGTTGAATTTTGATGTTTTTTCTTTTTCCGTAGGGTGTGAAAACAAAAACTAGTTGTACTAATTCAGGTATAACAAATGAAAATGAGACAAAAAAAAAAAAAAAGAAAAAAGACAAAAGAAACAAAAAAAACAAAACAAAAACACAAAACAAAAAACGTCGAGACAATGACAAAGTCAAAAAAATTACGTTGTTGTCCAGAATAGCACAACAAATAAAAGTTCCGTTGACACAGATTTATTGAGATAGATGTAATATTTACATTCATTATCCATATTAGAGAAACTTTCAGTTAATTCCTTCATATTTTTTCTTTTTACTGAACAGTTATATTCAAGTCTCAGAAATTACAGTGTATCACAAAAGTGAGTACACCCCTCACATTTCTGCAGACATTTAAGTATATCTCTTCATGGGACAACACTGACAAAATGACACTTTGACACAATGAAAAGTAGTCTGTGTGCAGCTTATATAACAGAGTTAATTTATTTTCCCCTCAAAAAAACTCAAAATATAACCATTAAAAGCTAGACCCCTACCAACAAAAGTGAGTACACTCCTTAGGGAAAGTTGTCAATATTATCATACACCATGTCAACTGTCAATATTTTGTGTGGCCAGTATCATTATCCAGAACTGCCTTTACTCTCCTGGGCATGGAGTTTACCAGAGCTTCACAGGTAGCCACTGGAATGCTCTTCCACTCCTCCATGACGACATCGCGGAGCTGGCAGATATTTGAGACTTTGCACACCTCCACCTTCCGCTTGAGGATCCACAAAGATGTTCTATTGGTTCAAGTCAGGAGACATACTTAGCCAGTTCATCACCTTTACCTTCTGCCTCTTCAGTAAACTAATGGTCGTCTTGGAGGTGTGTTTGGGGTCATTGTCATGCTAGAACACTGTCCTGCGACCCAGTTTATGGAGGGAGGGGATCATGCTCTACTGCAGTATTTCACAGTACATGTTGGAGTTCGTGTTTTCTTCATTGATATGTAACTCTCCAACACCTGCAGCACTCATGCAGCCTTAGACCATGACATTCCCACCACCATGCTTGACTGTAGGCATGTCACACTTATCTTTGTACTCCTCACCTGGTCGCCGCCACACATGCTTGAAGCCATCGGAACCAAACAAATTAATCTTCTGACAATAGGACATGGTTCCAGTAATCCATGTGCTTTGTTGACAAGTCTTCAGCAAACTGTTCTGAGTACTAACAGGCTGACCCCCCCACCTCTTCAATCTCTGCAGCAATGCACGTGCGCTCAGCTTCTTTGGACGACCTACCCGCGACCTGTTGTAAGTGGACCCCGCTCTTTTAAAACTCTGGATGACCTTAGCCACTGTGCTGCAACTCAGTTTCAGGGTGTTGGCAATATTCTTGTAGCCTTGGCCATCTTCATGTAGCGCAACAATATGTCTTTTAAGATCCTCAGAGAGTTCTTTGCCATGTGGTGCCACGTTGGAACTTTCAGTGACCAGTATGAGCGAGTGTGAGAGTTGCACTACAAATTTGAACACACCTGCTCCCTACGCACACATGAGCCTAGTAACACTGATGAGTCACAAGGTATTTTGGAGGGAAAATGACAAGCAGTACTCAATTTGGACATTTAGGGGTGTAGTTTCTTAGGGGTGTACTCACTTTTGTTGGCAGGGGTTTTAATGATTATATTTTGAGAGGAAAATAAATTAACTCTGTTAATAATACCTATATGATAATACCTATATGAAAACGTTGTGCAATTTATCAACACTAAACCAACGAAAATAATTACCCCAACCCACTAAAAAATCAAGGTCAAATTTAAGATATGAAAGAGCAATTTAATTGTGTGAAAGCAATAAGACAACAAAAAAACTAGGGTTATTTAATTTCATTTCCTACCGCTTGCCACATCAAAATAGTACGTTGCCGAAAATAAAATATTTTCAGATGAATAATAATTACTACCAGCAAGAATAGAAGTCTGTTGATTATCTTCTACCGTCTGAGTCAATCTTAGTCTCATCTGTTTCCCGCCCAATGTCTTTTCCGTAAATCAATTTTTAGAAAAAAATAATTGTGTGACCTTTTATTCAAATGCGGCACTTGTCAAGAAAAGAAACAAAAAATTACTTTACTGAACCACTTGAATATATGTTTAGATTTAGAAGTTTCATTTAGGTTAACTCTTTAGTGAGTCCCCGTGACTAAAGTGGTGGCTAAAGAGCTGAACTGCAGCCTCAAAATAAGCGAGCTCGAACTCCAGTCGTGCGATTAAATTCACTTTCAGACTAATACCCTTGGGAAAGGCATGAACCCCCTTATTTCCACCAACTATGGGTGAAAAGGATGGTTTTAGCATTAAATAACTTCCGAAGGTTTATCTTCCATTAAACAAAGAAACCAATCCAAACCAATCTTTCGTGTCAGTCTAATACTGTTCAAAATATAATTACATACGAACATTGTTACATTTCGTATTCATAATAAAAATACCCAACAAAAATAGCACTATCTACGACAAGTAAATTATTGTTGTATGTAAATATATATATATAACCTGAAAAAATCCTTTTATTTTACCCCATAATGTCGGCTTCATCACTTAATATCATATATAAAAAAATACATTCATCAGAAGAAATATATGGGTCTTTAAAAATATTCATAGAAAAAAAAAGTTAGGATTTATCGTGCTCGGCTTGCTAGTATTTGAGCACTTTCTTGATTTAAGAAAACGTTTTAAAACGATTTGTTTATTCACACACACACACACACACACACACACACACATATATATATATATATATATATATATATATATGGAAAAATGGAAATAAATCGGAGGGTATGTATGTTATATATTGACCCTCGACCGACCCGTCAATCAAAAGTTGCACCTGTGTAAATAAGTGGAAGAACAGCGGAAGCAGGTGAACGTTAGAAAATAATATAACCAGGTGCCCGGACGGTTTGAGACAGCTGGAGACAAGATGGCGAAGTGAGAACCAACTCTAGACAGAGGACTTTGGGCCCTTAGTGACCCCCGGTTGAGCAACCCAAGCCAAGATGCGAAAGAAGTGCTGCTATGGTCGAGGAAGAACTTGGGTCAATATAGCAGTCCGTCTTTGTCTCCACTCATTTCTCACACACAACAAACATCACCCTTTCGAAAATAATGTGTGAGAGATTTATATAAAGAAGTGTATTCGTTCGTTCATTGAAGTCGTCATTATTAGTTGATTATGTTTCCGCATATATTTGTATATGTATACGTGCAGTTGTATTATGTGGCTATACAATATGTAGATGTACAAATAAGAACAAACAATGTATTCGGAGGATGGTTTTTTACAATTGAATTATTTGCCAATGTTAAACGTATAGTTTTTTTTTTTACATTAAACCATCATTTAAAAATTAAACTATCCTGGAATCAAAACAGTTACAAACTCTTTAAGAACAATTAAGAGTACAATCAATGAAGAGGACAACAATATCCACAATAAATATGATGCTGGCATTTACACTAACCTATAGACAGTGTAAACACCCGTATCAAATTAACGTTTGATGTTAGTCAATAATTAAGTATAAATAAAATCATCCTCTGAATATCAAATTTTTTCATATTTGTACATATACATATATATATAAAGAGAGAGAGAGAGAGAGAGAGAGAGAGAGAGAGAGTGGCGCTGAAAAGTTCTCGATTCAACTAAGGAGGAAATGTTCATTTTTATTCAATTTTTTAAGGGTTAGGAAAACTTGAAAACTAATGTGCCAAGTGTACTAAACGGCGGAATATATACATAATTTATCATGAGTTGACAAAAAACAAATAAAGTCTGGTAATGTAATTTTCGGACGCTTTGGGTTAATTGCAATGATGTTTCAACTCCGAAACCATGTATGACCCCAGAGTTGTCATTTTATTAAAGATTTGTGATATAGCTTTTTGAATGCGATGATTTGCCGAATTTATATTTTATCGAAATAAATCATTTTACTAGGGTTTGATTAACTGTTTTGAAGCCGGGAAAGATTAAATTTCTGATAAGGAGCTTTCTCAATAAAAAACAATCTTTATTAAGACTTAGTTCTCAGTTTGGCATTTAGGTTGAAGTTAAAATTTTAACTAATAGTGGTCAGGTGGGAAAACATTTCTAGTGGTTTGAATCCAAAGAATTTCATCAAAGGAACTGGGGGGGGGGTTCATGAGTATCTTCTTGTGATTAAGCAACGGACTTAGTTAAATTCTACGCTACTTCCGATTTTCGGTTTTTGCGTTTGATATCTCAATTATTCGAAGATTGAAGTGAACGCACTCTGTCTACCCACCAACCAACCAGTGTATCCGTTTTCATGTAAAATCTACGATACTCTCAAGGTAGAGATATAAACCATCTTTGTAGATCAGAAAAATAAGAAATTATTGGACTACAACAAAAGTTCTTCGATTTTTCTAACGTTATTAAATTGTACTTGAAGGACGGACCGACAATAATCTGTGCCCCCAGGCATCCTACCATTAATTGTATAAAAATATGTACATTCTTGACCAGACATTAGTTTCTAAAGCTCTATGGAGAGAGAGAAAGAGAGGAAGAGAGAAAGAGAGGGGGAAGAGAGAGAGAGAGAAAGAGAGATTGGGGTATTTATTTGCTGTACTATTGGAGTATTGTTGGGAACATATCTACTGGACTATATTAATAGAACATCTGGGATTCGTCACATTAAGACATCTTAACAATTACAAATTGATTCATTTAGGACCACTTTAAAAATAAGACTTTTTCTACTTAGGACTTATAAAGATTATTTCCCTTACTTTCCGAATAGTACTTCTTATGGCCGCTAGGTACCAAAGTAGTATATAAAAGGGTACAGCAAAGGCAAAAATATATCTCTCTCTCTCTCTCTCTGTTTGTTTCTGCCTCGACAACCAGCAGTATACACGAACGTTTGTGTTTCCCAAACAACCTCATGTCTAATGGCACGCGATACTGTGCTTTGACCAAAGTCTTATCACAACAACTTCTATTTTATTAAGGACTTTTAATTTATACCAGATCGATTGCCCGACCACTTAGTCCGCCCTTGATTTGCCAAATTTTTGTGATTACCAGACAAATATATAAAATCACTACTGAAATTTCATGAAGGAGAATATTATAAATTCTGTCTTACATTCTTTATAGCACAAATTTCAAAGCAGTTAAAAAGGAATATTTCAATCCTCATTTTTAAAAACTCGTACGTTACATTGCGTAGACATTTTGATGGGACTGTATTTATAAATCGTACTTTTATTGGCATCAGTTGACATTTAGCGAAAAGGAATATTTGTTATTTTTAGCGTGAAAGTTGTAACGTGCGTGTATGTGTTTACGTTGAGTAGTTTCTTCGCTGAGTTTGTAAGGTCCCTCGCTAATTGTTGTTAGGTATATAAAGGAGAGAAGTTCCAAGATGTCGAAGTCAAAATGTTTTTAGGAATAGTTTTTATTTGCAGCATGGAATATTTTGGGTTGGTTTTGTGCCGCAAGCCTCGTGGAAAAGGAAATAAGTAAAGAGACGAAATGGAAATATAATAGAGCTGAGAAGGCAGCGCGTATCGTTGGACGTGCGAGGGATTGTGTTCGCCGTAGTTTAGCGAAAGTCTTTGCCGTTGGAGGAAATAAACTTTGGAGTCACCGTGAGTTTTATGTGTCCGGTGGTTTTGGGGAGAGGCGTGCGTTGTCTCCATTAAGGCCGCCCAGAGGTGAAATGAGAGCTAGGTGCCGGGGTCGGGATTAGGCATCGTATCGGCATAGCCAATTTTGGGGGTGACATAAAGTTGTTCCTGTGTATGGCGTATTGAATGTATCTAATTCATATTCAACTGGGATTTCTTAGTCTGAGAGAAATAGACGCAAGGAATCCATAAATTAGATAGGTTCCCTCATGTGTCCATGCTGCTGCTGCTGCTATTGAAGAACCGCCAGTGAGACGTCTGCACTGGACGGTGTTGTTCAGCCAATGAGATTGTGTTTGGCAGCTTACCCAATTTCTGCTGCCCGGAAAGGAGATCCGGATTGAATAGGATATGTCATCCTGATTGGGTGAAATTATGCGTCGAATTAAATTGCGCGCCAAACCAAAATTCCTTCTGCTACAGACACTTATTGAAATCCACCCAAGAATTATTTTGTTAAATTAAAAAATACTAAACAGATTTTAAAATTCATCGTTTAAACTCTCATAAAAATAGTACATATCAAATAAATAGATATACATTTTTTTAAGTTATGATAAAATTAACCTGTTGAATGAACTGAGTGTTCCCAAATTTGTGTCGAATTAATTTTAGTAAATTTAGAATGACACCTGATTTATATATATCTACAAAAGGGTTCTGAAAAGTTCTCGGTACTACCAAGAAGAGAATAACTTAGAGTTATGCTATTCCAAATATTCATCTTACAGTTTGATACACTTTGGCATAAGTCAAATTTCTTTAACCCTACTTAAAAAATAAAAAATAAAGATTAAATCCATTTTTAAGTCAGTCTTCTCTTGGTTTGGTCGTGAACTTTTCAGTTGCTCTCGCAATTTTCTCATGGTCTATTTATACTGCCTTTAAACAAAATATTTGTTTATCTTTTAGTTTTAGTCGTAGACTCTTGAAAATTCAGTGTGTTTTTGCTATACATCTTATGAGATGACTGACTAATTTTTATGATTTCCAGTTCAAATCAACAGCTACAGCAGGAATTGGAATACATCCTACTAAAGCCTGATTGTCACAGCTGGTGAATTTCAAAAATGCAATCTGGACATGAGGACACTTTAGAAGAACGATATGCAATAAAATTCTGTTTTAAACTTGGAAAAAAAGCCACAGAAACGTATGGAATGCTTCAGACTGCTTTTCGACCATCTTGCATGAATCAAGCATCAGTTTTTGAGTGGCATAAGAGATTCAAGGAAGGCAGAGAACCTGTGAGGGATGATGAGAGGTGTGGGAGGAGTAAGGAAGTCAATACACCAGACTTAATTGGTCAAAGGGTTAGGGATACTATGTTGAGGTTTTAAGGGAGTTCAGAAAGAGATTCCGTCGGAAGAGGCCAGCACTCTTCAAATCAGGTTTGTGGCATTTCTAGCGGGACAATGCACCAGTCCACAACTCCATCCTTGTCACAGAATATTTGACCAAGATGGGCTTCAAGACAGTTCCTCAGCCTCCCTATAATCGAGTCCTTTCTCCCTGTAACTTTTGGTTATTCCCTAAGCTCAGAGGCTGTCGTTATGAGACAAGTGAGGTGATGAAAGAGGCTGTGACGAAGGTCATTGATACGCCCACACAAGAGGACTTCCATGGGACCTTCCATAAGTTGTTGGAACGGTCCAACAAGTGCATTGCAGCCGGAGGACATTACTTCGAAGGGGACTAGAGTTTCATGTGTGTGCTATCAATAAAAGTGCCCATACGAAAAAAGTCTGGAAACTTATTTAATGATCCTCGTACTTGATATTTTGTATTGGCAACAAAATTTGCTCTTGATAAAATTATATCTCAAACAATTCTTTTTTAAATCTTCCATTTTCTTAAAATCGTGAAGCGGTTAACGTAAAAAGCAAACCAGATATATAAAGGATTCGCGTCTGTTTTTGATATGTATGCGATGACTTATAACTTACAAAAGAGCTGTCATTGAACATTAAAATGGCACATACACTAAAATATTTTCATAAACAGAAGTACAAAATTTAGTTTGTTTTTTTATTTTTACTAATTAAATGATATAATCCAATAATTAGGAATCAGTTGATTTGTGGAACTCTTTATAGTTCTTCATTATTAAGAACAAAAAAAAAGAAGGAACTCTTTATAGTTCTTCATTAGTAAGAACAAAAAAAAGAAGGAACTCTTTATAGTTCTTCATTATTAAGAACAAAAAAAAAGAAGGAACTCTTTATAGTTCTTCATTAGTAAGAACAAAAAAAAAAGAAGGAACTCCTTCGTTCTTAAGTCCAGTCATGTTCAAATATCCCACAGATTCCATCGGTGAAATTTGAATGAAATGATTTTTCGAAAATTATAGTTATGTAATTTCGTACAAAAAATTTTAAAAAATTCTTTTGGAGGGAGAATTAAGAAAATATCATGAAAATGTTTTAAACTAAGGGGTAACTTTTTAAAAATAATATTTCAAATGTAAAAAAGAAATTGTAATACGAAAATTTTTACAATTTTGATTCTTAGCTTATTTTATTGTACCGATCAATAAAAATGTTAAACATTTTTAGAATGTAAAAAATAAGAAAAATTAACCGAAAGCATTGTTTATCGATTACTCAAAAACTGATTTTTAAAAACAATACTTTTAATTAGTGTTGTTCAAATAAAAAAAAACAACTAATAAACGAATACTTTTTATTCTGATCAATACACAAATTTTAAATTTTTTTATTATTACATATTTATTATGGTTTGGTTTCTTTGTTTAATGGCATATTACCTTTGTAGGTTATTTAATGCCAAAGCTATTCTCCTAGAAGAACAGTAGTGGTACTATTTAACTCATAGCTGGGTGGATAAGGGGGTACATACCTTTCCCAAGGGTATTTACCCGAAAGTGAACGTAATAGAGCGACTGGGGTACGAACTCGCTTTCTACGATTCCGCCTTCCATCGCTTTAACCATTACACCACGAGGACACCCCCCTACATATTTATTAAGTAAAGAAGAAAATAAATTAAACGAATACATATCATTACTCAATTAAGAACTGAAATTAATTTTTTTAGAAAAATAAGAATTCTAATAATGTTTTAAACCACTCACAAATCCATCCTCTTAGAAGGACAGTATTGGTACTATTTATCACATAGATGGAAGGATAAGGGGGGGGGGGTCATACCTTTCCCAAAGGTATTTTTCCGAAAGGTAACGTAATACTACAACTGGAATTCGAACTCACGTATTACGATTCCGCAGTTTAGGGCTTTAACCATTACTCCACAGGGACACCAGTACAGGTTTACATATTTTTCATATATCATTTCAAATGTAAACTTAAAAAGAAAAAAAAAACAATTCCTAAAATAAAAGAATACTCTTCATTTGAATTAATAGAGGAAATCTTTCAACTACAAATCAGAACATATTCCTTACTCCTCTCTTCCCCTTTTTATTTCACTCACTAGTATTCTTAAAATCCTATGAGACCGGTTATGGATCAGATACTTCTGCTTGTATTTATCCATTCACCCACCCCCTCAGCACGATCAGTATGTGACATAAGGTTATTTTTTGAGTGGAGTCTAACAGGTTTGAATTCAGGGTTTTCCTTCTCCTAAACTGGTTGCCTAACCAGGGCTAAAGAACCAAGTTTGCTCTACTATTTGCCCTTAACTGAAGGGAAAATAATTGAATTCATACCTTTCCCGGGGATATTAGCACTATGTTAAAGCAAACAGCTTCGTCCAGGATTTGAACTTGGGTCGCCATGTGCATTTTCTACGACAGTAACCATTTCAACAAGAACGCCTTCTGCTGATATATGTATATATATATAAAAATTGAAACGGGTGAAAAAGTAGCTCACTTGAGGATCGTAATCATGAAACTCTGGGTGATGAGTTATTATCCTATTTAACATCTTTTACATCTTATATATTCTAACAATTAAAACATAGTAATTTTGCTTTGCATTTCCGTTGCATTGAGCACCGTAAAGATTTTACGAATTCAAAAGAAAAGACCTGTGCACACATAGGTAGATAGACAGAGAGACTAATTGATTATATTTACTCATAACTTACAGTAAGAAATGTGATACTTTGGTTCATGAAAGTTATACATCAGCTTTTTTTTTTACCTCAACATCTTCAACATTTTCACATTCGATACAATTGTTTCAGCTTTTATGAAACTAAGTACAAAATGGCCTATTGATTGGTAGTAGCCGAAGACGATCGTTGAAAATAATTAAAGCAAGCAAAGAAAAATGTTTAAAGTTCAATTATACAAACTTACCTGTCAAACTTTGTCTCTGCGAACGCTGAATTGTGATAATGACATTCACTTCAATGAAATGTGTTATTGGATCGACTGCTGCAACTAGTGATAATGTTCTTGATTAATTCTTCTAATATTGTGGCATTCTTGAATGATCAAAATATGAGAGACCAAGTATTGAAACACTGGCTAGTACGTATTTATTCTTTTTTTTTTTTTTTTTTTTCAAAGATGCAGATATAGAAACTATTTAAAATGATAATCTTCTAACATAAACGCGAATGTGATTACTTCTAAATTACCGACAACCTTAATGAAGTTTTATCATGGTTTATCTATTTTATCCAGTAAGCATTGAGTATTTTATTTAGCTAAAAAGGGTGGTGCTTGATTATCAATAAACTTATTTAGATATCAGATTGCTCAAGGTTCAATAGTTGGTACATCGTTTGTCAAGGTTCTTTAACCCTGCCTAAAATACATAAATAAATAAATACATTTTTTAGTCATTCCTTGGTTACTTCAGTTCTTAATTTTCTAACCTGCCCAAATTCACTAGATAGTCATTTTCCTTTTATTTATAAATATTGACAATATTTTGACGGAGTAAAAATTAAAATGACATATCTGAGCTTTTCAAGAAGAGTATGTTGATATTTTTGCAAAAAAGAGTATGTTGATATTTTTGCAAATCTGATGTTCTTTAAGCGAGCTATTATGTAGAATTTTGGAAAAGCTGATTTTTCTGAACTTCTGGAAAGGTTTTATTGACTAATCCAACTCCGATACTACAAGTAACTAGATTCAATAGAAAGGCATTCACTAAGCTAACCAGATTCTCATATGCGCCCTGACGATATTTATAGCAATAGTAGGATTCGTGATGAGAGTAGCAAACACAAATTAACATAACAGTATCTCTTTTCGCCTGATCTGAGGATTTGAGCAACGATCTTATACAAGTTATATAGTTGTTATGGGGGACATATCTTACCATACCCCAAAGATGGACTCGTCCAACCTAAACATATTCGCCGAGCTTACGAGACATCTGACAAGCCGAGAACGGCTAGTACATCCTTTGTATGACTTCCTTTTTCTGCTAATACAATAACGTTCACCTATCACCCGTTGTTTGAGTTGTTCTTCCACCGGTCTTATCTGAAGACCACAACAACACTCAAATATTTATCTGTTATTATTTGTGAGAATTTATCATAGTGTTTCTAGAATACTTTCTAGCATCTAAATCATTCGTCCAATTTGTGTCCGTCTCATTGAATAATTTATTTTCTACAATTCTTATACATTTCAACTAGTCAATGAATTCATTCCAATATTAAATCTTCTTCAAAATTAGCGTAAAAATTTTGTAGTCAGCCTCAGTAATAAAACGAGTTATAACAACACTACACTCAAGTAAAATTTGGAGTTATCAATAAGTATGCTATTGATTTATGTTTTGTTCTAAATTTCTGATAAGAATTATTTATCTTATGATAGATAACTTGATGATACAATCAGAATGAACAAGGACATTATATTAAAAGCAGCGTTGAATAAGAGAACATATAGAAAGCGAAGGACTCCTGATGAAGTTGCAGGCGAGCTGAGAGCGATGAATCTTATACATCACAGAAAGCAGTGAAAAACCAGTAGTAATGGCGTCGAATCGTTGAAGCCTTATTTCTCAGTCGGGAAGAAGAGAACTAAGAATAAAAATATCTTATACTAGACTGAGTCAAAGATGAATATCCAGTTTTTATAAGAACTAGGCCGCTCTCAAAATGTTAAATGAAAACCTCATGATTTATATTAAATACTTTGTCCATCCCTTCCAATAAAAATGTAGTTCCTGAATAGCTAATATCATAAGTAAATACTAAAAAGATACATGGGATAGCTACTATTTGTCTTATTGTAAACATAATCAATTGATAAATTAAATATTTGTTCAATAAATGAGACAATGTTTGATTCATTTAATCTTCCAATAATATCATCTCAAGATTAGTTCACAAGAAGATGCGGTTTTAGGCGGCCATATTTGTTGATCTGCAAAAAACGCTTTCCTTTTTGTTTTGTCCATCTGTGGGTATGTTTGCATCATTTCATTGGTTACTTCCTTGAATATCAAAAAGACATGACACAGCTCAAAGATGAAAGAGAATTTGTGGTTTCCTGTTCAAGAGAGAGAGTGAGAGAAAGAGAGAGAGAGAGAGAGAGAGAGTAGGATAAAAGAATAGAAAAAGAGACAGACGAAAGAAAAGAGTAGTAAGGAAAAGTGAAGGGAAACTAGAATAAATGAGAAAACTAGAAAACAGAACAAAAAATAAGAGAAAATATAAAGAAAAAACATTGATACGATGTAAACAAAAAGAAGTTTGGCGTAACTGAGAGAGAGAGAGAGAGAGTGGGGGCGGGGCCGAAAATATTTAGGATTTTAAAAGAAGATTAATGATTTTAAAAGAAAACTAAAAAGACCAGAAAGGAGCGTTCGAAAAGAAAAGCTTTTGACGAGGTTTATTTAGGTTTACGGAATAAAAATCCTTTTTCTTCCAATTTAATTTCGTAGCAATTCATTAAAGATGGGAAAAAAATGGATTCAAAGAATTATTCAAAGAATCATTCGAATAATTTAGTTACATCTTGTCTTTTTTTGTGCACATGATATTTTACCGGTACACTCTGTAGGGGTAAGATGTTTCCTTGCGGATATGTTACTCTCCCATTTGTAGTGGTATGTTGTTGGTGTTTAGTTATTCCACCATTTATTGTTTGGTTTATGTTTAGTAAGGCAAACGAAGTAATGATGTGTGAAACGACGCGTACAAAAAGAACATTTAAAACAAAGCAGTACAAACAAATTCAAATTTATACATCAACAATAAATTAGATGAAATATTTCCAAAACATTACTTGTGTTCTAATACTGTTCGTTAAATATTCCTCTGTGTGTGTATGTGTGTGTGTGTGACTTACACTAATACTACAAAAAAAGACTAAATAATTAAAGTGTCCCGTAGATGTGTGTGGACTAAGTATATCTACAGAATTTTGATAATGTATGTTAGGAGGAACGTGTCTTCTCCATTGTTGGTTGTTTGTTTCTTTCTTCATGTTGTTTGTTTCTTTCTTTCTGTAGTGTGACGAAATTTCTGTTGTTTTCGTGGCTGAAGCAAGTCTATTTGAAAAAGTAGCACAAGGAAGAGAATGGTTGCAGAGTGTATACATTTTCGTGGCAGTTGATTCCTGGAAGTCAAAAGTAAAAAAGAAGAAGAGTGTGTTGAATCTGTGAGTCGAAATGGAGAGAGTGAGAATGTTCTCTCTGGAAGTCACAATGGAAAGAGAAAGTGCGTTGGAAGATGAGAGTATTCATAGACAATCCTTGTCATCAGTAGGCTCCAAAAACGCGTGACAAAACCGAAATTGCGGACATAGTTGTGAGCACTAACCACGTGGTTTTCCTTGCCAATAGGTTCCCGAGACTGCATAGTTTACGTGTGTCCGCCATCTTCGTTTCGAGAACAAGAGCCATAACGGCTATTTTAAAATATAGAAGTGTAAATTCTATATACTCCCCCCCCCCGCAGATTGATTAATATTGAAAATATTTTTCAATATGTTCTCTAACGTGCAGGCTAATGTACTTATCTATTGGTTTTGTAGTGATGAATGTAAGTGCATTGTATCAGCGTGTAAAATAGTTCGCACTTTTTGGTATTCCTTGTGGGAATAAGGTGAATGCTCGTGCTGTTCTTTGTAGGTTATACCAAGTACGCTGGGTTTAAATTAATTCGCTCGAATAATTTGCCTTACGTATCTTGTATTAAGCTTATTTGAGATGTGTTTGTTGCGGAGGTCCGATAAATATACCGGTCCCCGCAAACTTTTGAAATATAAGTGATTGACAACGAACTAGGCAAGAATGATAAAACAAGGGTGTTGCTTCGAAAGGCCAAACGTTATTATGGCGAATTGTAAATCGAAAAAGCGTCCGGCGAACAATCGCCGCGGCTGGATGGTGATCGTTGGAACAGGATCTAGTCGCTGGAGCAAGTCTGGATAGCTGGTACAAGACTGGTATTCGTTGGATAGGTGGTCGCTGGTCAAGAACTGGTATCTGCTGGTGCAGGAAGGTGTTCGCTGGTCCAGGACTGGTAGTTGCTGGTATCTGCTGATGCAGGAAAGTGGTCGCTAGTTCAGGACTGGTAGTTGTTGGTGTCTGCTGGTGCAGGAAAGTGGTCGCTGTATTAGGACTGGTATCTGCTGGTGCAGGAAGGTGTTCGCTGGTCCAGGACTGGTAGTTGCTGGTGCAGAGCCGGTAGCTGCTGGTGCAGAACTGGTAGCTGCTTCTGCAGGGAAGTGGCCGCCGGTGCAGGAGTGATAGTTGCCGCTGCAGTGAAGTGGTCGCCGGTGCAAGAAGGTAACTGCTGGTGCTGTCTCAAAGAGTAATCGACTGTCTGAATTAGTCCTGAAAAGGGCTGTTTGATTGAGAGGCTTGTAGTTGTGTCTGCTACATTGTGCCGTCTCAGGAGGTGTTTGGAAAGACTTTCTGAGTAGTCCTGAAAAAGGCTTTTAAGCTGAGAGGCTGGCAATATTCCTGTGTCGTCTGCGGCTGAAATCGGGACGTCTGCTTTAGTGGAAGCCTTGAGCAATCCTCATAGGCAGATGCTGCTGATTAGGCTTCAGTCGTAGAACGACCAGGGAAGAATCTGACTTCCTCTTACACCCGCGGCTGTCCCCAGCCTAACTGATTCGACCCGATTTGATACGGCTGCTTTTATAGCTAACCTGTGCCACTACGCTATGCGGTCTATGTTGAATGACCTTGCTTATTATTACTATATTATAGTGAGAAACTTTATTCTAATTCGACCATGTGTTTTTAAATACTACCTATTTTGTCCCTTAGTTGAGGACTGTCCTTGGAAAGACAGGCTGAATTTAATATTATAAAAAAAAAATTTCTGTGCGGAGCAATGTAGTCCCTTAACGTAGAGTTAGTTACTAAATACTATTGGCTGACGACATCAGAGACTCATCATTTTTAGGAATGGGGTTTGTTTTGTTTTCGTTTGGGTTATGAGTAGTCGGTCGACTACGATATGTTCCTCTTTTTTTGGTTTGATATAGTTGCTGGTGTCGGTATCTTTGCATATATCGTGCTGAGTCATGATGTCTTCGTCGTGTTGGACGAAGATGTTGGATGAACGTGGTTGGGTATGAATTGTTACTTGACATGTCGTGTCCATCAGAAATAAGAAAACTCAGTTGTGTGACTGGTGAGAAACGTAGGTGTGTTGATGTTGTAGGGAACAAATAAATAAATTAAAAATTAAAATAAATAAATAAATAGATAAAAAGAAAACTATTAAATTTGAAGAAACTCCCCAGAGGTCTCTAACGGAAAAGGAGAAGACGCATGCGTAAAAGAAAAAAGGATTTTCCACTTGAAAAAGGAAACGATATCATCTTTCTCTTTCAGACAGTGTCCGTCGAACCAACAACACCATTTTGCTGTCTGGTGTTTTGGGCACCACGCTACGTCACAAGACGTAGCGTCGGTTAGTCCCTTCACCCAATAAATAAAGGAAAGTATAGAAGAAATATTTTCGCCTCTTATCTTTTTTTCTATCTTTTCTTTTTGTATATTTCTTTTGGGACTTTCTTTGGGCAAGGCATTGCGCCGACCAGTCAACGTGGGGTAAAATAATATAACCAAAATATGGAGTCAGATATCTTTCGGCAACACAGCCTTGCCTTTTGCCCCTGACCTTCAAAAGCCTTCAAACTCCACAATGTTTATAGTTGTGGAAACTGTTTTCGCTTGAGAATTCCATGAAGATTGCGTTGCACGCAGTTGAATGAAGTGAAGTATATTACAGGTGAATTCATGTAAGCCACGTTTCTGGTCCAAATGGTTAACATGGAATTGAGGTATGTAGCTGTTGTTTGTTTGTGTTTTTCCAACGTATCCGATTTTAGCGTTGAATGTGGGCCCGAATTGAAAACGCCTCGGATTTTCTTGGTGGTGTGCACAATTATACAGCTATCATTATTCCTGTTTATTGAAAAAAAATTTGGAGTTGAATGCTGAATGCTGTTATGTGGTGTCAGCTTGAAATGAGTTTCCTTCAGAGCTTTTAGAGCTGGATGTCTGAGTATTAATGACGATTTTCGAAGGTTTGTTTGTCTTCGTTTTCATTAAATCGAACTTTCAGATGTCTAAGTGGTTTTGTGACTTTAATGTTTGTTTTGAGGGCTAAAGCCAACACTGGTTACGTTGCATTAAGTGTTTTCATTAGGTGCTTTTTGGCAATGTCACTCTAAGCACCTAACGATATCTTGCCGAATTATGGTTAAGATAGTAAGTGAATTTCCAGTGAATTGAATTGCATTTTGTAATTTGAGTTTGTATTTGTTCCGAAGATGTCGGTAGTTTTTTTTGTTTTTTTTTTGCAGGTGAAAAATATCACGTTGTCGTCTTCGTTGTTGAAATATTTTGTCCCACTGACATGTGTATATGGTTGTAGTAATTTGGTATTTGGTAAAGGGAAGTGTTGCAGTGACCAGTAAGATTAGGTAAGGGTTTGGTAAAGTAACAAAGTTAAGAGGTTGTCTTCCTTTGGTGGGGTGTAGTGAAAAATGTGCCTCATATTAATATCAGCAATAGCCGTATGTCAGTATTTCTCTCCACATGCGCAGGAATGAATTCTGCCGTCCTGTTTCTTGTGTACGAAATTTCAGCTTGAGATTTTGTTTATTATTTCGTCAAAATTGTTGCATGTAATTGTTATTGCATATAAAACTTTGAACATTTTTAAACAGGTTGTTCAATTATTCAAAGAATTTGAATGTGTTTGCCGCTCTCATTTCTCAAGTCCACGCGCCGTAACAACAATATTTCTATGTTGCCTTTGAAATGAGTGAATATTTATTCATAAATGTTCCGAATGTTTAGGAAATTTTGTATGCTCATTTCACGTTGTCGGGTCCCCAATTTTTAGGGGTAAGATGTTTGCTTGCGGATATGTTACTCTCCCATTTGTAGTGGTATGTTGTTGGTGTTTAGTTATTCCACCATTTATTGTTTGGTTTATGTTTGGTAAGGCAAACGAAGTAATGATGTGTGAAACGACGCGTACAAAAAGAACATTTAAAACAAAGCAGTACAAACAAATTCAAATTTATACATCAACAATACATTACATGAAATATTTCCAAAACATTACTAGTGTTCTAATACTGTTCGTTAAATATTCCTCTGTGTGTGTGTGTGTGTGTGTGTGTGTGTGTGTGTGTGTGTGTGTGTGTGTGACTTACACTAATACTACAAAAAAAGACTAAATAATTAAAGTGTCCCGTAGATGTGTGTGGACTAAGTATATCTACAGAATTTTGATAATGTATGTTAGGAGGAACGTGTCTTCTCCATTGTTGGTTGTTTGTTTCTTTCTTCATGTTGTTTGTTTCTTTCTTTCTGTGGTGTGACGAAATTTCTGTTGTTTTCTTGGCTGAAGCAAGTCTATTTGAAAAAGTAGCACAAGGAAGAGAATGGTTGCAGAGAGTATACGTTTTCGTGGCGGTTGACAGCTGGAAGTCAAAAGTAAAAAAGAAGAAGAGTGTGTTGAATCTGTGAGTCGAAATGGAGAGAGTGAGAATGTTCTCTCTGGAAGTCACAATGGAAAGACAAAGAGCGTTGGAAGATGAGCGTATTCATAGACAATCCTTGTCATCAGTAGGCTCCAAAAACGCGGGACAAAACCGAAGTTGCGGACATAGTTGTGAGCACTAACTACGTGGTTTTCCTGGCTAATAGGTTCCCGGGACTGCATAGTTTACGTGTGTCCGCCATCTTCGTTTCGAGAACAAGTGCCATAACGGCCATTTTAAAATATAGGAGTGTAAATCCTATAATTCTCAGAACTTCAGATGTAATAAGTACCTCCGTAAGGAAAGGTTGGGTAAGATTTGGTTTATTTGTTTTATGGCATATCAACTCCTGATGGGTTATTTAATACTGAAGCTTGATTACAATTGTAATAATGTTTTCAAGGGGGAGTCCCCGTGGCGTAATAGTTAAAGTGCTGGACTGCTCCCTTGAGGTAAGCGAGTTCGAACCCTAATCGAGCTATTACGTTCCCTTTCGGTTTAACACCGACTGCATCTCTGCAGAGGATAAGACTTCCCCCAACACAAGTGTCTTAAATATGATACTAAACAAATCTAATGGTGAGACTCCACTAATACTGGAGCTTTGGAGAACGCGGAGTACCCCTTTATTGCCATCATCCCAGGTCTACTCTGGTGTTAGCATTGGATAGGGTCCTATCTATGGGTCAAATAGAACTGCTTGACATTTAAACTGAGTGCAAACAAATTAGTTATGTTAAACTGAATTGCTTTAAAAAGAACTGTTTATCATTTAACTGTATGTAAATAAATGACTGATGTTTAATTGAATTGTTAGTGGTACATAGCAATACTTGGAACTATTTAAAGATAAACTGAATTGTTAGAAATAGAATGGTTTGATCATTTAAAAATATGTAAACAAATGGCTGATGTTTAATTTGATTGTTTGAGTTAAATAGCAATATTTGAAAGCCTTTAACTGTGTGTAAACAAATAATTAATAGTAAATAGAATTATTCATATTAGATAGAAATAGGTGAAACCATTTAACTGTGTGAAAAAAAATGAGCTCAGGCTCGTTTAAAAATGTTATTTAGAAATTATATATATATATATATATATATATATATATATATATATATATATATATATATATATATATATAAAGGATTTCGCATTAAACGACCTACAATGGTTGATATGCCATAAAACCAAACAAAACCTTGGGAAAGGTATGAACCCCTTCATCATCCCAGCTGTGGGTTAAATAGTATCATTGCTGTTCTTCTACATGTATTGGCATTAAATAAACCACATGGCTTGATATGCCATTAAATAAAGAAACCAAACTATATTTCAAATGTTCCATTGTACCTTTTTTGCTTATAATCATTTGTTTGCACACGATTATGGTTTCAAGTATTCCAATCTAATACTGATAATTTCTAAACATATCTATTTGAGTTATACATGGGACCCTAAAGGGTACTATCAGTCCGAGTCAGGGTGGATCTGGGAGTTATGACTATGAAGGAGTAATCTACTCACTCCCGAGCTCTAAAACTGGATCCTCACCACCGGATGCATTTTAGTATCATACTCAGGACACTAATTTTTGGTGGGTTGAGAGGGGCCATACCATTCAGAGTGAGATAAAATCAGCATATTCTAGGGCCCACCGACAGGGCTCGTTAAAAAAGAGATTCTCTTTCTTCCGAAGCGCACAGCGAAAAGGGAACCAGATTTTTTTTTTTTTTTTTGTATGAAAATGTTCTCATTTCTTTTCACGGGAATCCGGTGTTTTTTGTTTTCTTTTTTTGTTGTTTTTGTTTTTTTGTTTTTGCTTGTTTGTTGTTTTTTTTTTGGGGGGGGGCTCTTTTTTTTTTAACTTTGCTCTACTGAAAAAAGAGACCAGAATCAGAGTCTTTTCTTACAGAGATTCATATTACACTTGAAGACGGTAGGAGACTGTACCGTTCGAAAAGTTGAGTGTCCTTAAAACTATACAAAGCTACTTCGATATCTTACAATAACCAATCTCACTCTTTTATACTGTCATTAACCTCTTTTTAACCAGCGACAAAACATTTTACACTTTGATACATGTATCTGTTATTTGTTTGTTTACAATTATCTGAGGGTCAGTGAAGTTGTAATTTTTGCCTTGTAGTTTCACCTTGACAGATAACGAAATCCTAGATATATTTTTTATAATCACTTATTCTAATTCTTGTGAAATATCTGTCAAAGTATCTGTGCTGTCTACTTAGAAAAAAAGGTGTGTCTGATGTCATGATTCGATATATTTTTAGCTTCCCTCCAAGCTAAAATAGACACAAGGTCGTTTTTTCAAATGTGGAATGCCACGCAGGAAACAAGCTTCTCGAGCAGCGTTTGTAAAAATTGCTTAGATTTCGTCGACAATTAACCCAGCTCTAACCTGTTAGATGTGGGGGGTGCTGCATAGGGTGATGGATTCCCCCAAGAACTAAGCTGCTATTCACTATCTGAACCTCTCAGGCAAAAAAAGCCGAGAAGCTTTTGGCGTAATGATTATCGTCGTAGGAAATGAACTCAGCGAGTCAAATTCTGATACTGAACGAAACTGTTTACCTTTCACTTCATGCTTATAATCTTTGGAAAGACATGGATCCTTTTCTTTCCATCTTGCGATGGATAAATTCTTTTGGCTTACTATGGGTAACTAGTCTAAGAGAAGAAAATTTCTAAATTCAAACCAATCATGATATGCTTAAAAATTATCTTTGTGTCGCATCCTGTTCATTGCAGAGGGGTTGGATAAATACTTAGGAAACAAATGTTTCTCACCGGCACTTCTGCCTAGGTTCAGTTCGTAGTTCTTCGGCCTTCCAGTTGGGATTGGAGTGTAGCATTTGTTTTACTTGCTCGACTGTAGTCTCGTCTCCGGCTAGGACGCTGAAAAAAAAAAAAAAAAAAAAAAACGAGATAAACCCGGTCCTAGAGATTCTGGTCCTGTGGTAGCGTCACCGGTACAGCACCAGCGGAGAGAATTCGAAGAAGACGGACACCTGCATGACACGGAATGTTTACTTGCCCAATACATATATTCATATAACTAAATTCTCATTATGTTCATATATATATCTAACTGAAATCAAGCAAAAACAACACATCACAGCGAGATTTTTATTTGAACAATATTTTATTACCTGTTTTCTTGTTTGTTTTTCTTTGTTTAATGGCATATCAACCTTCATAGGTTACTTAATGCCAAAGCCATTCTTTTAATTAGAACAGTAGTGATATTATTTAACGCATAGTTGGCGGGAAGGGTGAGGAGGTTCATACCTTTCTTAAGGGTATTTGCTCGGAAGTGAACGCAATAACGAGAGTGGAGTTCGAACTCGCTTACTCTACAGCCGTTAATTACTTGAGAAAATTAAATAGAAAGAATGCAAAAGGAGTAAATGAAACCATGTATGTAAAACTGTCCTTATCGTAAGTATGTGTATGTGAAGTCCCGAAGAAATATGAATGTTTGTGAGAGACTTACATTTTGAAAAGTGTTCCTTTGTTGTTGGTTGTGTGGAATTAAAAAGACCTGTGTAAACAAGCTTGGGACATTGTATATTGTGTACTATTCGTGTGTGTATGTTTAATGCATCACATCGTTAGCGGGGGACAAAAATATCTCTGTTCCCGGAGGACGACAAGTCTTAAGGCATCTTGCAAGCGAAATAAAATTAAATCTTCGTGCCCTCTTCCAAAATACTACTTTGGCAACGCTATCCAGCGGTCACTAGAGAAAATTCATTGATAGACAAGGGTAGAGATCCCATACAATCATCTGTCATCCTCTCCCTCCTCAGATGGTACCTGCCTCCTCGCAGGGCTGGATTTATTACCTGGCACTTGAAGCACCCCTGATGGGAAATGCTGACGAAAGCTAAGCAATTTTTGTACAGCTCTGTGAGAGGCTTACCTCTAGCGGGTTACCTTCGCATTAAATTAACCTTGTGTTACATTCTGGTCTTATGAGGAGCCGGATAAATACCATCATCTGTTTTCTTTCAGAGAAGGTTGTAAAGAAGATTAAGGTTCGCTGTGAGCATCCGTAATTTGAAGTGGAAAAAAGTTTGTGTTTGACAAGCAGGTTAGCGTTCGAAATCACGCCGGGATCACCATTTTTAAAGAAGATTAAAGTTCACTGTGTGCGTCTGTAATTTGAAGGGGGAAAACAGTTTGTGTTTGACAAGCAGGTTAGCGTTCGAAATCACGTCGGGATCACCATTTTTAAAGAAGATTAAAGTTCACTGTGTGCGTCTGTAATTTGAAGGGGGAAAATAATAAACAAAGATTTAATCCCCTTACACAAAATTTAATAGTTTTGTTTGGGTAAACCTGCAAGCAATACACATATAAAAAATTTTTGGTCCCCTGTCCATTTATGGTAGAGTGAAAGTTCGCAGGCCTACGTCGGTAAGAAAAGTGTGTGTGTACATGTATTTGGCTTGTCAGTTCAGGAACCAAGGTAACGGTGATCAGCTTGTTAACTAATTGGCAGCTGCGGGTTAAAAAGAGAGAATTCCCTTTTTTTTCTCGCAGAAGTTCCGGCTTTTTGTATCCTTCCGCCAGTGGATTTGATTGGTTGAGTTCAACCAATTTACTTCTGTGAGGGAATTTGTCCGCCAGCAAACTACGAAACCAAAGGAACGAAAGGAAAAAAATCTCCGAGCGGAAAGGGTAAAAAGGATATATATATATATATATATATATATATATATATATATATAAAGGTGATGAAAAGGCAGAAAAACAAAGATGCAAGTCAGTTGAATAAGCTGCTTAAAAAACAAAAAACGAAATTCAAGATGGCGTCTCCCAATCATCATTTAGGCGGAAAAATGAAATGTTTAAGCAGGAGGAAGGCGTCATTTTGGCTCCGACCGTACAGCTTTTTAAACGAGATTTTTTTTTTAAAAAAGCAGTAAAAATATATTACTCACTTTTTTCGTGGTCACTGTAAAAAAAAATTTTTTTTTTTTTATGTTAAAGAGAAGGTGGTTCGGCACGTGATACAGAAGAGCGTAGCAGCAGTGTGCACGAAAGATATTTTGTCGCCTAGGTTAGCACGTGGTGACGAGTCTGTGAACGATTTGAGAAACATTTTTTTTTTCTTTTAGGTATTTCTGTACTTCGTATCCGGTCAAAAGAAATGTCATGTTTCCTGTTTTTCCTTTTTCTTTTTTTTTCTTTACCAGTGGAAAAAAAAGTTTGTTTGACAGGCAGGTTAGTGTTCGAAATCACTATTTATAAATAAGATTAAGGTTAGCTGTGACCATCAGCAATTTGAAGTGAAAAAAAATAAACAAAGATTTAATCCCCTTACACAAAATTTAATAGTTTTGTTAGGCTAGCAGCAATAACGATTCTCTATAGAAACACCAAAGTAAAAGTACGATCACCAGATGGAGACGCAGAATACTTCGACATTGTAGCAGGAGTACTACAAGGGGACACGCTGGCTCCGTACCTCTTTATCATTTGTCTAGACTCCGTACTTAGAACATCGATTGACAAAATCAGAGAGAATGGCTTCGAGCTGACGAAGAAAAGAAGCAGAAGGTACCCCGCAAAAACAATTACCGACGCCGACTACGCCGATGACATAGCGATACTGGCAAATACACCCGACCAAGCCGAAACACTACTGCATAGTTTGGAACGAGCAGACACAGGCATAGGCCTCTATGTTAATATACACAAAACGGAATATATGTGCTATAATCAAACGGGGGACATCTCCACTCTAGAAGGAACCTCTCTTAAACTAGTAGACAAATTCACTTACCTAGGAAGTAGCGTCGAATCAACCGAAAAGGACATCGAAACGAGGTTAACGAAAGCATGGACAGCTATCAATAGGCTATCGATTATATGGAAATCAGACCTAACCGATAAAATGAAACGCAGTTTCTTCCAGGCAACGGTCACATCGATACTGCTATATGGGTGCACTACATGGACGCTAACAAAACGGCTGGAGAAGAAGCTAGACGGCAATTACACAAGAATGCTGCGTGCAATCTTGAACAAGTCCTGGCGGCAACACCCCACAAGACAACAACTGTACGGCCACTTGCCCCCTATCACGAAAACTATTCAAATTAGACGAACCAGACATGCAGGACACTGCTGGAGAAGCAGGGACGAACTCATAAGAGATGTACTCTTATGGACCCTCACACATGGCCATGCAAAAGCAGGACGACTAGCACGAACATACATTCAGCAGCTATGTGAGGATACGGGATGTTGTCCTGAAGACCTACCTAGGGCGATGAACGATAGGGAGGAGTGGCGAGGGAGGGTCAGGGATATCCGTGCTACCAGCACGACATGATGATGATGAAACCTGCAAGCATTATACATATAAAATCTTTAGGTCGCCTGTCCATTTATGGTGTGGTGAAAGTACGCAGGCCTTTGTCGGTACGAAAAGTGTGTGTGTACACGTATTTGAGTTGCAAGTTCAGGAAGCAAAGTAACGGTGATCAGCTCATTCTGTGTTGTTAACTCCTTGGTGGCTGTAGGTTAAAAAGAAAGAATTCCCTTTATTCTCGCAGAAGTTCCGGCTTTTTGTATCTTTCAGCCAGTGAATTTGATTGGTTCAGTTCAACCAATTTACTTCTATGAGGGAATTCGTCCGCCAGTGAAAAATACATCTAATCGCTGCCATAGGTTATAATTCTATCTTCCCAAAACATTGTCTCTTTCTCAGCAAAAAAGAAACTGCAATGGGTGCTTCTTTGCAGCCTTCCAAGGTTTTAGTTTGGTTTGGTTTTATGGCATATCAAGCATTTTAGGTTATTTAATGTCGAATCCTTTATATACATGTATATTAAGAATATGATTTTTAAACACATTTTGTAGATAACATTTTTAAACGAGCCTGATCTTTTTTTTTACCCAGTTAAATGGTTTCACTTATTTCTATCAAATACGAATAATTCTATTTACGATGAATCATTTGTTTGCCCACAGTTTAATGTTTTCAAGTATTGCTATGTATCACTAACAATTCAGTTAAACGTCAGTCATTTCTTTACTTACAGTTAAATGATTAAACACTTCTATTTCAAACCATTTAGTTTAGCATAAGTACACCGTTCAAATGTCAAACAGTTCTATTTTCCCCAAGGATAGGACCCTATCAGATGCTACCGCTTCTGGCCAAAGTGGACCTGGAAGCGATGGCAATAAAGGGGTACTTCACATTCCCCAAATCCTCACCATTAGATTTGTTTAGTATATCCAGGACAATCGTTGGGGGAAGTCTTACTCCTCTGCAGAGATGCAGTCGGTGTATTCTACAGCCCCAGCCAACTGGACCACATTCCAAGGAGTTGGAATTTTTCTCCTGACGCGACCAGATATTGTCGTTAGTATATTACTAGAGGAGGGGAAAATTTTAATGTATTTAATATATCCATACCTTTCCAATGCTATCCCATCAACCTTTTTCTCAGTTCACAACAGAACTTAGACCTTCTCTAAGATCTGTAAGATATGGGAAGTAGTGAGAGTAATAGGTTTTACACTATCACGCAAGCACATGTGTTGTAACAATGAGCTTGGCTGGCAGACCATTACGATTGAGTTCAAACCTCACTGGATATCAGACCCGTAGCTGCTACTGAGCAACTACCGAGTAAATCTGAGCTACAGCAAGGAAAATCCGGGCACTGAAAGAAATTTTTTAAAATATGTCAAAAAAAAAAAAAAAAACTCAATGTCGTTAGAGCGATTCTCAGGATTGTTTCTGGTAAGTATAGCAAACGAGACGGTTTGTAAAAGTGACTTCAACCAATTCACTAACTCAATTACTGCTGCAAAGTGCCGAAAAGAGGTATCTAAGTTGAAGAGAAAATTAGGCCTGCTACATTTCGGTGCTCAAACACGTGACGAATTCAAGAATAGGAAAAGAGAGAGGAAGTGGAAGTAAATCAAAGAAGTATTGTCCAGGATTTTATCCTTACAAGAAGTGGGTTGGAAGTGTACATTAAATTATAATTACTCAAAACTTCCAATATGGACAGAATGCCCCAAAAAGTCATTTTAAAGCAGATTATAGCTGGTTTGAATTCAGATTTTTCCTTCTCTTAAACTGGTTGCCTTACCAAGACCAAAGAACCAAATCAGCCCTACTATTAATCTATAACTGGGTTTGTGACACTATGGACATTTAGTGTGGTAGAATATAGGATTAGATATACTTGTGCGCATACATATGTGTATGTGTATATCATGGTAGACATATATCAGTAAGTATAGATATGTACATGTGTATTTGTGGACCTTGACATATCCATGCACTCGTGTGTGTATGTTGAGTAACCTAAATTTGGGTGGTCCATATCTGAAAATAGGAGGGTGGTGGGTTCTATATATATAAGTCGAATTTTGACAAGTGGCAGTTGAAGTTCAGCCAGGGTGATTATCAGTGACCAGAGAGACGAGAGTGACGTGGAAGATAGCAATTCCAAAGACCTAACAGTAGTAGCAAGTTAGAATTCGCACCACATACAGCGGGGAGCAGAGCTAGAGAAAGGTCCCAAAATGACAAACTCACACACCCGTCCGTGAGCCGGTCAAGTCCTTCGAAAACTTATTTATTTATTTATACTTTTCTTTTTCTTGTGTCTTTGTGACACGGTGCAGTGTGGTATACACTTGCAGAATGCAATAACGTTGAGTTTGCCATCACAGCACAGGCAGATATGCAGAAGACGCAATACACTGAGCAGATGCACGTGCGGCATGCTTTTTCCCCAAGGGTATTAGCATGAAGGGAAACGCAAACAGCCTTGTCTAGGATTTGATCTCGGGACGACGATTCCATTTCATTCAGCGATAACCGTTATAGTAACAGTATAATATATTGTTGAATACAGGGAAGAACAACAACGTCGATGTGCAAAAAATATAATCAACCTCTTTTCTTTTTATTACCCGAAATGTATAAAATGATAGAATAAAGAAGGGAGTCGAAAACGGCTGAGATGTACAAACAGAGCGAAGGTACGAATATTCAGTGAACCGCTTCTTCTTCGTTCAGCTTTCGGAGACTAATACAGGGCCACCTCAAGGCATTGAATCATCTTAGTTTCTCCTCCCTTTTCTACTTTCGCCCAGATTTTTCTCTACCTCGAACCCAGTCTGGTGCAAGGCTAGCGCCCAGAGAGGCGTAATCTCTAGTAGCTCTTTTGTCAGTTCTTTTCGTTTTTTACTCGTCTCTACTGCGATCGAAAGTAGAAGGGAAGGAGTAGCGCCCTCCCCTACACCTTGGTGTAGTAGCTATCGAAAAGGGAGCCTTCGGGTTACCCTCGACTATGGTCGCCAACTTTACTTTACTTACTGGGATCAAAATCTTCCTTGGTTTATATAATTTCCCGGGCGTCACACTTCCTGCCTATGCATTGCATGTGGACACTCTCCCTATATAGCATGCCACCCACGCAACTTACGAGGCACTTCCGCTGTGAACAGAGCGTCCGGTTTACTTTAGAAAACAAGAGTGCATCCTGTTATGCCACCCTCGCAACTTACGTGGAATTTCCGCAGGAACATCGACCTGTTTACTTTATGAAGTAGGTGTACGTCCTGTTATGCCACCCTCGCAACTTACGTGGAATTTCTGCAGGAACATCGACCTGTTTACTTTATGAAGTAGGTGTACGTCCTGTTATGTCACCCACGCAACCCATGCCGTATGTCAAAGGGATCTTTCCGGTCAATGTTCAACAATATATATATATATATATATATATATATATATATATACGAGGTAACATCCCGTTTTATAAACGAAGTTCACTGTCCTTATTTGCATGGCAACAGTGTCATTTTACATAGTTCCACAAGTACAGCGGTCAACTAACCTCTCTTCCAGTGCAGAGCAGGGTTTGTTGGGCATTGCCAAGCAACTCTCCGTGGAGGGGACTGCTACAAGCTGTGAAGATGTCACTTCCAAGCGTTTAGATGCTGTGTGTTATCTGCATACTGAGTGTCATCAGAAGAGTGTCATCTGAAGTAGATGATTGTCGATCTTTCGGTGCATTCTCCACCACCAACCTTCACCACCGACGACCTTCGCAGATAACGTCTATCGTGTCGATACAACCTGTTAGATGTAACGACATCATATGATCATTTGTTCAGACGATGATTTATAACCACACATGATCAACTTCCTTGTACGGACGCATTCTAACAACGCAGGTAGATCACATGCATAACGATTGTAGTCGCCTGTTTAAAGCTTCTGGCTAAGGTCGAGTAAAATCTTGTTATTCCCACCATGACTCATCAGCTTTGGCTTTGACAGATTTACTTCTTATAGGTAGCAAATGAGCTAGTACGGCGATTTAGTCGTTGTTGAGTAAGGCTGCTTTTCATTCCTTGGGTAGAGGTATTTCGGAAGCAATGGATTGGTATAGGTGTTTTTGTTCATCTGAATGAGACTCTTAACTGCAGATTCTGCCTGGCCATTACTTGCTGACTTCCAGGGATTGTGTTTCATAGCCCTTTACTCTACCGTTCAACGTTATATGCATATGTATATATAAGCCTAACACTACGATCGGCCAGCTCACATCTCACATCATTTCAGTTCGTTCTCCTTCCGGTCCTCTGTCGATCGTTTAGTCACCTTGGTCGCTGTGATATCGCATTCGTTCTACTATCCTCATTCTTATTCGTTAAATAAAGAATGATAACACGATCACAACTTCATATACACATTTTACTTTTATTTATTGGCAACTTTTATATGATTACTCGCTCGATCTAAACGGGAAATCAGTGACAGCAAGACGGATCGTTCAACCTCTCGAGTTGAGAGTTTCTCACTAACTTATTTCTAACTCTGGGGCCATTTTGGTCACCTGATTGAAACCATCCAATGAGAGCCGTCTTAGATTGAACTCAAGTTCAACAGTCGTAAATCATGCCTCTGTATTTTTCCATGTTTAACGGTTCAAATTTTAATTCAAATGCTACACTGCATGTCAAAAATAGATCTTTCCGATCTCTTATATAGCACTTACCATGAAAAGTTCAAAGTCCAACTTCTCTTTGAACTTTTCAAAGTCCCACTTCTCTAAAAAGTGCCTAAATTATAATAATATAAACTGGTGTGACAATATTGGTCTGTGGCATTGGTCTATGAGGGCTTAAATCCAGATTAAGAAAAGGGAAAAGTTGAGCGGCTAAAGTTATATGCTAACCCATATAAAATTGAAATCCTGGGAAAGAAGATAACATTTGACAAGTCGGGTAAAATGAGAATTCGGAAATTTTGAAAAGTTTACGGAAAAAGAAAAGAAAATTGTTTTACAAAGGCAAGCAGAAAATTAGCGAAAAGCAGCCACGAATTAAGAAGATTGATGATGTTATTGGAGTAACTGTCTCCAGTTAGGAACTTGTGGGGGGAGTATGTAATTTGGTTATTTCAGTAGATTGCTCTCTAAATTATTCCCACCACAAATACAACACAAAACTTTACAATCACGCAAAAGAAATGGAATAGAACACAACGAACATTAAACAACAAACAATTTAATAAGCATATAACAGAATATGAAAACAAATAAAATACATGATGTGTAAATGGCCTTTTCAAAAATAAAGTTTGACAAGAAGAGAATAAATTTGTTGAAAGATGTGTGTATGTTCATGTTAACGAAGTCCGTAAATAAGTCGTTCTTACTTACATTAAGTTTATAGCGGGTTTTATGAGTGTGGCGACAGCGTGTCGCGTTGATGAAAGAAAGTTTGTCGGGTTTTTCTTTTGACTATAATTCTCGGTCATTTGAAGAGAGTTCATGAACTTTAGTTGATGAAGGAAAGGAATTTATCGGAATGTATCGGCTACTGCTTTACTGGCTTAGTGGCTTGTCTTCGTTTGTGTGTAAGCTTGTGTCTTGTGTGTATAGCTTCCTAACTCTGTATTATTTATATCCTACAGGTGGATAAAAGAATCGTCCTAAAATTTTGGCGCGTAGACATTTGTTGACCAATCAGATTTGTATTTTACTATTTTATTTTCGAGTCTAAATATTTTCTGTTAGTTCACTTCCGATCCTAATTTTCTAGAATGTTCTATTCTATGTTTTTAGCTGATTGGTTAAAAAATATAAAAATGTAATTTAAATGCTAATGCGGTTTTGATCCTAAATTTCTAGAATGTTCTTAAGTATGTTTTTATTGCTTATTTTAAAACTAGAAAAAAAATGTGTATCCTATAAACTGGAACATGAGAGACTGAAAATGGAGTTTTTGTTAATGATAAAAAGGGCCATCTGGTAAATTGGCAACTTCGTTACGTAAGCACCCCAGCTAAGAAGCAGAACACGGGATGCTGACAATGGAATCTTTGTTAACGGCAAGAGGCTGAAGCAGAAAGAACTTCGTATTTTTGTTTGGCGCGAAAATTAATTTGAACGTTATGGTCGTCGCATATTTTCACCCAATAAGCATGACTTATCCTATTCGGCCCGGACCATTTTCCCGGGCAACTTAAAAATGAGGAAAGCCCGCCAAACTACCTCTTCCTCATAACCTTTCGAGCAGGACAAACGTACTTTCTGTCCGCTCCCTTCAGAGCAGCAGAATCATAACACCATGAGGAAAGCCGTCTAATTTATGGACCTTTCGAGTCTACTCTCTGAGACCAAGGCTTCCCTGTTGAACATGAATTAGATGCATGTAATCCGCCACTTACAGGAACACCTTTATGTCGCCTCTAACTTTTGCTATGTCTACAGCGTAATTCCGCTCAAACATCCAGCTACCTCATTCCTGGGCAACCTTTTCTAGAGACCTTCATGCCTCGCTCCTACAGCAACCAGGACCACACATTTATGGGTGACTGCATCATTCCTGTCCTTAAACAGCAAACACTATTTTTTCCTATGTCGATAGCGACGTATATTCAGCATTGCCTTGGCTGTAGCAATGCACATTACGCTCTGGCATTTAGCTGCTATAATTCCTTCTCAACTCAATAACTATTTCCTTCCTTCCTTCCTTCCTTCCTTCCTTCCTACGTGACTTGCAGCATAAAGTTACCCTTTATTCTGGCTGTCATTAAACCTTCTTGAAAACCTTACAAATCTTCGTTCTTCTCCTTTATTTTCCTTCGAATATGGTGAGGAGGTAACGTAACACCTCGCTAAAAGGCCATCTGGAAGTCAGGTCGCCCTCTTAGAAATAAACAAACAAACTTGGCCAGGGAAAATTATCCAGAGTTGACTGTCGGAGCTGATAAGAAATTATTAATTAGTCTGGGACGAAGGATCACTTTTTCGCCCACTTGGTTTTGAAATCAGTTCGATCAAAGTGACAGTCCAACATATTTGGGCAGAAGGAGTGGAATCTCCAGAGTGACGTCACGAGTAAAGAGATGAGAAAGACTGCGCAGGTAGGAGGAAAGCTATCCTCCTGTTATCCTCATCACGAGTGGTAATGATAGGACTGACTTTGTGGAAGTTGTACGAAAAGGGTTGGACCCTGAGATTATGACGAAGTTGTGACAAAGACATAATGAATGTCTAATGATTTGAAAATGACGTTAGGAAGATTCTTCTGCCACTGTCAGAACCTACCCCAGAATCTTGGCAAATATTATATAAGCAAGCCGATTTTGGAGCTCGGCGCGCACTGCCAATCTTGCCACCAGGACATACGGACGTCCGAACGAAGTTGTCGCTGTGGAAACCTGGCCCTCATCAAGATACCAAAGAACTGACTTCTGATGTCCTTAGACCAATCTATGTTCCACACACGCAACCCATCTACGAATTGTACGAACTGATGACTTATAAAACTACTTGTTACGTTTACACCAGTGCAGTGTTTTGTTTTGTTTTTCAATATACATTCCGAGTTCCAGTCACCGACTATCAATAACCTCTTCTTTTCAGGTGTGAATCTTCGCTGCCCTATTCTTAAAAATAGTCACAACATGGGGTGGGGCTGTGTATGGTCACTTTCCTTAGAGAGAACTTATCTGTCTGTTTTCCACGATGTAGCAGATAGACTGGCGATTGTCGGTTAAGAGGTGTTTTGACGATCGACGCTAACAAACTGAAGGCTGCTGCCGAGTATTTATATATTTGGTGCAGTGGTGACTTGGCGAGTGGTATACAGGGAGTTGGTATCAGAAATCACATGACATGGAATTCCGTTGAATTTGTAGCGTCCTCAAGTCGATCTATTTCCCAAAAGTTCGAGAAAAATTCGTCAGTGAAACGATAATCGAATTTGTTGAACTCAAGTAGACTAATGCTAATTTTTTTTCTTTTTTTTTCTACCATTTTCTTGCAAATCGTCTAGGATTAGGGTCTCCATTGACCTAGTGGGAAGAGTGTTCGCCAATGATCCGGGAGACCTGGGTTCAATCCCAGGTCGCGTCATACTGTTAGATAGTCATTTACATGTTCATGCAGCATCACAACGACACCATAATTAAGCCGCATGAAGGAAGGAAGACGCAAGAAGGAAAACGCAGGAAGACTTCTTTACAATTATATTTACCTCTCACTTTATTGTAAGGTTCGAAAGGGTTGTTCAAGGTTTTGTATGTGAGAGGTTGCTGGAGACCGAACATAAACTTCATATTTTGACCCCACTGTTATGACCGTCACGTTGTGTCTTTCTTGTTCTCCTGATGTTGGGGTCTACTCCATCAGGGCTTTCCGAGGGCCCCCTCGGTCGGGTGTGGCTTTCCCTACCACATCTGGTCTCTACTGTCTGGAATTCTGCTGGCAACTGCTTTGGCACCCAACTCAACTCAATTATATAATAATTCAACGCCCACACGATCGCCCACTGGATCTTTGAAATCGAATGTTTAATCGTCATCAAGCGGAAATAACTGTCATGCAGTTCGGAGGTTACTCTCTTCCGGTGCATCACTGTAGTGGCACAATGGGAACCTCACCTTGTCCCATATCATAAGCCTTAATCCGCCCACGCGATCTCTTTCGATTACTGGCCATTGGAATGTGTCACTTCCTTCCGGTGTATCACCTTGGAATAATATTTTGGGGCCGGGTCGAAGGTCAAAATATAACAATCATCCGTTAATTATTTTTCAAAATTCCACATGTGGAATTTTCTTCACGTTCGTCTCCATCAACCTCACACATATTTTACAGAATAATTTACAAAGGACAATAATGGCTGAAAACACAAAAAAAACCCTGAAACACAGCAAATAAAATCTTACTTAGAAGGTGACCTTCTCTCTATGTAACACTTGCCCGCCTAATCATTATCTAAATTTCTCTTACTATCTTTGCGTGGTTGGCCATCTTGACATGCGTGCATCAAGGTACCATACGGATGCATTTTTTTATCTTCTCAACACAACGGGCCCTCCATAATTCCTTGAAGAAATTTCCAAACCCTAAAAAGGACCATACTCTGGTCCCAGATCCTGGTCACAAACTTAGTGACCCTGGTCATTCCAGCAATACATTTCGCCTGGATTCCTCATGACCACACTCCAGTTTTTTGCTCAACAGGTTCCTACTTGGAGTAACCGGAGAATATCATAAACTAAAACACAATATCTTCAAGGCTCAAAGCATTCCACAAAAATCCACAAAAACCATGGCCCAAAACAAAGTATCACAATACATCCGAATGTATCACAATCTGGCACGCATGCAGTAAACCACCTAAAATAGTCCACGCAAAATACTAATTAGCAATGTGTTACTCATTTTCTTTCATTAAGTTTCTGTTTCCATGCACATTGGTTTGCAAGCCCCTGAGGAAACATGTTTTACCTGATCAAACCCGCGCCGGGTTTCTTTTCAATTTAATCAGGAACCCTCGTGGCTACCAATATATAGGCACCTCGCCTTTCCCAGATTCGTTTCACTTTGCCAAATCACACACAAATCCAAAACATCATCGTGACTGAAAGACATAGACATCATCCACAAAATTTTGGAGTAGGCCACGCCTTTTTTCTTTTATTCCATCCTCGGAACTCCAAACTAAAAAATAGAACAGCTTCATGGGCCGGCGAATTCTTCGATAGAATTGCTTTCAACGACAATCTGTAAATCCACTTGAATGAATGTCTGTCCTACTCTTACGTCAGCCCACGATTTCCTCAAAAACAGAAACCAAAAAAAAAAATATTTCCTATTCCACGAAAACCCCAAATTCTAAAAAAAAAATTTTAGAATCAATATAATTACAAATATTAGTAAACCTAGAATAAAATCTTCTGTAAATGGTTTTCGTCAAATTTCATAATATGAACAGGAAAAATAAATTTCTAATGTCGCCTTTAAACTCAAACTCAAAAAATTTTTCACTTTACAACAAGTCAAAACAATGTTACAATCACAGTTCAAAAATGTTCAGTTTTCTTTTCTTCTTTTTTCAATCTATGTAGTGATGTACTGTCTATTTTACTAAAAATGTCTGTTCTTTCTTTCTTTTTTTCTTTTTTTCATATGCTGTGTTCAACAATGTCCAAGTTTCTTCTCTTTCTTTTTTTTTCTTTCCGTCTTTTTACTATTGTCCTGTACGTTTTTGTTTTTGTTTTCATTTTCTTTTTACTTTTTTCTTTCATTTTTTTTTTCATAATGAATTGCTCATTCAATGTCCCTTTTTTTTTCAACCTTATATCTACCTCTCTGTCTTTACCTTAACACGATAACTATAGGTTCGCTTCCCAGTTTATTCAATTTCAGTCTATAGTACCATAAATTAAGCCTGATTTATAATACAACTTTTTCAGTAGCTTACGAGCATTCTTCTTCTTCCTTTTTTTTCTTTTCACAAAATATCCCGGGTTTTTTTTTCTAAACAACCCAAACTTTTATAAATTCTGCCAACATTTCCCAATTCAAAATATTTCCGAATCTGCGAATCTTCGCCAGACTTCGTTCTGTCCAAATTTTGCGCATCTCTTAATTACATCCAAAACCCTGTTTCAAAATATCTTCCCCAATAACAATCTCAAAGCTTCACTCCAGGGGGAACTCACAAAATACCTGTCTGCCTCGTCAGACACAAAAAAACATCTATCACTTAGTTACTCTGCCTCCACGGCAAGACCGTTTTCAAGACAATACCTATGTCTTCAATAACTGATATCAACAATTTCCACAGCAAAACAACCGGACTGATTCTACCAGCGCCGAAAATATCGATTCTCCCAACTTCATAAATATCGAAAAAGTATATGCGCATTCTTCAGACAAACACCAATGTGCAAAATTCATGAACAATCCCATTAATCCTCCCAAGATTCCATCTCTCGGATTAAAATTCTCATTTCCAATCCACAAGTTCCAAACATGAAAACTTGCCCAAAAGATCTTAACTACAGATATGCGGGATTCCAAATCTTGGACTGAAATTCTAATTTTCAATCACCACTTGTCTGGACCAATGAAAAGCTACAACGAATTTTTTTTTTTCTTACAAAGACATATTTACGATGAAATTCCTATTGAAAAAATTTATTTACTATTGCTCTCTATCAAAAAACGGACAGCAACTGTCCCCAAGTCATCTTTTGTTTACCCTTCTTTTTTCCTCCCTCACTTCGATACAATATTACACATAGCAGTAATTTCAATTTTTATCTAGGGACCACACATTTTTTTAAAAATTATTTCCAATTTTATGCTTCTAGTAAGGCCCTTGTCATTACAACTAATCTTTCACAATTATAATCAATTTAAATCCTTTTTTAACGAACCAAAATTAAATGACAGAGAGAGAGATAGAAGTTATATGAATGAGCGCTCTACTTACATTTTTTTTTCTCTTTTTCTCTTTTTTGTTGCTGGTTTGTTCTTGTTTCTTGTTTTCTTTTTTTTTCTTCTTCTTTTCTTCCAGCACGTTGCATTGTTTTCTTCTTTTCTTTCTGTTCTTTCCGCGCCGGTCCGTGCCTCTTATTGTTGATGGTTTGTTCTTGTTTTTATTTCTTTTTACTTCTTTCAATCCCAGCATTTTTCTTTGTCCCTCTTCGTTGATGTCGTGTTGTGATGCTTAAAACTGTCGCTTACGGTAACCAGGTTCGTTTTGAATCCTAGAAGAACTCTGCTGGCACAAGCACCAAATTAGACAATGTTGTATACTCATTTGCCGTATCATAACGACACAATAATAATAACAGACGCACGCAGAAAGACGCAGGAATGAAGGACACAAGAAGACTTCTTTACAATTATATTTACCTCTCATTTTATTGCAAGGGTTCGAAAGGGTTGTTCAAGGTTTGCATGTGAGAGGTTGCTAGAGACCGAACATAAACTTCATATTTTGACCCCACTGTTATGACCGTCATGTTGTGTCTTTCTTGTTCTCCTGATGTTGGGGTCTACTCCATCGGGGCTTTCCGAGGGCCCCCTCGGTCGGGTGTGGCTTTCCTTACCACATCTGGTCTCTAGCTGTCTGGTATTCTGCTGGCAACTGCTTTGGCACCCAGCTCAACTCAATTATATAATAATTCAACGCCCACACGATCGCCCACTGGATCTTTGAAATCGAATGTTTAATCGTCATCAAGCGGAAATAACTGTCATGCAGTTCGGAGGTTACTCTCTTCCGGTGCATCACTGTAGTGGCACAATGGGAACCTCACCTTGTCCCATATCATAAGCCTTAATCCGCCCACGCGATCTCTTTCGATTACTGGCCATTGGAATGTGTCACTTCCTTCCGGTGTATCACCTTGGAATAATATTTTTGGGCCGGGTCGAAGGTCAAAATATAACAATACCAAAGACTTAAAAATGGTACTTGATACCTCCTAGCTTAACACTCAGCAATATAAGGTACGTATCGAGGGTAAAGTGGAGCAATCCAGGGAAAGGAGTAGCGCCCTCCCTTATATCTCGGTATAGTAGCTATTGAAAAGGGAGTATTTTGGTCGCCCTCGACTACAGTCACCAACTTTACTACTTGGGTTATTCTGTTATGAATTTGCAGAAAGTCTGACATGTGGAGATGTATTCTCGTATATCTAATAATATGTCTGACTAGAAAACACAGTCTGACACGTTCCAGGCACCCATCAATACCTTTGAGATGGGCTGAAAAGTTCATATGATGACGTCATTTCTGGTGCTGATTTTTCTGACCAATGGGATGCAAGCACTGAAGTCGGTCATATTCCATGATAGTACATTAGATTAGTGTGTAAATACATTAGATAAGACACCGACTTACAAATTGACTAAATTTTATTTCTTTAACTTGAGTGAAAAGTTTGTTGAAAAAACAAAAGTTGCAAAGTCTTTTCTTATGAGAAAAGATATTAGAGAGTAAATATTCTCCAATATTTACTTTAAGAGAAAGTAAAGTTGATGCATGAAATGAAGCAGTTAGTGTTGTCTAAATCTAGTTAATAGATTTTGTGTGTGTAAAAGATCTTTATGTGATTATGTCACTATGTCGGAAATAGAGTATATTTATGCGCTAAAATGTAAATGTGTGCAGTTTGAATATCTCACCAGCAGGGGAAGATTATCAGTAAGAGCATATCTATGTAAACGATATTTTTGTTCAATTTGGAATAATTAAGCGATGTTGAAATTATATACATTCTTGAAGGAACAGATTATCACTCCAAAGAAATAAAGTCAAAAGATTTGTGTAGATTTACAGAATGGATCCATAAATCTACAGAAGGTTTATAGATTTCCTCGCTTATTTATAAGATTAAGGTCGGCTCGAAATTAGGTAAAAACTTAATGATTTATCTGTTATTCTAATTGGTTAAAGAATGTATTTACAACAATCTTGGAAGAAAAAAGATTTCGTATTATTTTGGGTTTTGATCCTTCAAAACTTGTATAGTAAGTCAAATATTTGTTGCGGAGCCGATAAGTATGTCGACCCCACAAATGAATTATGTGAATGAGAACAGCCAAAGCAATATGAAGGAACAAAGGCGAGGTAACAATAATAACAAGTGACAATTTATTTGTCGTATTTACAAGCGTGTATGTAAATGTCTGTGGCGGTTGTATGTAGTCTTCAGCTAGGATGGCTTATGTCGTTAGCTGGTATAGTCGCGTTGTAGATGTTCGCAGCTGGGCGTTCGACGAGGGTCGCTGGCGTAGGTCGAGTCGTGGAGATACAGCTGGATGTTTGATGCTGGTAAGCTGAGGTCGGTTGAGTCGTGAGTACAGCTAGATGTTTGATGCTGGTAAGCTGAGGTCGGTTGAGTCGTTGAGTACAGCTAGATGTTTGATGCTGGTAAGCTGAGATCGGTCGAGTCGTTGAGTACAGTTGGACAGTCGTCGCGGGCAGCTGAGGTCGGTCGAGGTTGGTAGATCGATATCCCCGGTTATGACGGTATGTTGTGGTTAACCAAGGGTGTGTCGATCCGGTTGCTGGCTCGTACGGCGGGTCGTACGGGAGTCAGGTGTTGCAGTGGTAGGACAGTCCGTAACAGCGAGTCGTTACGTGGACTGCGTGGTACCTGGCAAGAGCGTCGAGGTCGAGGAAAGGCTAGGGTTTTGCCGGGCCCCTTAGCCGTGCGGACGTATCGGACGGGAGCGAAAGCTTTGCCGTGTCAAAGCCGTGCGGACGATGGCTATGGCTAGGTTCGCGCCAAAGCCGTGTGAACGTATCGGACGGGAGCGAACGCTTTGTCGTGTCAAAGCCGTGCGGACGATAGCTATGGCTAGGTTCGCGCCAAAGCCGTGCGGACGTATCGGACGGGAGCGAAAGCTTTACCGTGTCAAAGCCATGCGGACGAGCGGACATATCGGACGGGAGCGAAGGCTTTGTCGTGTCAAAGCCGTGCGGACGAATCGGACGGGGGCGAAGGCTTTGCCGTGCCAAAGCCGTGCAGTCGATGGCTATGGCTTGGTTCGCGCCAAAGCCGTGCAGACGAGCGGACAGGAGCGAAGGCTTTGTCGTGTCAAAGCCGTGCGGACGAGCGGACAGGAGCGAAGGCTTTGTCGTGTCAAAGCCGTGCGGACAGGCCAGGAGGCCGAGGCTAAGATGGGCGTTATCTTAGCGCTGCGCAGATAGTGAAGCGGTAGCTAAAGGCTGGACTGTGCCATTAGCGCTGCGCAGCTTATCGGACAATCGGAACCGAGCGAGAGTAAGACCGGTTGGTCTTAGAATCCGTCTTCGTGTTTGCCACCTGACCGTCTATTTCGACTGGTCATTACTGACCGCCAGAGATGCTCTGACCTGCAGACAGAGACCTCTTATGGTCCTTAAAAGGACCTTTGTGCATACCTATGTAGGTGGGAGAAAGGCAGATCTACCACGAGAAGAGGGATCAACGCCGGAAGGTAAGGTGAATGCAACCGCACAAAATGTAGGATTCCTCCTTAAATGAGCTTCGCGAAGAGCTAGCGATATTTGTTGCTCACCCCACCGAACGGACAAGTATGGCACAAGGCCTTTTTATGGTGGGTCCGGGAGCAGGGCTGTAGCCCACGCGCATCCGGCAGGTTCCAAAAATGCCCTCGGTCCCGTCGGCATTCCCCTTTTGGGGCGCCTCGGGCGTCGGGCAATAAACCCAACCCTCCCAAAGGAGGTAAAAGCCTGGGGGGAAGGCCCCCTGAGACCGAAGGATAAGTTCAAAATTGGCAAGCGAAGAGCCAGCGGTATTTGTTACTCGCCCCACCTAACGAGCAAGTGTGGCACAAGGCCTTTTTTTAGGTGGGACCGGGCGCAGGGCCGTAGCCCACACGCGCCCGGACTTTCCCAAAAATGCCCTCGGCCCCGTCGGCATTCCCCTTTTTAGGGGCGCCTCAGGCGCCGGGCAATTAACCCACCCCCCCTCGAAAGGGGGTAAAAGCCTGGGGGGAAGGCCTCCTGAGGCCGAAGGAAATATTTCAGTCACCGAGCCACACCCGGCCAGATCTGCGCCGCTGCCAGCACGGCCGGCCGAAGTGCGACCCGACAACTGAATCAAATGGCTACTTCTGTAAGAAGCAAGCGAAGAGCCAGCCGACGAGCGTTGAAAAAGGGCCTGTTGATATGACGAAAGTACTGTGACACACAGCTCCAGCCGCGTGAATATAAAATTCTTTGATAAAAAATGAGTGTAGCCATTAAGTATTTTCTTTACCTACTATAAGCTGGCGACGACTATTAGTTCCAGTTTTATCACGTTATTTTTGGCCGAAGTGCTTTGTAAATATTATTAATTTTAATTCATCCTTTTCTTTCAGCTGTCGTTAGAAAGAAAAAGGGCTTAGTCAGTTCCGGCCGTACCCGGATATAATTGTCCTACAGCGGGCGTGTAACTTAATATGTTTATGTTTATCGGCAGGTCGCGGCATATTGTCATCTGCGAATCTCAAAGAAATATTAGAACGAGTGCTCAAGTGCAGATTGGTAAACCAATGTAAAATTAACAACTTCTCGAGCCTACTTTTTGCATAAAATTTAACCCTATTTTAGAATGGAAATCAGATATTTTTTTATAAGAGTATCTTGGTCCACCTTTAAACTTTTCAGCCGACCCTTGTATATGCTATTAGTATATCACACACTTCGGGCGACGTGGAATGATAACTCTTTAAATATGAAACCTTTCTGGGCGGACATTTCATTCCGAACATCAGAGTATGGGCGTAAAGTGGCCAGGGGATCTGCTTAATCAGTGAGACAGTCCTGTATTATGGTCTTTCTGGGTTGATCCCACTCTTCATCTTGAGCCGTTAACTTGCGTATCTGAGTCAGCTCTTCATTACGGATCAGGAGAAACTAATCATGTTGACATGACCTCAACTGTTTGATAGGATCGTGATAGCATGTCAACGATATACATGAGTTTTCTTTTGACGTACACAAAGTTGATATCATATTTCTGAATGCTCAGTAGCATCTGTTGCAACTGTTTAGGCGCTTTTGCAAGGGATTTCTTTATTATAGTTTCCAGTGGTTTGTGATCATAATGGATCTCTGCTTTTTGCTACATATGTACTTGTTGAATTTTTCTAGAGAGAAGCCAACTGCAAGTATCTCTTTTTTAATTTGTGTATATATCTACTCTGCTTGTATCATACGCTATAGGGGTTTTTTTGCTGTCGTAGAACAGTACCAAATCCTTCTGAACTGGCATCACTATGGATTATAAGGTCCTCTTTCGTGTTGTAGTTGGTGAGTACCGTTGCTCCTCTGTCAGATTGCTTTATTTCTGTAAATGTTGCCTCATGTACGTGAGATCACCTCCACGGAACATCTTTGCGAATTAATAGTAAGATAGGTTCAATAACTGTGGATATATAGCGATGGGGATAACATTATTATTATTATTATTATTATTATTATTATCGGGGTTTTTAGGTTTAAGTTAGTTTTGCGTTGGTTATGTTGGTATTACGTTGGTTGCGTTGGTATTTCGTTGGTAGCGTTGGTATTTCGTCGGTTGTTATCCCCTCGCTAAATGTTGATGGAAAATAAAGGCGGTGGAGAAGAACGAAGACGTCGTTAGGTTTTTGTATCACGGTTTTAATGGCAGCATGAATTAAAGGGGTTCACACTGGTATGCTGCGAGGTCTCGTAGTAAGGAAGGAAGGTAGGAAGTTGTTAGAGTGTATCATCTAATTTGTTTTTAACTAGGATCCCTTGGTCTAGAAGAATAGACCCAAGGGGTCCATAGACTAGATGGCTCTCCTCATCATGGTTGATACTGCTACTCTATTCAGGAACAGACGTTAAGACGTCCGTTCCCGTTGAGGATTTCTGAGCGAGAGAGAGATTCGCAGGCTTTCTTCAATTTTTGGTGCTGCTTGGAAATATGGTTCGGGCTGAATAGGACAGGTCATCCTGATTGGGTGAAAATGTTCGGCGACTTTAACGGTCAAATTAAATTACGCACCAAACAAAAATTCAAGTTTCTTTCTGCTACAGATAGTTGCACACAGAAATTTTGACCGTTTCGCAAAGTCACTGTACTCTTTCGACTGAAGTAGCTATTAACAGCATCAATTTCAGCAGGATCTTGAGAAAACCATCCCCTGTTGGGAAGTGCCTAATGATGCTTATTGCTAAATGTTGAAGCTATGCCTTTTCACAACTCAGCTTGACCTCTTCCTCGCTGCACTTTCAGATTTCTATTTTGGTCAGTTGTTTCTAGTTCAAGTTTCTCCAACCAAACACGATTATGTCCCCTGCGACGCATATGACTCCATTAAAATTATCAAGAGGGACGTGAAGATGCTTTTGAAATATTTTCAAACACAAAGAGATCCAAAAGTGAAGTTTAAGTTATCAATACCGACCTAATCCTGGAAAATAATGAGATGACTGGATTCCTCGTCTAACGCTACGTGCCAGTTCAGCATAAAAAATGTCAGAATATTCAGTCAGTGCTTGTTTCCATTCTGTCTCTGACCTGATATTGGCAATGTTGACATACTACATCGTTATTGTGTTCATCTGCTCACTTTCCCGTTTCCCTGGCAATGAGACCAGGTCTTCATTTACAACAGTAAATTCAGCAGAGTGCTTTTTTTTTTTTTTTTGGTTCTTCGGGTTGTATAACTTGACACATTTACCAATGACTGCGATTTTGGTCCCGTTTCACATCCGTACTTTCTTAGTCACCTGTTATTGCTTGATGTTCTGTACTTTTGTGGGATCACGTTTACATTGGTACTATAGTCAATTTGAAACTTCAACTCTCATTCAGTGTCATGTTAGAATATATATATATATATATATATATATATATATATATATATATATAATTATTATTATTATAATTACAACAGTGTTGGTTGTCTCTAAATCATTTTGTGGGTTTGTGGCGAACCAAGTGCAATATAAACGGATAGTACTCAATATCTAGGATAGAGCTATTATATAATAAAAATAAATAAATATATAATAGATTTATATATTTAATGCCATGGAATTTAGTCTGCGATCCCTGGGTTTCATGGAGTTTTTACAAAACAATAATCATCGGGCAGTTAACAAAACGTTTTGTTAACTGCCTGATGGTTGTTATTTTGTAAAAACTCCATGAAACCCAGGGGTCGCAGACTAAATTCCATGGCATTAAATATATAAATCTATTATATATATATATATATATATATATATATATATATATATAATTTACCAAACCCTCCGCACAATCAGGATGTGACACAAGGTCAATCTTTAAGGGGAGTTTAATAGATTTGAATTCAGAGTTTCCCTTCTCCTAGACAGGTAGCTATACCTAGTTTAAAGAGTCAGTCTGCCCTACTATTTACCCAGAGCTGGAGGTAGAATAGTTGGATTCATATCTTTCCCAATGGTATTAGTGCTATGTGGAATGCAAACAGTCTCGTCCCAGATTTGAACTCGGTTCGTCGTGTCCATTTCCTATGACCCTAACCACCACACCATGAGCACCTGTTAGAATATATTGTTTTACGTTCACTTTCAGAACTCATATATAACACATGTTCGGTGTTAGGGGAAAAAATCAGACAAAACACGGTTGACCTCATACTCGAGTTTGACTTGTCAGGATTTTCCATTGAGGTGTTTTCTCTGGTATTTCACTGCAAAATGGTTGCTAGTGTTGCACAATCGACATGTTTGACATCTTTTTTCGTATCTCTTGTTGCTGAAATTATATCTTATTTGTTCGTGTTTGTGGATTTAACGCTTGTGTTCCTATCTTAGCCACTTATTTATTTCTTCTTTCATTTCACCATAGTTTTATGGGGTATAAGATTTTGTTCTTTGTTTGTCATCATTGTGACTGTTGGTTGTCGGAGGATTACTGAGGTCTATTTGGGATGATTATGAATTTCGTATCTGACTCCTTTTTCTTTTTCTGATCCCATTAACTTGTTGTCTTTGTCTGTGAAAGGCTGCAAGAGAGTTAAGGACCGAAGGAAAGAGACGAGGATACCTTTTAACTCAAACTTTACTTTAGGGTTTAATTACAGTTATGTGGTGTTGAACGTTTTCCTGTGCCAGTAGAAATAATCACGTCTCTCAGACAAAATATTGAAATATATTAGAGTCATTTTCAATGGGTTATATTTAACATTTGTTGTTATGTCCAGTGGGTGTTTTCAGTGAGGCATGTTTAGCAGATGCGGCTTGCTAGCTAGAGACATGGCTGACTACCAGGCCCTGGAACCAATCAGCACGTGCTCACTGCAAGCAGCCGAGAGAAAGTGGTCCTTCCAGTACCAGTGGTGAAGGTTTTGTGAGAGAGAATTTCTCTTTGGTGCCAATCCCCACACATTTGTTTTTGTATTTTCCTGTGGTCTAAGTGCCACTGGGGTCTTGTAGTCACTCTTAATGCCAACTGTTATTGAAATCGTCGTCCTTTTTGTTTTATACAGTTCCCTTTGTAAATATTTGTCATCAGAGTTATAAAGTGTCTGAGCTGCCACCATGTTACATTATAGTTTTCAAACACCACAAATACAAGAATTTAAAGAGGAAAATTGCCGAGGACTGGCTTTTATTCAAATAGCAAGAGGATGTGCTGTGAGGCGGTATCATAAGGGACTCTATTGTATACTAACATCACTTACCTAAACTCCCTCCTACTGTTTAACTCAAACTACTACATTCATCTGTCTGCAACCTCCTACCAACTCACTGGCTAGCAAAAAGCAGCAATTTTACTCACTAAGAATAAAGTCTATAATGTATAAGCATGTATCTTGATGTCTTGTCAATTTTGCTTTTTTAATATATGCATGATACCTTTAATACAAAGGTATTAAGAAAATACAAAAGACTCTACCCTTACATCAGTCATTTGTTTGCATACATGGTCATTGCATTTTTCAATGAGTTTGAACTAATTTTTCTTGCACACTAATATTGCTATTGTTTCTACACAGCGAACTGGTTTTAATTATGCTAACATTTATAATTCTATTCAACATTAATCATTTGTTTGCACACATTAATTATTCTATTGAACAATATTCTTTCATTTGCATGCATTCAAATGGTTCCAAGTATTGCTCTGTTATATCAATATTTCAATTTAGGTACACAGTTAAAGAGTTTCAAGCATTGCTATTTAGCACTAATAATTCTATCCGACATTACTCATTTGTTTGCACGCAGCTAAATGTTTTCAAGTATTGCAATGTATCACTAACAATTCAATTAAAAATCAGTCATTATAAGTCAACAAAGTTAAATGGTTCAAAGTATTGCTATGTATCACTGACAATTCAATTAAACATCAGTGATTTATTTACTCACAGTTAAAGGATCAAACAGTTCTATTTCTGTTAGGAGTCAGACACCTAACAAAAAAATATCAAAGTTATTTCTCCTAGGAGATTAAAAAAAAAAGGAGCATTGGGGAATTTGTGGTGACTGGAAGAACATAGACACACGAGACAGAAAAACTGACTTGGATCCACCAAGACACATGGATGTACAGTTGACTGGTGCCCACAAAGTTAAAACAGTTCTGTTCCTGGTCATTTGATGCATGTCTCTGCCTGTAGTTAATAAACCTAACTTTTTTGTTGTACACCCACGAGTCCATCTCTTTTAACATTTATGTACATATTTTCTTGGTTCATAAAAAGGTAACAATTTCTAACAATTCATTTTAGCATAAGTCATTTGTTTGCACTCAGTTTAAATGTCAAACAGTTCTACTTAACACATAGATAGGATCCTTTCAGATGCTACCACTCCAGGTCAGAGTGAACCTGGGAGCAATGGTAATGAAGGGGTACTCTGCATTATCCAAAGCTCCAAACTGGAGCCTTACAATTAAATAGTCATATCCAGAACATTCACTGGGTGGGGTGGGGGTCTTATTCCTCTGCAGAGATGCAGTCGGTTTATTCTACACCCCCAGCCTACAAGACTGTCGTCAACCTTTACAGGAAGTAAGCAGGTTGCATACATTAAATTATAATGATGGCTTTCCAGTGACTTTGGTTTGGTTGGGCCTTTGTCAGTTATTTAATGCCAAAATAATCCTTGTAGAAGAACAGTAGTAGTATTAAATAACCCACATAGGTTGATACGTCATTAAATAAAGAAATCAAAATTGAAATAAGCAAATATAAGCTTGTAATGAATCATTTTCCCATTCTTTCAATAAAACTGGTATTGGAATGATTAGTAACAAGAAAGATATTTTAGTCAATTCCCTTCTGACCAAGGACCAATATTAGTATTAGTTCATCTATGATATACTAACACTGAACACAATGGAAGGAAAGACCAAATAAATGCATTTGTACATACAAGAACATTTAATTTTTGATATACATAATATACCCACCAGTGGTATTAAAAAGAAATGTTACCAAATATGTCCCATGGTAGAATTATACACATTTTTTTCCATAAACAAAAAAAATGTGAAACAAATACGAATAACAAAAGGCTAACTTGACAATTGTAGGAAATATAAGTATGTAGCTTGACTATTTCCTCATAAGTGTCAGGGGCAACATCTTTACTGTTCAAAGAACAAAAACAAAAAGAGGTTGAGAATGGGTTTCCAGAACTGTCATGTGACATCCTGTAGGATCCCTAACAGGCATATAAATTATCTAAGAGAGATATTTATTAATTGTATTAATACAATGAGCTTTTTAAACACTCACAGTACATGAAAGTACATGAAGGAAGCAACCAAGTCAAAATCCAGAGGGAAGCTGAGATCAGGTGTATTCTTGCTTCAGGATAATGCACCTGTTCACACTGCACAGGTTGCAGTAGCTGAAGCAGTTAACAATGGCTTTGAATTGCTACCCCATCCACTTACTCACCAGACTAGGCTCCATCTGACTTCTTGCTTCCTAAGCTCAAATTCCACCTGCATATTTGCCACTTTGGAAACAAGAATGTAGAGGAATTTTTGGTGGACCAAGATGTCACTTTCTTCTGTGATGGGATTGCAATGCTTGAGCATCATTGGACCAAGTGCATTGATGTCAAAGTGGAGGGGACTATATTGAAAAAAGGTAAAAAAAAACTGTCAGCTGAGTGAAGTTTAAAACTTTTTGAACAAGCCCCGTATGTACTATAATAAAAACAAAATCAACACTAAGTGAAAAACAAGACTTTATTGAACAGAAATAATATCTGAAGAGAAAGATAAAAATGTGACAATTCTTACAACAATATAGAAAAAGTTGAAACAGGTTTGCACTTTTGGTCTTCCAAGAGAACATTGAATAAAAAAAAATTGCTTTATCACAGTTTTGGAGGATGGCCAGAGATAACCGTCAGAACAAAAAGAACAATATCAATTCATACACACACACACACACACACAAAAAAAAAAAGAGAAATAAAAGAAATTAAAAAATACTGGACAGAGTTTGATGAAGAGTGGTACTGTTATCTAATATATATTTTATGTTTATTCTTTACACAAGTACAAAATAGTTGACTTAGTACAAACAAATTTAGTATAAAGAATAAAAATCAGCAATCTGGCAATTTAGTAGAAAAAATGTTTTTTTTTTGTTTGCCATATTAAGAGTATTTTAAAATATAAATAAAAATATAAAAACATACCAGGACAAGAAAAAAAAAACAAATGTGTCATTTGAAAAGAAAAAAATATCAGTAGCAAATTCATGAATAAAATTCAGCTATTACCAAAATAGTTTTTTACTAAGCTGTGCCACAAAGTCATAAGTATAGAGCACACAGTGAGAATTAAACTTCAGTGGTCTGCTAATCCAGCTTGCTAACCATTACACATGAGGGGATCAGGCTATTGCCAATATAACATAACTAAAAATATTTCTTTTATAAGAAAACTAAGTACCAATAACAAAGAAAAAAAATAATAATGATATTTATTTCAGCATCTTTCAGATTAGAATCCAGCAAAATAAAAATTTTTTGTCTTCAGCTGAAATTGACAAATTTTCAAAAGATTAATATTTGATAAAATTTTTTTTAAAAAAGCAGCTAAAGATATATAGATTTATTTTTTAGTTACAGTTTTCTAGACTTGAATACGTTTAGCACCTTTTTTTTTTTAATAAACAGTCATAAATCTTAGTGTTAAATGATAAATTGGTGAAATCTATTATTTGGCAGATAGTGTAGTTAGTTTAAAACAATGTCATCTAGTGTGATTGAAGTATGATGGCATCATGGTTTTCATTGGACTAGAGAGTCATGTGATCAGATAAAACTAAAAATTTAGAAGTTGAGAAATAAGATAATTTCAGTCAGTTAGAAATTGCCTATGAGAGCAGAACAATTTCCACCATGCTCCGATTGCTGACTCCCAGTCCGAGAGTCCAGTTAGTAAGATAAAGTTGTCACCAAGAAATAAAATTTCCACACATAAAAATGTGTCCAGGTTGTTCTTCATTCCAACACAGAATAACTTACTAGAGTTGCAAGATCAATGAAGAAATGAGACACAGACAACAGTGACACAAGGCAACACAGAAGAATGACAGAGAGACAATGGATAAACATAGAAGTAATGATAATGAGAAATAAATTTAACAATGCAGCATAAATTCTGAACTGAGAATATAACATTAGATCTTCAATTGAAAACAAAAAGTTATTTTTTTATATTAGAATTCTACGGTATACAACTCTAAATAACACTTTACATAATGTTTCAAAACTTAACTGATCAGTAAAGCAAAACTGTAACATTTAGAAGATCCAAAAATACAATTAACAAATTAATATGTATGTACAAAACTTACAGCTGAGGTATTATTTATCATATATACTGATTGATAAAATAAATTCTCCAAAACTATAAATTTAGTTTTAAATCAGAAAGAATAATGAAATTGATGTCAAATTGAAGTAAATCAAATCCTAAGACTAAGTTTACTTTTCAATCGTCACAAATTGCTACTACACATTCTCTCAATTTTTCATTTCATCTATGAAGACAGTTTTCAGTTTATTTTTTATCCAAGTGGGCCCAACAACATCAACAACAAATGAAACTCATGGACTTTTCAATTTTGGAAACAACCAGAAGACTGAAGGTGCTAATTGTAAGGTATATGGAAAATATGCAAAAAAAATGTGAATTTCAGGTTTCTTACTATTTATGTGACTTGAATATAGCACTCATGACTAACAAATCATTCTACTCATTGCCATCACACATCAAATGGATACTAAGCACATTTGAACAGAACTTTATTTACTACCAAATAAACACTCCACTATGTTTATATTTCCTCTATTAATGATACCATGAAGTAACAAACATGACTTAAATCAATCAACCTGAATATTTTTCAAGCAACAAATTTTTTGTTAAAATTTTGAAAAGATAGCATTATAATAAGTAGAAATTTTAAAATAGACTCTTAATAATTATAAAGAAATAAGTTGAATTTATAAAATGTTAGGGAATAAATGTTAATTGATATACATCTAAGTATAGATTTGGGAGTTATTTTCCAAGAATTAGATCCAAAGGAATTCACATTTGATGTTCTTTAAACAAAACTTTTTTTTTGCTTTTTTTAGCTCATTTCTATTATTTTCAAAACTTAAGGTTGTATTTGAGAGATTAGAACACTTTACATTTTCAGGTATTTTTTAGCAAGGAACCCAAGAGCAAAGGGGAACACAAAGTTCTAAAGGTTAAGGGAAAAAAAAGGATTGGAACATATTGCAGAAAGAAAATGAAAAGGACAAAAAAAAAAGAAAAGATAATCATATCCTTTCATGAATAAAATGAGACTGAGAGAGAGAGAGTCAACAACAAGACAGAAAGAGTTGTCTTTTCCTCTGGTATTTGATCTAGGTTTTCAGTTTTTCTATTCCAAGACAGACAAGCATAAGAAAACCTTCCAAGCCTTCTAGATGGAGTATGAGATGCCAATTGATTAAGTCCAGTTCCACGAGGCTGCACCTGCCCTGCTTCCATTGTCTGAAAAAGTTGAGGGTTGGGTTTATTGCCAAACACATGAGGTGCCTAAATAAGAGGGGCAATGCTGACAGGACTGGACAATTTTTGTATCAACCCCACCATTAAACCAATTATGAGTCACATCCAACCACCATGGGGGAGGATTATAGAAATCCAAGTGGAAAAGGCATATCTGCCAAGTAAATAAGGAGTCAAAACAATTCATAGCATGATTTCTTTGAATTTTTAATTGTTCTACACTAAGATCAACATGAAGACAATGACAAATATATTCCATTTTTTTTTTTTTTATTAAAAACTCATTTGATTACTTAGTAAGTTGTGTTTATGCAAAGAGATTATTTTTAACATTGTTAGGTATCATAAAATTTAAAAAACTAAGCTTCTATGGTATACAAAAAAATAACAACAATATAAAAAGGTGCAAATTTATGTACATACACAAAAATATAGGAGTTGCATTTGTCATTGGTGATTTTGAACAAAACCTCAGATTTTTATATACATTATTTCGTATAGATTAAAACTGGCAGGAATTTTTTTAAAATCTAAAGAAAATTACTTCACATACTTTAAAAAGGCCACTAGTGAGCATTTTATATTGTTTTATACAAAATATGCATTGAAGAAAAAATTTGATAATGTAATATTTTTTATGTCTTTTGCTTGAACAGATATGTTGGCAAAGTTAAAAGCATGTTTCAATTTGAATTTTGTTGTTATTAGAAATATTCAAACACAAAAAGGTTTATTTACATAAAGATAACACAACTAACAATGTGTTCATTTCAATAAGAGCCAGAAAATGTTCAATACAAACAAGATAATAGAGCATGGTTTACAGTCAGATTATTTTGAGGGAAATAATTCCAGCTTGATTACTAAAGTTAAGCAGCAATGATCTTAAATGGATGATCACTTAAAAACAGTAGGTACCACAAGCAACAAGATTTATATGCCAGATGAAGCAAAGCTTAAGAAATTGTAAATAGAGAATTCTTATACAACACTTAACAGGATAAAGATATAAAAAAACATTTTGGACCATATATCATAAAAAACATATATGGCAGGATATATACATTTCTTGCATTGATAAATGCATTACTAATGAGATTGTTCTTTTATAGCATAGGTATTCTAATCTATATATGTGTATATAGCTGCTGTCTCCAGAAATTATCAGCTGTACAATTATTAATTAGCATTATAAGCAATAGAAAAAAAATCAATTTGAATTTTAAATTAATGATAGAATCAGCAGAAACCATAGACAACAGAAAAGTCTAATAAATACCTAGAATTATATTTCTGTGCAGATTACCATGTTCTTTTTTTAGCAACCAAATATACAGCAAAGTAGGTTGAGAGAGAGAGAGAGCTGCAAAGAGATAAAATCAGCAAAGTTATATATGAGAATAGAATCTCATACAGAAAAGAGGTAGGGAGATAAAATCAGCAAAGTTAGATATGAGAATAAAATCTCATATAGAAAAAAGGTAAAGAGATAAAGTCAGCAAAATTAGACATGAGAATAGACTCTCCTACAGAAAAAAGGCAGAAATCAAATCAACAAAATTAGACATGAGAATAGAATATCATACAGAAATGAAGAAGAGAGATAAAAACAGCAAAGTCAAACAGGAGAACAGAACCTCAGGTAAAAATCAGTTAAAAAGGGAAAATAAATTGCAATGGGAAAATATTCATGTTTAGTTTCAGCAGAATTAATAAACAGACAATTTTTTTAACAAACAGCAGCAATGTTTTAAACTGGTTTCTCTTTAACAAAACTGATTTAGATTTTAAAAAGACAAAAGAAAAGCCAAATAACAATGATACCGAAAAAAGAAGAAAATAATTCTAAAGTGTAATATCAATATACACCAACATATTCATTTTCTTCATCCTTTGAAATTTATATTTAAAAACAAAAAAAAAAAAAATCAATAATTATTAAAAAAAATCTTTTAAACTTGCTCAGTCATTGTTTCCAAATAAATTTCACCCTTTATTTTATATACTAAAAATTAAACAAGAACATTTTCATTTGTTTTGTTTTTTTACACATAATCCAGAATGATTTTTAACAATATTTGTTAAGAAGGACTCTTTATTTACTTATAGAGTTATAATTGTAGTCAAAGCCTTAGTTGTATCAGCACACATGCACATTACATATGTACAAATATACAGAAGTGTTAAATCCATACCTTGTATAGTAAAAATTACAAAATAACATTATCATTTCTTTATTAGACAAAAACTTCAGTGCCATTTTTTAAAAAAAGGCACACCTGAATTAGATTATATAAGGATAAAGAAACTTTGCATATGGGAGTATAACAAACTTTCTAAAATTCTTTTATATTAAGAAAAGAAAAAACACAAAATCAAAGCAATATAAACGAGGGTTTAAGAGTTAACTTAGGACGTCCATTCAAAGTGCAAGGGAGATAATTCATTTACAGATTTTTTTGCGTTTATTTTAATATCTCGAGAAAAAAAGAAGTTCTACTTTAAATATGGACAGAAATGATAGCTGAATCTCGTTAATCTATATGTTCAAATTTTATCATGAACAGCAGCTAATCAGGTTTACAGTAGTTTTTTCTGAATTAAAGTTTTAACAATATAATGACATGAATCAGCAAGCCATTTTCATAATAATGACAATTTCATAATTTTCTGTAAATTCTTCTTCAAATTGGCAATTAGAAATGTGAAAAGATTATAAAATCATTTTAAGAACGTTTTTTTGCAAATGTATAACAAAGTAACAATGGGTACAACTTTTGAAAATCTCAATGAAATGTCTACTGTTAAATGATACCATATAGAAAACTGTTAGTATAAAAATGTATCAAAACCACAAGTGAAAATTTGTATTAGGATTCTGTAATATTCATATAATAATCCTTTTCTGACATCATAAAATTCTCAGTTAAAATTGTTGCAAATTTCTCAAATCCAAACTCAAAATAACAGAAAAAAGTTTGCTTATAAACCATAAAGGAGGAGATAAGCATTAATAAAATAAGTAGTAATAAAACAATACCACCTCTGTTCTAGAAAAGTCATGGATGTATATAAATTTCATACCCAAACTATTATGGGACAGAGGTAGTAATTTTGATTTTTAATGCAAGTTTCTTTCAAATAATATTGTTTGTTTATTCGTTTATTTGGGTTTTATGGCATTTCAACCATTGTAGGTTATTTAGTACCAAATCCATTTTTATAAAAATAAGCAGTTCTATTTCAAACAATTCAGTTAAGCACAAGTACACAATTTAATTGTCAAAAACATTTCTATTTCAAGCTATCAGTTTAGTCAAACAGTTTTATTTCAAACAATTCAGTTTAGTATAAGTATAGTTTTTTGTTTACACAGAGTTAAATGTCAAAACTGTTCTATTTCAAACAATTTAGTTTAGCATACAAAAATAGTTCCATGGAATAATGGTATTTGCTATCTTTATGTTTCCTACATATATATGCAAGAATAAAGGTCTGAGTTAATATCCAAGGAGAATATACAGTATATATGGGCTTTGCGTACTATTGATACAGGCTTTATTTTGAAACCAGAGCACATACTTGTATATATTATCACTAACTGTAATCTACCTGTAGTACCTCCAACTGCTTAAATAATTGAAGCAGTTTCTCTTTGTTTTAAGTTGTCTCCCCTTGGGGCAAGATTTAAAGAAAAAAAAAAGGAAATAGTGGAACATATAAGGTTTTGTCTCTTTTGTAACAGTCAAGAAGTTTTCATGTTTGATAAACCAGTAAAACAGAAGAAAACAACTTACGTTTATTTATGCCAGCAAACAGAGGACTACTGTACCAATATATTTAATCTTGAGTAAATTGAAACCTATTTAGGGTGTAGCAATTTTATTATCTATCAATATATATGAGAAAACAGCATCTTCCAATTTTGTACAATATTTTTCACTTATGGTTCCTTAGTTTAGCCAATTTAAGCATGAAAGAAAGTCATATAAACCTCAGTCCTATAATAATTGTTACGTTTACATAGCTATTTCATACACAAGATGTAACAACTGTTATGGGACAGATGTAGTAATATTTTTTTATTATCAAATTCTTATACCGAATTTGTAAAAAGATTGCCAGAAATTTCCACCTCTTATTTCATGGCCTTGTCTGTATTTACCAATATTGTACGAATCCAAAAGGAAATTAATAAGAAAGGTACAAAGTACTCAAAAAATAAACAAAAAATTAATTAAAAAATAAACATTTTTCAAAGGTTATAATGTCTCAAGCATTTTTATGAGAACAAATATTTAACAAAGTGGGGATAAAAAAGAAGTAAATATCAAATTTGCAAATAGAATTATTTCATGACAATTTACAAATGATAAAAACTAAATACATTTATAAATTATCATATATTTACCACTTGACTGAATTAAAGCTTATAACATCTAAAATGCTTGTAAGAAAAATAGTTTTTGTTCTCTCTTACAGTAAAAAAATAAATAAATGAATAAAATGCCCACAATCAAATGATACTATACAAAAAATCATTGTTTTTTGTCTTGCTTTTTATAGATGTTTTTATCAATACTTGTAAATTTTGATAAAAACACAAACAGAAAATTTATACAAGACATTTTTTAAAAATATTTTTCAAACATTTAATGCAAACTACTAAAACTTTTCTCAGTGAACATAAAAGGTTTTAAATTTTATACACATCATTTACTTAAACTTGAGAGAATTCATTTTTTTTCTTTGATAGAGACAAAACATGCAATAGATCCTTTTTAAGTTTAATAAGGGTGTTTCAGAAAAGTTGATATCATTTCATAATCTAATAATTTGACTAGTTACCATTCAAATCATCTCAAATTTTAACAGCATGTGTACAAACAATTCAAAATCCTATATTTAATTTTTTTTTTTTCAAGTCTAAAAATCCCATTCACAAAAGAAAAGGCATTTAAACATTAGACATAAAATTAGGAATTATTTCTACAGCTGCTGCTAAAATTTGAGATCATTTGAACGTGAATTGGTCAAGTTATTAGATGTTGAAATTATATCAATTTTTCTGAAATACCCTGTACATCACAAATAATATTGAATTGTTTGAAACATTTTGTATTTAAAAAAAGAAAAAAAAAGAATCTTAATAAAATATCACCTGATGCTCAAAATCAAAGAGTAAACAAAAGTTAATTCTAGAAACTTCCAGCAATGTTTTCAAACATTTTAGACATAGAAGAACCAGTAAATTTCATAAGAGAATCCTGTAATGTATCAGGAGAAGGTGGGATCCATAAGTAAGTCCGAACTTCAGCAAATTGAGTTCCCAGTAAGAGAACAACAATGTTGTTGTGATTATCCATTGACACATTGAGTGGGCGAACATTTGTATCGATCCGGAAGGTATCTTGCAGAGGACATCCTAGAGGCCGTCCTTTTGGACTAAATGCTTGAACACGAAAGTTCCCAGCATCAGCTACAATGATGTTGTTGTCCTTATCAGTACACACTCCCATAGGATTCATTAGCATACCAATACACTTACCCTTTTGCCCAATGCTATATTTGAATGTTCCTTCCATAGTAAACACTTTTAAACAATGGTTGTGCATGTCTGATACTATAATGTAATTTTTTTTATTGGTAGCTACAAATGCAGGAGTGTCAAAACGTTCTTTTCCAGCACCTTTCCAGCCAAAGGATTTGGATAGTTTATGCTGCTCTGTAAAAACATAGACACAATTGTTTTCCAAACTAGTGACCACAGCATAATTATCCATACCGATTGCTACACCACTTGGCTTGGCATAATTGTAATGAAGGCCCAAGTATTCTCCCAAGATAGTTCCATTTGAATTGTAGATTCTCAAAATAGCATTCCCTGAAAAATGAAAATGTTTTTTTTTAATTTTAGATACATTTTTTTAATCCTTAAAATATAAAACAGTCATAAGGGTAAGTTCCTTTTAAATAATCATATAAATATACAAAATTTGCTCTTCTCAAACATAAGATCCCAAATTTTTAGATATCAATTGATTTTAGTAATCAGGCAGGAATCACTGTTTTAATGTATTTCCTACTTACATTGGTACTTCAAAACTAAATTTGTTCCTTTATACAAATAAAAGAAATAAAAAGATAATAGAAAAAATTTTCCAAACAAATTTTTCTTGCTTAACATTCAGAAGGCCTTTATCTACTCAGGTAATTAGTCAAATTTGAAAAATATTGATTTTCTATGGTTTCACATGAGGGGTCCTATACATAATATAAACATAATATTGATTTTCTATGGTTTCAGATGAAGGAACAAGATTTTCTGTCAAAATTGATACATGAAATAAAAACACGAGAAAGATAAATTGTATATATGTAAATTGGAAAGTCAGAGATCATTTTGACATTCTATCTATATTGTAAACAGGACCCCCAGTTTATGGTCTTAGACTGAGAGGCCTATTCACAAAATATATACAACACTAAGACAAGCTCTTCTACTTCTTACTTTCAAATCTTAATTTTTATGTACAATCAGTGATGGTTTCAATATTGAAGTTATATCATATAAAACTATCAAAAGTCAAGATTTTTCAAATTTGATAAATGCATAAGTAGAAGGTCTTGTAAGTACCAATCAACAAAAATAAGTCCTCCAAATTTTTTTTAGATAGGACCAATATCTTTCAGAAGTGTTTTCACAGGGCTTTGTTGCATTAAAATTTTTTTCTTTCAGAAGCAGTATAAAAAGAAGAACACATATTAGGACTACGTTAGAAAGTCAAAATGCTACAATTTGTTACTCAATGACTTACAGTTCTCTCTTAAGGTAAAATACATTTACATTCAGTTGTTCAAGCTTGAATAAACATGTACAAGTTGATACAAAAATAGAAACGCTATTTTTTGTGCCATATTAGAGAAATTTTAGAACTGTCTTTGAAATTTACTTAAATATTTTTTTATTGCTCAGACAATTAGTCAATTGTAGTATGTTATAGAAAGTAAGAGAAAAATGGGTCCCAGATAGAAAGGAATACTGATCTGTATTTAAAAACTTTTCACTTCTTGCTTGACTCATAAAAAATATATTAAACCCAACTGACAGGGTTGGGGGGAAAACTATTTAAAGTATATGTATATTTACCCTTGATCAATAGGATAGCAAGTGTTACTGCAGATGATGGCCAGTGAGATACATTAGATCCAACACAACCTTGTAAGGCTTGTTAAGAGACAAGCCTTTCTGTCAATATTCAAAAATAAAGTTATCTTGTTTAGGTCAATAATCCCAAATGTTTCAACAGTAACTAGTATTACAATGAACAGCATAAGATTATTATTTCACATTTATTGTCAAGTCACCTCTTTTCTCGAGTGAACAGTCTTATCATTCTATAATTATACTCCACATTTCTGTTACATATACAATGAAAAAGATTAGCTTACAGATAGGAGCTTTTGTTGAAAGTCATGAAAATAAAATCAGGAGATACTTACCAGCTTTGGAGGAGGCTACCAAAACTGAATCATTTTGGAACAGAGCAATATCATGGATATCACAATCTGCAACTATTTTGTTGAGGAATTTTCCATCTTTAGCAAAATGTAGGATTCGGTTTCCACCCTGATCTGATATAAAAACATCTCCCAGAGGGTTTACAGCAAGTCCATAAGGTTTTCGAAAATCATTCACATTGCCACCATATCTTCCAAATTTCATCAAAAGCCCATCTTTGCAAGGATCAAAATCTATGGGTTGTTCTGCAGCATCAAGTTCCTTCTGCAAATTGGCTTTCTCTGTGGTAATATCAGGATACAACATGGTAGTAGGTGGTTTTGGTATCTTTGGAGGTGGTGGCCTAGGAGGTCTTTGAGGTTTACAAACTTCCTGAAAGAATTAAAAGAAATCATTTTTTTAAATTTATTAGTATTCATGTAATCTTCAGTCAAAGATTATACGTACTTTGAGAAATACACGATACCCCAAGTATTTGAGAACACACTTAACAGGCCCCAAATGAAAGATCATTTAACATAATGCTACATGGTATGTGTCAAATTTCCACATTTCTCTAAACTTAGTAAAAGGGTTTTTAACAAAATCATAAATCAATTTGTTCCATTTAAGTCTTTATCATCTGAAATCCAATCAAAATGAAGAATGTTGACATATGTTTATAAATTGCATGCAAATAAAAGCAAACTGAAAAATATACCTGAAACACAAACACAAAATCATCAATATATAATCTTGGTTAAATTATGATCAAGTCGTGTTTAAAAACACCAGGTACAGCTTGATCACCAAAGTTAAGCAGCTATTAGCTTACTCAGTCCTCAGATAGCTTACAGTATCTGTTTGTCCTAAATGGCCATCCATCTAAGTACTATAAGCCAGACTAAGCAAAGCTTAGTAAATTTTATGGATAAATTTGGTTAATTCTTCACTCCTACATTGGCCCACTCCAGTATTTCTTACTGGCCAGATTAGCGTACCGTACAGGGTGTGTAGGTATTTGTGAACATATCTTTGTGAAAGATGATCAAACATAATGTTACATGGTATGTGTCATATTTCAAAATTGTAATTTCTCTCTCTCAGACATATTGAAAGCATTAACATAGCAGCTTCCAATCTGAAAAAGGATTTGGAAAGACAGTCCTTGCTTGTGGCACTACCTGCCAATCAGAGAAACTTCAATATAACCAATTTTTGAAAGTGGTCAGGTCTTTGGGTTAAAGGTCATGAATGATCTGAAGACCTCTGATAAGAATGCCTCATCTACAGTGAATAGAAAGAAACAGTCTAAATAATCAGCCATTGTAAGGACATCCAAGATCATCCGGGAGGAATTCCATCACATACATACATACACACTTCAAAACACATGAATAAATAAATACATATATATATATAAATAATTGAATAAAATCCAACAATCATAAACCTAATTTCCAAGATAGGAAACAATTCAGACTAAATAATCCTACCAAGACCAAATTAGGCTTAGTATCTAAGGATTTAATACAGAGAATTATGTCTAGGATACTAAATAGCCCTAAATATAACCTGTGAAAAAACTCTATATACTATCAATTAGTTGAAAAACATTGAGAATAAAAAGAGGTCTATATACATCCAATTCGATATTAGAGTTTTACTAGAGAATTGTTACTAAAATGCCAGGATCATGCTAGGGAATATACAGACATCACAGATGAGGAAATAGAAATCATTCTAACATGTATGAAATCTATTCTATCTGATAATCATAGAACTCGGGTGAAAAGTCACGTGGACAACTTCAATGTACCCATAGGGATTTATATCTATGACATGTTTGGTCGTATTGTTAATTTAGAGCAGATGGGGTTTTATCAGGATGACAGAATTATCTTCATCCCAGACAGTAATGGCCCCAAGACCTCTGAAATACAGAAGAAGATTATTAGGGCATTTAAATTACAAGGTCTGCAAATTGAGATATCCTCAAACTTAAAGATAATTGACTTTCTTGATGTCACACTAAATTTAAATAATGGCACCTTCAAAACTTTTAGTAAGAGCAATTCCACCCCCACCTACATGAATATTGATTCTAACCACCCAAGATCGATATTGAAGCAGATTTTGAATGCAGTAAACCAGATGATAAATAGGTTATCCTCATGTACAGGAATTTTTAAGGAGAGCAAAAGTATATATGATGAAGCCCTCAAAAACAGCAGATTCAAAGGTAGACTGGAGTATGTGAACCCAATGCACTCCGGCTCTAATGGAAGAAGTAATAGTTGTGAGACCTGAGTACTCATCAAGTTAGGTGATACCAATAATAGACAAGGAAAAAAAAGAAATAGAAGAGCAATCTGGTTTAACCCGCCATTCAGTAAACTTATTGTCTATGTTTGTATCAATCGGTTTGTAGTAGGTTTTATCTTCCAATATTTCTTGGATTATGGTTTTATAGTACGTTTTATCTAAGATGACTACAGCACTACCTTTGTCTGCTTCTTTTATAATTATGTTTTCATTTTCCTGTAAATTTTTGTTCCTGTGTATACATACAAAAAAAAGAGAAAGTGCTACCAATAAATTTAAAACCACACAGCCCCTCACACAAAATCTCCCCAAGATACACACTCACACACAGACAAGAAAAAAAACTGTTAGTGAAACCCAAAACTACTCCAACACCAATGCAAACACACAATGATAAATATATCATATATCAAAGAGGGGTAAATCAGACCAAAGTAAACACACTCTAGGGAAAATAACCCCTATAAAAAAACCACCTGACCAACCTAAAACCATTCAAAATGTAAACCAAGAGTGAGTTCAAGTCTCATTGAGTACCCCATTAACAAAGCCTTGTGCCACATATGTTCTCTGAGGAAAACAACAAGCACAAAACATACACATATATAACACGTACGTAAGAACAATATAGATGAATTCAAAAAATACATATCTTTTCATGAACCTTCCTATTTTAAAATATACTATTATTCTTTCTTTGGACCTACAACAGCCATTTTATATATATATATATATATATATATATATATATATATATATATATATATATATATACATACATGTATACATGCACACACACATATTATATATATATATATATATATATATATATATATATATATATATATACACACACACACACATAAATACATATAAATATACGTATACACATGCGCACATATATATATATATATAAGTATACTCATATATACGTATATATATACACACACACACACACACATAAATGTATACAAACACACTCGTATATATATATATACGCACACATATATATAGACTTACACACACACACGAATACACACACACATATATATGCACACATATATATAGACTTACACACACACACACACACACATATATATACACATTTATATATACGTATATACACACACACAGATATATACATTTATATATACGTATACACAGACACACATTTATATATACGTATACACACACACATATATTTATATATATGTATATACACACACACACACATATATATGTATACACACACACACACGTGTACACACACACAAACATATATACATACACACACACACATATATACAAACACACACACATATATATATATATATATATATATATATATATATATATACACACACATATATAAACATAAACACAGGCATATATATATATATATATATATATATATATATATATATATATATATATACACATACACACACACACATACACACACGCAAATATATATATATATATATATATGCATATATAAAAATGTATACACACACACACACACACATACACGCACACTTATATATATATATATATATAAAAAACGTATACACACACACATACACTTATATATATATATATACATAGATATATAAAGACGTATACACATACACATACACTTATATATATATACATAGATATATAAAAACGTATACACATACACACACATATATATATATACACACACACACACACACACACACACACACACACACACACACACATATACTGCGGGATCTGAATTGATCAGCTCAACCAACTCCCTGCTGTCATGACAACATCTTTCTTTCTGATCTTCTCTGAGCACCCTTGGGACAAGCTTCGCGCAAATCTTCTGTATCTTCAGTTCCTCACGAATAATTGTGTGTACAGTTCCCACACTGACATCAAACTGTGCACTTATTGTCTCTATCGATATATGACGGTCCTTATCCATGAAATTCTTTATTTAGCCAATCAACTCTGGTGTTCTGACTTCCTTACTCCTCCCATACCTCTCATCATCGCTCACAGACTCCCTTGTATCTCTTATGCCACTCAAAAACTGATGCTCGATTCATGCAAGATGCTCCAAAAGCAGTCTGAAGCATTCCATACGTTTCTGTGGCATTTTTTCTAAGTTTGTCCAGATTACATTTTTGAAATACACCAGCTGTGACAATCAGGCTTTAGTAGGGTGGATTTCAATTCCTGCTATAGCTGTTCATTTGAAGCTGAAATCATAAAAATTGGTCAGTCATCTCATAAGATGTATAGCAATAACCTACTGAATTTTCAAGAGTCTATGACAATATTAAATGCCTGTACAAAAAAAGTCTGGAAGCTTATTGAAGGCACTAGTATATATATATATATATAACACAAATACATATATATATATAAATAAATATATATTAGTTTTTATATACATTTATCTAATAGCATTACGACAATCATGAAGCAGAGAAAGCATTCATGCTATTATATATATATATATATATATATATATATATATATATATATATATATATATATATATATATATATATATATATATATATATATATATATATATATAAACTTGAATTGGAGGTGCCCGTGGTGTAATGGTTATCGTCGCAGGATATGGACACGGTGACACGAGTTCAAATCCTGGACCTGACTGATTGCATTTCACATTGCACTAATACCCTTGGGAAAGGTATGAATCCAAATATTCTCCCTCCAGCTATGGGTAAATAGTAGGGCAGACTAGGTTCTTCAGCCTTGGTGAGGCAACTAGTCTAGAAGGAAAACTCTGAATTCAAACCTGTTAAACTCTGCTTCAAAATTGACCTTGTGTCATATCCCGCCCGAGCGGAGGGGTTGGTAAATAGGATATATAAACTTGAATTTCTAAATTTGTTTGATTTATGTATTTTTGGTCTGCTGATGTGTAAGTGTGTATTTATTGTGTATATGTGCTTGTATCAATATAAACTAACATATATCTATTTATTTTTATTATATAATAGCTCTATAATAGATATTGGGCACTCTCCAAATTATACCACATTTGGTCTGCCACAAACCCACCAATTGAGATAGCGACCATATACAACTGTTTTATATATATATATATATATATATATATATATATGTTTTCACACATACACACATATATATACTCTCATATATACAAATATATATGTATACATACACACATACATATATAGGTATACACACACTCATATAATATACTTATATATGTAAACATATATATATATATATATATATATATATATATATATGCAAACACACACTCATGCACTTATATATATCTTACTACACAACTGCACAGAACCTAAAATTGAGAAGATACTTAGGAAGAACCAAAATGGCTTTCAGAGAAATTGATCCATGACATCACAAATCCTGACTATCCGTCAAATTCTAGAAGTTGTACGTGCAAAAAATCCTTGAAGCAACAATGTTATTTGTTGACTTCTCCAAAGCCTTTGACTCCATACACAGAGGGAAGATGGAACAAATGCTACTTGCCTACAGCCTACCCAAAGAAACCATCGCAGCCATAACGATGCTATATAAAAACATGAAAGTAAAAGTTTGCTCTCCAGATAGAGACACAGACTACTTCGACATTGTAGGAGGTGTGCTGCAAGGAGACATATTAGCCCCATACTTCTTTATCATCTGCATAGACCACGTGGTTAGAAAATCTATTGATATAATGAAAGATAACGGTTTCAAGCTGGCAAAGGAAAGAAGCAAAAGATACACCACACAAACAATTACAGACACAGACTACACCAATGGCAACACTTCGGGCAAATATACCCACTCAAGCTGAAACCCTGCTATGCAGTCTGGAATGAGCAGCTGCTGGCATAGACCTCCATGTCAATGCAGACAAGACGGAATATATGGGCTTTAATCAAAGAGGTAACATCTCCTCACTAAAGAGTGAGCCTTTGAAAGTAGTTGACAAGTTCACCCATGTAGGAAGCAGTGTCTCATCAACTGAAACAGACATCAAAGACATAGACAGCTATCAATAGGCTACCAGTCATATGGAAGTCAGACCTAACCGATAAAATAAAACGCAGTCTTTTCCAAATAGCAGTTGTATCAATACTGTTATATGGATGTACTAAATGGACGCTAACTAAACATACAGAGTAAAAGCTTGACGGCAATCACACAAGAATGCTGCAAGCAATATTGAACAAGTCCTGGAGGCAGAACCCCACAAAACAGCAGCTATACAGCCACCTACCACCCATCACAAAAGCTATCAAAGTTAGACGAACCAGACATGCAGGACACTGCTGGAGAAGTAAGAATGAACTCATGGGTGATATACTCCTGTGGACCCCTTCACATGGACGAGCGAAGGCAGGACGACCAGCTAGAAGCTCTCTACAATAGCTCTGTGCCAATACAGGATATAGCCTTGAAGACCTCCTAGGAGCAATGGACAATAGAGACAGGTGACAAGAGAGGGTCAGGGAGATCCGTGATGGCAGTACGATATATACATATGTATGCACACACACACACACATCACATAAATATACACACACATGCAGACACCTTCATACATATGAATACACACACATTCACCCAGCCCTGCGCCATATCTAAACAAAAACATTAGTAGATTACTACATATATATATATATATATATATATATATATACATACACACACACACACAGCGAGTAACTAACAGATGGAATTAAGAGAGTAATGATGTCAAGCTTTTCATTTGATCATCTATAGTTTGAAAAGAGTAAATTTTTGTTTTCACAACATTCTAATTAAAATATATTCGTAAAACTTAAAAATGAACTAAGTTATGACTAGGATTTAAAACTCGTTTGACAATGATAACAGTCACTAGAGAAAAATAAGATAAAAAACATCAAAAAGGAGATATGAAAATTAGAACTTTTTTTTTTTAACAAATTAAAGAGGGGAAAAAATATGCTCGAAAAACAAACCTGAAAATGTTACTAGAGTTTCAGACGTAAAAATAGACGTTGCATAGGAAAAGTTTTACAAAAAATGAAAACTAAAACAAAAGCGACAGATAAGTTCTAAAATTTCTGTCTGCAGTCCATTAATACAAAACAGTTCAATGTAACAAACAACAAGTGACTTTTTATTTTCAGAGTAATGACTCATGGTATTTATTATAACCAACAAATTAGAACAGGTCATTTCCTACTCCTACCACAGAGGAATTGTCACTTGACTCAGATAATGAATGCTACCGGCAATCTTATTCACAAACAACAATTTTTTTTTTTCAGATTGTATTCAAACAAGTTACAAAGTGGAAAAATCTCAGCTTTCTTTTACAGTGACAACTCAACTTATAGAAATTCCAGTTTAGTTAGTTTTAGATTAAAATATTCTCTTTAGGAACTGTTTAATTTATTTTGTTTTGAACTGGTAATTCACATAAGTAACATGTAGATTACCACCTCCTGATTGTGAAACTCAGTTTTGAGTTTTTACCTTGCTTTATAATTGATAATATATTTTGATATTGCCCTTCATTTCCATGTATTGAGAAATTTGAAGATTTTAGGATTTACTGATAGTCGAGGAGACCAGGGTTCAATCCCAGGTCGAGTCATACTAAAGACTCAAAAAATGGTACTTAATGAAGCCTTGGTTAACACTCAGCATTATAAGGTAAGGTTCAAGGGTAAAGTGGAGCAATCCAGGGAATGGAGTAGCACCCTCCCTCTACACCTCGGTGTAGTAACTATTGAAAAAGGAGCCTTCAGGTCACTCGCAACTAAGGTCGCCAACTTTACTTTTATTTTTATAGATACAAGTTGTTGATCGTAGTCAAGGGAGACCTGAAGGCTTTTCATAAGCTATTACACCAATGTGTAGGGAAACCACTACTCCTTTTCCTGGATTGCTCCACTTTATCCTTGATCCATACCTTATAATGCTAAGTGTTAAGCAAAGATGCATCAAGTACCATTTTTGGAGTCTTTGATATGACTCAGCCTGGGATTGAACCCTGGTCTCCCAGGCCACTAGGCCAATGATGCACTATATTATTTGTACATACTAATTAAACTATGAAGTTTTCAGTAATATATAAAAATATAAAAACTCTTTAGAATTTAAACAACAAAAATTCTTGAGGAATTTTTAATAAGTATTGATTTGAAGGAATTCTGAAAAGTTCTTGGAAATACCAAGAAGGAAAAGACCAAGAGCTACAGAACATGAATGTTATTCCACATAATCATCCTGAAATTTAATAAATTTGGCACATCTTTTGAATTTCGTTAATTATTAAAATAGAAATTTTAAAAAAGTCATTCCTTTTTTGGTTATGCCTACGACTTTTTCTTCGTATTTAAATACTGTTACTGCATTCCAACATCTATAACTGTATTAATATGATGTTTGATCATGTGACTTTGATATATGCATTTTTGTTTTTTTAAGTTGAGTCAAACAAAAAGAAATAAATCAATTTTTAATTACATTTCCAATACTGCTATATTATTTCAATAAAAGCAACAAGAGTATGATGAAGACCAGTTAGTTGAAACAGGTGTCTTGACAGTCATAACAGGATTTGGTTTGGTTTGGTTTTATGGCACATCAACCATTACAGGTTATTTAATGCCAGATCCATTTTTATACATATAAATAGTTCTATTTCAATCAATTCAGTTTGGCATAAGTACACAGTTTAAAGGTCAAAAACAGTTCTATTTCAAATTATTCAGTTTAGTCAACAAAGTTAAATGATTCCAAGTATTGCTATGTATCCTGAATAATTCAATTAAACATCAGTCATTTATTCACACGCAGTTAAATGAATAACAGCTCAGTTTAGCATAAGTATGCAGTTTAAATGTCAAAACACTTATATTTCAAACAATTCAGTTATAAGCACACAGTTTAGTTCTATTTGACCCATAGACAGGACACTATCAGGTGCAATCAGAGTGGACCTGGGAGCAATGGCAATAAAGGGGTACTCCACATTCCCCAAAGCTCCAGTATTACTGGAGCCTCACCATCAGATTGTTTAGTGCCATATCTAGGACACTCATTGGAGAAGTTTTACTCTCCTGCAGAGATAGAGTCAGTGTATTCTACAGCCCCAGCCAACTGGGCGGGTCACCACAGGGAGAGCTGGTGTGCTAAAAATTGTGTAACTTAGATCATAGTAATAACAGTAATATATTCATAGGGATAAGAGGGGTAGTTTTCACTAAAGGGATAAATGTGAAGCATACCAAATGTTGAGGATAAAAAGGTAGATAGGTAGGTAGTTATGACAATACTAATGTAGAGATGATCTATTGACCCTTGTAGTAAGGTCAAATATGCATGGGTATAGGGTAGGGTAGATTTCACCTAGTTTATTTATCCGTTCTTATTTAGCATGATTTACACCAAAGCCAAATGATGACAGTAGGTAGGTAGTTACTAATACAGAATAAATTGGTTTGTATAGAAATTCAGTAATGAAAAAAAAAATATTATTTCGCCTTTTGCTGCAAACAGTTGAATGCCATCCTGTATAATTTTAAACAGGAAATAATCAAATGTTAAAATTAAAGAGTTTCTTCAGTTTCCTGTTAAAAGAAATGCTGATCAATCCAACAAGCAAAAGGTTTTTTATATGTCAACTGCTAATAAGTTATTTAATGCCAAATTCAATCTTTGTGTGTGTGTGTGTGGCAAACAATTATAAAGTTTCAACAAGTAACTATTTCTATTTAATAATAAAAATCATATGCAGTCTATTATAGCTTCAAGCAACTATTTTTAATACAAATGATTTGCACACAGTTATATATTTTCAAATATTCCAATCCAATACAAATAATTTGTATACAATTATATGGCTTCAAATAACTATTCCTATTAATAATTTTAAAATGGTAAATACTACATACTTAATTGTAATATCACTGTTTTAAGAGGAAAATCATTTTAAACATTATCTCAAACAAATATATTTACTCTATAAATGGGACCCTAACAGGAGCAGAGTGAACCTGGGAGTAATTGCAATAAATAAGTAAACTGGAGTCTCACCACACCAAATGCAGTTTAGTGTCATACCCTAGATGTACAAGCAAAAAGATTGATACAAGCACATATACACAATAAATACACACTTACACATCAGCAGACCAAAAATACATAAATCAAACAAATTTAGAACTTCAAGTGTAATCAAGTATAAAAAATAAGTAAAGTCTTATTGAAATTTGAGATATAACAAACTGTAATTCGAGAGATCGTACACAGCTGATCTTTTTTAAAATAATTATTAAATTGGAACATGTCTTCCCACCCAAACATTTAATCCCCATAAGCCTCTTGCATTATTGTAGTGTTTCTGAGAAATTTTTTCCGAGATTAATATAATACACACTCGCTACTTTTATGCATTCATTAAGTGAAAATCATATGGTTTTACTCATACAAGTCAAATCTAACATCGTTGTAATGAATTAATTTGCTTCTTAACACAATTAGAATTCATAAAATTCAAGTGGCCAATGAATTTTTGAACACACTGATATATATCAGATATTTACCATAGACAAATGGTTAGCCTTAAATACCACTCTTCAAATAGCAACTTCTACCCTTACCAACTATCTAATTGATATTATTGTAGTTATTTACTCAACCCCTCTACCATAAGCAGAATGCAACACAAGATCAATTTTTAAGCAGAGTACAGCTGGTTTTAATTTACAGTTTTCCTTCACTTAGAGTAGTTTCTGTATGGAGGCTAAACAGCCCAGTCTGCTCTACTATTTACCTATAGCTGAAAAAAGAAAAGATGAATCCAAGAGAATTAACAAGAACTGAAATTTGAACTTGACTCACAGAGTTCATTTCCTATGATGATAACCACTATACCATTATTATCATTATTATTATTGTTGCTGTATATTGTTCCATTAAAAATAATAAAATCCTGGTATCTTTGAGTTAAAAAATTTTTTCTAATGACTTATTTAGGGTGTACTTATTTACGGGCAACACTGTATATTTTGTATACAATTTTACAGCTATAATTTTACAAAAATGTATATAGAAAAAAAAAGAAAATGAACTCCCTTTGTTTGCTTTTAAAAAAAAAAAGCAAATAAAAGTGTTAACTAGTCATAGGTCACAACCAATATAATAAACAGAGCCTACTAAAATATTTTTCTTTAGATAAACCAAGCTGCAACACTATTTGGGGGTTTTCCTTTCTGTAAAAATAGAAACTGTTCTTTTTTTCCCTCACAATATATATGATATGATGACTTGTTTTTGAACACAGATATCATCAGAGGGGAAGGGGGCATCTGGGATCAGGTGTGTAATATTATGACCTGGAAATGACCTCAATGTCATCAAGTTGGAATTATGCAAATGTAATTGAAGACATCTGGAAATAAATTAGAAAACAAAATCTCAAACCTTGAACATATCATGAAATGGTAAGATTTAAATTAGTTAATTTTTTTCTTGTTAAGTTTGCTCTATGATATTTTTGTATTGAAACTCTAAGAACAAAAGAAAATTATCTCCCTTGTTGAAGATTTGCATAGATACAGAGCCAGCCACATTTTTGTTGAAATAACTAACACAATGGCAACCACTCATGACTGACGTATGTTACCTGAATTCTACCCACATGTTTCAAACCAGTCATATCTTGTAATTACCTATATTTTACATGATGCTGTGAACAGGATCAGATCCAGGTGAGTGAGAAAGCATTTTTTTTATTGAGGCAGGCATATCTTTTGCCTCTGCAAAGCTTTACACAAAGATATTTGTAAGTAAGAAGATTACAAAAGACAGTTTGCCCATGCTGGACCATTCAATGCTCAAAAATTTGGGTATCAAGACTTTGCATAAAATGCTTATCAAACAAGCTCATCAATGAAACCCCAGTCTCACCTCCATCAACTGCGAAACTTCTCCAATTCCACAAGTTCAAAATAGACTGGGATGTATTCACAAAATAAATTACTAACCTTCCTCTCACACAGCTGAACATTCAACTATACAATTGCACTGACAAAACTGTCCAAAACTCAATTATCAACACCAACCTTGATTTTTTAACAGTGGTGCTAGTAAACTACTTGACATGTTGGAAATCTTGGTGACAGAAATCAAGTGCCATTATGCATAGGATTTTATTTTCTTCAATTTTGCAGAGTAACAATGAGTCAATTCAAAGCTATTTGAATAGCTTAAGATCAGGAGATTGAAATTTCATACATGCAAACAGCAATCATGATTTACACAGCATATAAGTAAGTAATGTTGGCAACTACTGTCAAGGGCGACCAGAAAGCTCCCTTTTGAATAGCTACTACATTGAGGTGTAAGGGAAGGCACTACTCCTAATCCCTGGATTGCTCCAATTTACCCTCGATATGTACCTTATACTGCTGAGTGTTAAGCAAGGAGGTATCCATATTTACCAACCCCTCTGGTCGGGCAGGATATGACACAAAGTCAATTTTTAAGCGGTGTTTAACAGGTTTGAATTCAGAGTTTTTCCTTCTCCTAGACTAGTTGCCTTCACCAAGGCTGAAGAACCTAGTCTGTCCTACTATTAACCCATAGCTGGAGGGAGAATAATTGGATTCATACCTTTCCCAAGGGTATTAGTGCTATGTGAAATGCAATCAGCCTCATCCAGGATTTGAACTTGTGTTGCTGTGTCCATTTCCTATGACGATAACCATTACACCACTGGCACCTCCAAAGATGGTAGTAACAGGTTGTTTATAAGAAAGTAGGTGTGAGAGAAGGGGATGGCAGCTATGAGTAGCAATCAGAGATGCTAAATAGGGCAGTTTGGCATTTGGTGTGTGGATTAACTCTCTCACTGCCACTTAGGGGGCTGGACAATTGCCCAAAAATGGAAAATTTCAGTTGAGACAAAGGAATAATTGATATTTCAGAGCCAATCTGACCCCCACCCGGTTCTAGGCATGTTATTATTTAAACTTATTTTTAGACTTTAAGAAGAACAAGGAAGACCAGGACCATAGGGAAAACAGAAAAGAAAGGGTTGAATAGATCAACTAACTTCAGCTAAGTACATTAAAATAATTCAAAGAAGAGTTATCACCTAGATTGAATCAGAATTGAACACCTGTGCCTAAGAATTGGCCAAGTTACTTTCTGAACTCATGATCAGACATCAACCAAAAACCACTACTTAGACACCCAGAGTGAACAACTAGAAGCCCAGGTCTTAAGGTATAGTTGTCCATCACTCCTCACAATTTTTATAAAGGACTGAAATTTATATGGTTGTTTTCACATGTTACCTTTTATATAACCATCAAGCTGCCATTAGCCATGGCATACTAACTCCTGCAGCAGATTTCTGGTTATTTGAGACCAGGCACAACATGGGCATTCAACTTCTGAACAACTACAGAAGTCATCATAATCCATAATTGATAGAAGAAAGTGAGAGCCACCATCAGATATTCAGTGAGCCCTTTAGTATAGTAATACCACTCCAGGTCAGAGTGGACCTGGGAGTAATGGCAATGAAGGAGTACACCATGTTCCCAGGAGCTCCAAAACTAGAACCTCACCATCAGGTGCAGTTTCATGTCATGCAGAGGACACCCCTTTCAGAGAACGCAATTGGTAAATTCTAAGCTTCACCAACAGGACTTTTTTTATTTCTTTTTAAACATTTTATACATTTCTACTATATATCTATCATCATGATTTTCTCATCAAAACAATCTAATAATCAGAAATATTTTCATCTGATGATTTGGAAACAACATGAAACCTTTACATTTTGAGTAAATTCTACAGCATTTTTAAGAGAGAATCTTACAGTTTGTTGAATAAATGCAGAGATATTTTCCTACCAAGACAGTTTAGATAAGTTAATGATCATCATTCCCTGGCATGATGTTTGGATGCTTGAATACAGTGTCACATATGTTGAGGCATTTCAATTCTCTGCCCATGTTGTGTTGCTTCATTCTCCTATGCTTCTTCAGCATTGTATTGGTTGTTTTGCTTTTGTGGCTGGAAAAGGCAAATTTGTTTACCTACCAAAAAGTCTCTATGTTGGGCTGGTGTTGAGCCCCTCAGTTGGTGCATTCCAGAGATTCAACAGCCCTAGAAATGGATTTTCTCTAGAGGCTCTGCACTTTGGCATAAAACATTTGACAACTTTTACAATTGTTGTTTTGTTTCTGACTATGAATGACTTATGTGTGGCATAAATCTCACCTTTTGGATTAGAACAGCTCCTAGGCCATATTCACAGGCATCATTTTCCAGTATCAGGTCCTTCTGTGGATTGTGTAATAAGTGAGGACTGGTACACGAGTAATTCATCACTTCACTGAGTTGAATGCCACTTGTGATTTTGACCACATCTATGTAGTATATTGTTTTGTGAGGCCCTGAAAGGGCTTGATGATGAAGGCCAAGTTGGGAATGAACTTAACCACATAGTTGATCAGGCCCAGGAATCTGCACAAGCTTCCCACGCCTTCTGGAAAAGGCATTCTGGATGACAAACACTTTCTTTGGGTCTACTTCAATGCCTTTGCAGGTAATCTGATGCCCCACGAAAATGAGCATGAAACCCATGTCAAATTTTGTAGAATTGAGCTTGACTCCAGCTGCACAGCATCTTTCAAGCAGTACCTATACCAGTTTGTCATGCACTTCCTGAGTTCAACTGAATACCACCAGGTCATCCAGAATGATGGCTGTTCCTTTCATACTTCAAAAGTCTTCCAGCATTCTCTTCTGAAAGAGTTCAGGCTAAGTGGTAGTCTCAACCAGCAAAATTTCCCAAAACACATCCAGAAACCAGTTAGATCACTGGATGCATCATCAAGTTTTACTTGCCACTATCCAGAAGAGGGGGGGGTGTCCTCGTGGTGTAATGGTTAAAGCGATGGATTGCAGAATCGTAGTACGCGAGTTCGTACTCCAGCCGCGCTATTACGTTCACTTTCGGGCAAATACCCTTGGGAAAGGTATGAACCCCCTTATCCTCCCAACTATGGGTTAAATAGTACCACCACTGTTCTTCTAGAAGAATGGGTTTGGCATTAAATAACCTACAAAGAGTTGATATGCCATTAAACAAAGAAACCCAAACCCTATGCAGAAGATAAATTCACCTCAGTAAATATTTTGGCATCTTTCATGTCTAGTAGAACATCCAGCTTGCTCAAGTTAGTTGGGGCTATAGAATACACTAACTGCTTCTCTGCAGAGGGGTAAGACACCCCCCACAACAAGTGGCCTGGATATGATACTAAACAATCTGATGGTGAGGTTCCAGTGATGCTGGAGCTTTGGGAAATGCGGAGTACCCCTTAATTGCCATCACTCCTAGGCCCACTCTGGCTCAAAGTGGTAGCACCTGATAGGGTTCTATCGATGGGTTAAATAAAACTAAACTGTGTACTTATGCTAAACTGAATTGCTTGAAATAGGACTGTTTTGACATTGAAACTGTACTTACACTAAACTGAACTGTTTGGAAGAGAACTGCTTTGAGATTTAAGTGTGTAAACAAAAAACTATACTTATACTAAACTGAATTGTTAAAAATAGAACTGTTTGACTAAACTGAATAGCTTAAAATAGAAATGTTTTGACAACTAAACTGTGTACTTATATTAAACTGAATTGTTTGATAGAGAACTGTTTATTTGTATAAAAATGGAATTGGGATTAAATAACCAACAAAGGTTGATATGCCATAAAACCCAAACAAACAACAAACAAGAACATCAAGGTTAGGCATAGCTGTTTACAAAGAAGAACCTTAAGTTCAGTTCACGAGGTCCAAACATATTCTCAATGAATTATCTTTTTTGTTAGTAGAGAACAGCAGACTAACTCATGGTATTGATTTCTCTATCTGTTTTAGTTAGCTTCTTCAGTTTTGGCTGAATTGAAACAGGCACTTTTCTATTTGCCATCACCACTGGGACAGCATCAGGTTTTAGTTGCAATGATGTTATTCCAGGTAATTTGCCAAGTTTATTATCAAACATATCTTTAAATTCCTGTTCCACACTTACAGTAGCAATGTGAAGAAAATTCTTGTCTTTTATTACAATAAGGCCAATCTGTTTGCATGCTCAGAGACTTAACAAGAGTTGACATTTGTCTTCATTTTTGAAAATCAAGAATTTAACAGAGTATTTTTGGTTGTTCTTCAGGTTTTAAATGATCCCTTGGCACACTCCCAGTGGTTTTACCAAGGATTTGTTCTACATGTTAAGACTCCCTGATATGGATTAATATGCTACACATATTTTGCAGGGAGCATGTTGACTGTTGCTCTAGTGTCAATCTGGGAACTTATTTTCTCCTTTTCCAATGACATCATGAACATAGCGTTCTCACTTTTCTTGCCTGCAAACATAGCATTTTCTCTCACTAAGGTAGAGTTTAGCGCCAATAACCACACTCCCGGTGTAATGGTTATCGTCGTAGGAAATGGACATGGCGACACAAGTTCAAATAATGGACGAGACTGATCGCATTTCACATAGCACTAATACCCTTGGGAAAGGTATGAATCCAATTATTCTCACTCCAGCTATGGGTAAATAGTAGGGCAGACTAGGTTCTTCAGCTTTGGTGAAGCAACTAGTCTAGGAGAAAGAAAACTCTGAATTCAAACCTGTTAAACTCCGCTTAAAAGCTGACCTTGTGTCATATCCAGCCCGAGCGGAGGGGTTGGGTAAATATGAAAACCACACTCCTGTGTACTCAAAGTTTAAACATCCATTTCATGAGACCAATATATACTTTTTATATTGCTTGCAAATTTGGATAAATTATTGTAGTAATTCCATTTTTCTTACATTTTGCCAATGAATTATTCTTACCAAATCTTTCTAATTGAGTCACTACTTATAATTGAATTTATTTTTTCCCTAACCCTTAGGAAATTATATATATATATATATATATATATATATATATATATATATATATATATACACATATATACATACATAGGCAGGATGTGACACAAGGTCAATTTTTAAATGGAGTAATGTTGGTTTGAATTCAGAATTTTCCTTCTCCTAAACTGGTTGCCTATCCAAAGTTAAAGAACCCAGCCCCAAAGGAGAGGATATTGTCTATTTCTATGCATTTATTGTCTTGTAAGTAGTTATTCATTAAGAATTGCTTAGTTGTAGCAAAAAGCTGAATGTATATGACACCCAGTAAGACACAAACTCACAAGTAATAGTTAGCACTTCTAACTTGCTAATCATTATACCAGGTGAAGTGCTCCATTGTTTCATAAGTACATATTTCCTTAATCACTCTAGCACAGGCAGCGTGTGATAAAAGGTAAATTTTTAAACACTACAGCTGGTTTAAATTCAGTTTTCCTTCTCTTAGACTGGTTGCCTAACCAAGGTTAAAGAAAACAGTCTGCCTTATTCACCCATCACCAAAGGAAAATAGTTGGACTAATGCCCTTTCCATGGGTATTAGTGCAAAGTGAAACACAAACATCATCTAGGATATGACCTAAGACTGCTAAGTTCATTTCCTTCTCTTGGACTGGTTGCCTAACCAAGGTTAAAGAAAACAGTCTGCCTTATTCACCCATCACCAAAGGAAAATAGTTGGACTAATGCCCTTTCCATGGGTATTAGTGCAAAGTGAAACACAAACATCATCTAGGATATGACCTAAGACTGCTAAGTTCATTTCCTTCTCTTGGACTGGTTGCCTAACCAAGGTTAAAGAAAACAGTCTGCCTTATTCACCCATCACCAAAGGAAAATAGTTGGACTAATGCCCTTTCCATGGGTATTAGTGCAAAGTGAAACACAAACATCATCTAGGATATGACCTAAGACTGCTAAGTTCATTTCCTTCTCTTGGACTGGTTGCCTAACCAAGGTTAAAGAAAACAGTCTGCCTTATTCACCCATCACCAAAGGAAAATAGTTGGACTAATGCCCTTTCCATGGGTATTAGTGCAAAGTGAAACACAAACATCATCTAGGATATGACCTAAGACTGCTAAGTTCATTTCCTTCTCTTGGACTGGTTGCCTAACCAAGGTTAAAGAAAACAGTCTGCCTTATTCACCCATCACCAAAGGAAAATAGTTGGACTAATGCCCTTTCCATGGGTATTAGTGCAAAGTGAAACACAAACATCATCTAGGATATGACCTAAGACTGCTAAGTTCATTTCCTTCTCTTGGACTGGTTGCCTAACCAAGGTTAAAGAAAACAGTCTGCCTTATTCACCCATCACCAAAGGAAAATAGTTGGACTAATGCCCTTTCCATGGGTATTAGTGCAAAGTGAAACACAAACATCATCTAGGATATGACCTAAGACTGCTAAGTTCATTTCCTTCTCTTGGACTGGTTGCCTAACCAAGGTTAAAGAAAACAGTCTGCCTTATTCACCCATCACCAAAGGAAAATAGTTGGACTAATGCCCTTTCCATGGGTATTAGTGCAAAGTGAAACACAAACATCATCTAGGATATGACCTAAGACTGCTAAGTTCATTTCCTTCTCTTGGACTGGTTGCCTAACCAAGGTTAAAGAAAACAGTCTGCCTTATTCACCCATCACCAAAGGAAAATAGTTGGACTAATGCCCTTTCCATGGGTATTAGTGCAAAGTGAAACACAAACATCATCTAGGATATGACCTAAGACTGCTAAGTTCATTTCCTTCTCTTGGACTGGTTGCCTAACCAAGGTTAAAGAAAACAGTCTGCCTTATTCACCCATCACCAAAGGAAAATAGTTGGACTAATGCCCTTTCCATGGGTATTAGTGCAAAGTGAAACACAAACATCATCTAGGATATGACCTAAGACTGCTAAGTTCATTTCCTTCTCTTGGACTGGTTGCCTAACCAAGGTTAAAGAAAACAGTCTGCCTTATTCACCCATCACCAAAGGAAAATAGTTGGACTAATGCCCTTTCCATGGGTATTAGTGCAAAGTGAAACACAAACATCATCTAGGATATGACCTAAGACTGCTAAGTTCATTTCCTTCTCTTGGACTGGTTGCCTAACCAAGGTTAAAGAAAACAGTCTGCCTTATTCACCCATCACCAAAGGAAAATAGTTGGACTAATGCCCTTTCCATGGGTATTAGTGCAAAGTGAAACACAAACATCATCTAGGATATGACCTAAGACTGCTAAAATCATTTCCACCAGCAACAACCATTACATTAACAGCTCCTCATTGGACATACTGTAAATTTTCATGTCAATGCTTTCTTTCAGTTAAATGTAATTTATTCATTATCGAGATTCATATTTGCTTTTTATTTATTTTTTACATTTTGTTTATATTTATTCTCCAGAATTTTTAACATTCTAACACAATGTAGAGTGGTTATGAAGGTTTTAATATGAATCAAACCATATGATGATAATCAATTTAGTTTCTGCCCTGCCAGTGGGACCAAGAATATATATCTCCAGCAAAAAAGAAAGTGGAGTGTGTCCTGGGTTTGAAACTAAACTGCATCTGATGGTGAGGAATGGCATGGTGTAATAGAACTTCAGTCATGCTATTACATTCACTTTTGAACTAATACCCTTGAAAAAGGTATGAACCCCTTTATCACCTCTAGCCATTCTTCTTCCAAAGGATATCAACCCCCAAAGGTTGATATGCCATAAAAACAAAGAAACCAAATTAACCTGGAGCTCTGGGAATAAAGAGCCACTCCTTCATTAACAGGTCCACAAACTTGGAGTGGTAGCACCTGTTAAGGTCCCATCTGTGGGTCAAATTATAAAAAATAACCCCAGACAGATTGACATGCCATTAAAATCAATCAATCAATTGATCAGGTGGTTCTCTCACCTGATGTGGATACTTTTAAGAAAAAAAGTTGTTAAAAACTAAAAAACACAAGCAAATGATTGAAAAAAGTTTTTAAGTAAAAATTAGACAAACCATGGGCCACCAGCTCCTCAAATCTAAAATCCTGGTTGAAATAATACAATGTCATCTATATCATAGAATTTTTCAGCACTACTGGAAGCGAACCCCATTATCAGCAAAGATAATATCACCAAGTTCAACAACAAGTGGAATTTTCCAGATAAATTAATTCTACAAACTGTCTCAAAAGAAGTTTATAACTGTTGAGCAGAAGCTTCTCTTATTAGCATTATTTCATTATTATACACAATTAAAGAGAGGCTTCCAGTTCATGGTCGCACACATGCAAGCCTATTGAATACACAGTCCTTCTCTGCTACATAAAACCAGTCACTGATAAAAAAAACAACCACTCTGCTTGGGCTTCTTGCCTGAAGGCAAAAGGAATAATTCAAGCTCTTTTCACTGGTACTAGCACATACCCCTACCAGACACCTTTCTTCAGCTATAGTAGAAGCTGCCAAGCTCCAGCCAATGCCAGGATCTGACAAATCACAGCTGCAGTCTCAAAAACATTCTTTTCAGGTTAATAAGTCTTGATTCCCATCTTCAATTCTTTTTAAGGATTTTTTGCAGGTACCACAGGGACAATGACATAGTAGCACAGCCAGAAACCATGGAGACTCAGAGCTAAGGACCAGTCCACAAGCAAATAATTCTTCAATACCAACATCAATTACATCAGTGACTTAACAACCGGTACATCGATCATTCAACTTTTACGACCCAACATGTCCGACTCTCCAACCATCTCAAGATACCTGGCTACACAGCTATACCTACGACCTGCCTTGAGCATCAAGATTGGATCCTGATCTTCTACACTCACTGTCACCAAGAACTACAAGACGGCCAAGTCTACACTTTCAATACTAACTCAGACCTTCAACACCAGAGAGACTACATAGATTATATTCAGTTGCAATGATTCTGCACACACACAAATTCTTGAGGTCAAGTTTACAAGGCAAATGTAACCACCCAGCACAAATACCAAATGACCAGTCCAAAGGCTTAAGGATCAACTTATTTATTTTGCATTCCCTCACTCTTCACTTGGTTGGTACTTAAGATAAAATTAAAATGCCAGAGTGATAAAATCAATTTTTTATTGTAACATATCCAAGTCTCTCAGGCTTTGCTGGAGACATCAGGACATACCTATAATAATTCCCGACCTCCTCTTGATGATAATGGAGAGGTTTTGTATGTGATAAGCTGCAACTTAGATTTAATTATCTGTATCATGTGTGGACTACACTTTATTTTAATTTTATTATTTACTTATTTATTCATTTTTCAATTCAGTTTTTGGAATTTGTAAATCAACAGTTAAAAATAGCTCGAATGTCATTGGCTTATTTTTAAAGTTAGACCGTTAGTTCCTTTGTCGGTATTTAAACAACTGGGAGGTTTTTTTTGTCAGTCTGTGAGAAGTCTGCTTTTTCACGGGCCCCAGTCTGTTAGTCTGTCAGTGAAAAGTTGAAGGTTAAGTCTGCCTTTTCTCAGGCTACACAGTAAGTCAGAGAGGGGTTGAAGCAAGTCAACTTGCCTACCAGCCAGCCAGTTGTGAGGTGTTGAAAGCAAGGTCTGCCTCTTACATAAAGACCAACAGCCCTCCAGGAACAGTGTAAAATTTACAAGTTTCCACGCTAGAAAGGAAGCCTAGAAGTGGTTTCTTTCTCTAAGAAACAGAAAGGTTGTTGACATATCCCTACTCTATATGAGTAAGTCTTGAGAGACATTTTTTTCAAGAAGAAAGAACAGTGGAAGAAATTTAAGAAAAAACGTTAAATTCCTCAGAGCACTGTCAGAGAGAAAAGAATACATCCAACTGGAAGAGTGAAGTAAATTATTCCCTGCTTGTGAAAGCCACATGCCAGAAATTTTAAATAAAAGAAAGAAAAAAGAAAAGAGAACTTTGTATTTAGACTCTATATTAGTATTTCTTTAAAAAATTGTTTTTGTAAAGTACAACTTTTCTTTGTTTCGGTCCAACGTCGAGTAAGTCCATTTGACTTTCCAATTCTTTCCTTTTATTTCATATTTTTGTGTTAAATCAAATGTTGTGTATTTAGCTCAACTATGCACGTCGAAATTTATGCAATGTCAGTTAAAACGTATTTGTCAAATTTATTTCCTTCAAAAAAAATTCTTTGTAATGGGATAAAAGTCTTTGTTTGTCTCCGAGATATAGTTTGTTTTGAGGGGTTTTGTAAGTTAATAGTTGAGTTACTCCTCCCCTTCCACTGTTCTTGCACACTTGCTTTTATTACTTTTCTTCTTTTTTCCTACTGTACGAACATTTTCGGTTTACTGCTATCTTGTGCGGCAACATTCGAGGCTTTGTTAACTTCCCTCCCTTCATTTATGAACCCACAAGTGACGAGCTCGGGATAATTCGAAAACAATGTCCAAAGTTTAGGAAACTAGAGGCTAGTAATAATATTAACTCCGTTTTAACCATATCACATTAAATATGACAAATAAATTTCGACAAAATCAGCAGGTATCAAAAAATGAAAATAAAAGAAATACGAACATTATTTTTAGAAAAAGATTTTTTAACACGCTATGTTGATTTAAACTTTGTCATAAAATCAACAGATACAAATATTCAAAAAAATTACAAATATCAATGAATAATCATTTTGTATTACAAACTTTTTTGAAGTGGCCTGAAAATATTTATTTTTCTGATTTTTTTAAATTCTTTTTTCAAGTCAATTTATTTCTACAATCATTCAAATTTTAAGCTGGTCTTGTGTTATACTTTACCTCAACGGGGAAGTACTTAAATATCAGATAAGGGTATATCTATATGTGTACAAATCTAATTAAGATTAGTACTTTAATCTATATATGTCTTCTGTTTTGTTTTTTCTTATTTAGTGTCCATTTTTACAATTTTTTTTAACAAATTCAAACTTTATACAACTTAAATAAATTTTTAAAAAAACTTGATAAAAAATGTTCTTTTAACTTCTAGTATTACCTGTCCCAAAATAGGTGTTACATTTACATAAAAATTTCAAACCCAAAATGTATTATCTATTATGGTACAAACTAAAAGTTAAGTTACTCACCTTGCTGGCGGCAGGAGAGAAACTTGTATCCCCAAAATTTATTGAAGTTCCTGCAGGTTCTTCTGTAAGATTCTGTTGATTTGTATCGTTGTTAGTATCATTATTACTTTCATTTGTTTTATCGTTATTATTGTCAATTTCAATGGATGACGACGACGAAGTAGTAGCAACAGCTTCTTCAACTTTGTCTTCTTTGAGTTCCGACTTTGAATTATTATGTTCTTCATGTAAAGCGAGATTATCTATAATACTTTGTAAGGTACGGTTATGGGGCAAGCCATCGATTCCCGTGGGTGGCAAAGTTATAATCGTACGGCAATCGGGACAAGGTATCTTCGTAGCCGAGTTTAAAGATTCACCATACTTGGGTACATAATATTCAAGACAAGTTCGGCAATAAGAATGAAAACATGGGGATAAAGTTAGTGGCCACTTGAACCTTTCCAGACAGATGGAACACATGAGATCTTCTTCTAACTTTTCTTTTAGTTCGTCATTCATACTTAGTTATATTTTGTTACTCTGTTTTTTCTTACTCGAGTTGGTCGTGTTTATTGTTTATACTCGCTCAGCTGCTTCCACTTTACTTGGTCAAAAAAAGGTACTCTCCTGATTTTTTTTAACAATAAGTATTATATTTTATATGGATGACCATAAGTGCTATTAACTGATACTTTTTGAAAACGAAAGGAATTTATCATTTATACTAAATTCTATTTTTTAACTCTCTCTCTCTCTCTTTCTCTCTCTCTCTCTCTCTCTCTCTCTCATTGAAATACTTTCTTTATCTCAGTTATTCTGTCATATTCAACTTGTATTCTTCAGTATATCTGAAAAAGTGAAACGAATAAAGCTTGAAAATGAAACTAAAATTATGCATGCGTGAGTAAAATTAGAATACAAGAAGCTAAACAAGTGACACGTCATGCAAGTAGAATTTTCTACTTGTGGCTAGCTAGGCATTTTTCTTCTTAATATATTTCATGGCTTACAGTCATGTAATTTATAATATCGCCAATAAATAAGTACACCACTAACAATATTTTTCAGGAAAAAGTTAATTATCTTCTAAACAAAAGATAAAATTTTATTATTTCTAGTGGAATATCATACAAGGAAAACTGATATCATTAAGTATTATTTATTAACAAACTCTTATGGACCCCCACACATGGCCGTGCAAAAGCAGGACGACCAGCACGAACATACATTCAGCAACTATGTGAGGATACGGGATGTTGTCCAGAAGACCTGCCTGAGGCGATGAACGATAGGGAAAAGTGGCGAGAGAGGGTCAGGGATATCCGTGCTACCAGCACGACATGATGATGATGATGATGATGATTACCAAACTCTACAGCATTGAAACTCTGTAGCCCCCCCCCCCAAAAAAAATAGCAACACTTCTGCAATCAAAAATAAATATTTTTAGATTAATATATATATTCATGTATTTGGTTACTGAGAAATAGAATACACACACACACACACACACACACGCACACACACACACACACACACACACACATATATATATATATATATATATATATATATATATATATATATACTTTAGTTTAAAGTATTGCAATTTCGTTTTTGGTTATAAACTTTAAATACTGTGGAGTTTGTTAATAAATAATACCTAATAATATCTGTTTTGAGAGTACAATGTCCCACTAGACACCTGGTATCTTTGGTTTTGAATGAAATTAACTTTCTATAAAAAATTGTTTGGGGAGTACTTGCTTATGAGCGATATAGCATTTACAATGATTAGTTTGGCACATGATCGCTTATTTATGGGTGATACTTTATATGTATATATATTACATGACTTGATCACATGTTATGTTTTCATTTCACCATGTTTAAAATGATTTCGTATGTACTAACTTGACCTGAAATCAAGCCACTCAGTTAACGATATTATAATTATACTTTCTAGATAATCCTGCTTCATGATTTCATTAAGAGACTTATCAAACAAATGCTTTCAATAGGCATGAATACTAGAATTTGCTTCGAAGTCATACAAAAAATAAAAAGAGAACTTAACCATAAAATCTATATTCTTGACAGAAGTAAAGAAAAAAGAAAGAAACGAAAAGAAAATGCCTTTATAATATAGTGAGAAAGTTGTAAGTTAGTTCTCTCTGTAGATTTTCTAACCTTTGAAAATCTGTCAAAATTTCCATTTTGAAATCACAGTTTATAGAACAATAATTCAATATCATTATTATAATAATGATTAATAATTAGATATTGAAAAGGATGGCTCACAACTCTCTGATGTATTCAGATGAGTATTCTTATTTTGATTGTTATTATAGTCACAATTTGTCAGCCAATTGTACTCTCTGGCTTTCTTAGGTGTCTTTTTGTAACCTTCTGAGAGTTTTAAAATAATACGTTTTATTAAATCTTCAAGGATAGATTGTTCTCATTCTTCAGTTCATATTCTGGGAATATTTTCCTATTGAATTTATCTTTGTGATGTTGTCTAACTTTTCCACTTATCCAGGTTATATTGCACTAACCAGTACTTATATTAAGCTCACAATTACCAGATAAAGAGATACACTTTAACCAACGCATCTCGTGTTCTGGAGTCTGAATATATCAGTATATAATAATGATATTTTCTCATCCCAAAAATTCGGACAAAAACTCACAACTCAATTTAGAAAGAAGTTTAATTCTTATTTATGATAATCGATGGATATTTATGAAATTTTTATTTATTTGTAATTTACGTCAGGAATTTAAACCATACAAATTTGTTAATCTTCAGTGCCTCATGAGTCAATAAATATTCAAGAAATTTTAGTATATTTTAATATACGGTGCAAATTTCAATATTTTTATCCACTAAAATTATTTTTTATTTTTTTATTTATTTTTTCATTTTTAAAAAAATTTTTTTCATTTTTTTTTTTTTTTCGGGGGGATGGGGGGATCGGTTGGATAAAGCATTTGAATAAAATGGGGCGCAAAGTCATAGCTGCTGTTCACTGCGGAATCAAAAGTATTTATATTCAGAGGGAACTTAATTTTTTTTTTTACCGCTTTACCACCGAGTCAGAACTTTGTTTAGTACGAGTTATCTCCCATCGACTGTTCATCAAACAATTGTTCAGCCATGGCCGCGACTCTTGTAGCTATAAAATATGAAGAAGGAAGCCTAAAAATCCTAGATCAGCTTCTTTTGCCTCAATCTTTTGTCTATGTTGATATAAAAGACACTGTAGATGCATGGAATGCTATAAAAAATATGAAGGTTTGATGCAGCCAATTATTTATTTTCATCGTTTGAGATTGTTTTAATTCACACTATAACGTGTACTTTCTCCTTTAAAGATTTGAAGAAACCTTAATGATTCTATTTTCTATTAATTTCTTTTTTTTTTTACGTTCAAATATCATTATTATAAAGATTTAAACTATGTCAATAATAAAGCAAGAAGGTGAAGTGATGCATTTGTTCGCTATCTTTGTATATATAATATTTATTTTTTTAAAAACTTGATTAAATGGGTTCATTATTTCGAAATTCGAAATCACATGGATGGAAACCTGATCAACCCACTTAAACACTCATAGGGAAATCTCACATTTCTTATTGCTTGTGTTTTATTATTTTAATAGAACTAGGCTGATTGTCTGGAGAAGGGCTCTTATTAACTTTTTTTTAATTCACATAGATCAATGTTTCTCAAACTTTTTACTCGATGCACCCTCCCTTGTAACCAAATTTAATTTCCATTCACCACAAAATAAATTAATTGAATATCAAATTACAAAATAACTAAGTTACCAATGTTTAATGCAATTTACACGAGAAAAGAATCAGTAAATGCAAACGTGCTTTTATTACTTGAATTATTTTTTAATGTGAAGGATGGGCAGTGAGGAGATCACAAATATTAGGTTGCAGGTTTGTGACGCGGAAAAGGTTTAACGTCAGAGCCAGATCTTTCGTTCATTTAAATGACCTCTTTTTGAATGGGTTATATGCAAACGACACGTTATTAGTGGCTATCACACCCAGACATTCTGTTGGGCGTAGGATCAACTTATCTGCATGATACAGCGATTATCGTTCTATTGTTATAAAGGGATTTATTAATACAAACTGACGCACCCCCTAGTGGACCCCCTGTACTTTTATTCACCCGTAGAGGTCTGTATGGGCCACTTAGAGAGCCCTGATTCTAAAGAAGAATTTCTCGTGACAATGAGTCAGTTTTCAAGAAATTAAAACTAAACATTTTAATTTACATGGTCACGGTTACGCAGTAAATTAAGTTCAAGTTGTAAACATCACAATATTTTATTTAAAGCAAAGAAAACTATTTTTATATAAAATTCTTTAAATGCATTCAACTTTGTCGGATTTCTTCTACCGACTGGGGAGGGTATGGTGATAGGTTGCTATGAATTGCCTTTTGAGTCGTTATTTCTGAGCAGACTAACACATCAACTTGAGTAACCGCTAGCGAAATAAATACACATTCGTCTGGTTGACTAGTAAAACGACCATTTGTCATACGTCCCATTGACTGGACGAGTGTGGAACAAGGCCGTTTGTAAGTGGGTCCAGGCGCAGGGCCGTAGCCCAGACAAGCTCAGTGGCTCCAAAACGGCCTTGGGCTCCGTCGGCATTCTTCTTCAGGCACCAGGTGATAAACCTAGCCCCTCCAAAAGGGGACAGCCCTCTGAGGCTCGAGGAGAGCCAGTCTTGACGCTCTTGACATGAATGCCAGCTTCCTGAAACCTATGTCAGGCATCCTCGGCCGACTGCCACTAAAGTCAGGACACATTCGACCTGATTCATGTACTGAGTCACACGGCCTGCCGAAATGCATCCCGGCCCAGCGGCCAGAAGTATGATCCCAAAACGACCATTCCATTGAGGAGTTTTATTCCCCTTCTCACTCATTTCATGCATATGTAATCAACAAAAATTGTGGTGTCACGGAGAAATTAAATCCCCCAGATCTTGGTTTGACAATCGCCATTCATGCAAGTGTAAAATTAGTACACTCTTATATTTGTTTCTTGTTAAATGCATACCATACCATAAAATGGTACTTAAAAAATATAATCTCAGGAGAAGAGGGATGTTATCTGTGATGATAACATTAGGGATTTCCAGCTTGATGTGAAAATATCGTTACATCATCAGTTTATGTTTTAATTGATGAATTTGTCAGCACTTCATTCCAACTGTTTTTTTATATCTCCTCCCCCCACCTCTACACACGCACACAAAAAAAGGTTTAATTCATAGGAAATTGATTCAAAGAAAAATTGTTCATTTGAAAATTAAATTATCACATTGGAAAAAAAATTACTTGAAACCATTTAACTGTGTGCAAACAAATGACCTCTGACTCATTTAAAAATAATGTTACCAACAAACTATTCATTTACAAATCATGTAATTTTGATAAATATCTATTTACAGGATTTGGCATTAAATAACCTACAAGGGTTGATATACCGTAAAACAAAACCAACCAATTAACCAAAAGCTAAAATCAACAGAATATCCATGTATAAATAAGAAATAGTCAAAATTAATGATGATGATGATGATGATGATAATAATAATGAGAATACTATCAATGTGATTGAAAAATTTTACCCAAAAGAGGCAGCAAAAAACATAAATACATATAATTACTACCTTCTTTTGCCTTGGGTCTTGGCTAAAGACCCAGTTAAACATTATAAGAAATAGAATGTCAAGCTGAAAATTAAACAATGATAATAATAATAATAATAATATTGATGATAATATAACCTTTTGATATTCCTTATATTGTTAACCTCAACATGAGAGGGGTTGTCCTCATGGTGTAATGATTAAAGCGATGGACTGCGGAATCAGAGTAAGCAAGTTCGTACTCCAGTCATGCTATTACATCGACTTTCGTGCAAATACCCTTGGGGAAGGTATGAACCCCCTTATCCTCCCAACTATAGGTTAAATAGTATCACTACTGTTCTTCTAGGAGAATGGCTTTGGCATTAAATAACCTACAAAGGTTGAAATGCCATTAAACAAAGAAACCAAACCAAACCAATCAATATATTTATTTATTTGTTTGCACATATATTTCATTGGAGATCATGATGTGTCAATCAGAATACATATATTTCTTCAAAAGTATTTGTTAAGAAATATATATATATATATATATATATGTTTTACTGTTATGAAAAAGTCATTAAAAAGTATTTTTTGTTTTTGCAGTATTACAGTATTTGATGGTTGATCCCTAATTATCACCTTCTCTTTTTTTAAAATCTTTGTTAGGTGCGTGGAGCACCTGCTATTGCTATCGTTGGATGCCTTGGCTTGGTTGTGGAGCTGAAAAACTGTTGGCATGATTTCTCTACGGTGACCAGTGTCTGTGATTTCATCACCAAGCAGTTGCAGTATTTGGTGACTGCTCGTCCAACGGCAGTTAATATGAAAGAAGCAGCAGAAAAACTTTCATTAGTTGTTAAAGAGATGTCTACACAGAAAGATGTCACTGTTGAGAAGATGGTGAAAAAGTTAGTATTTTTTTTCTAGTTTTCTGAATCTTTTTATGTATTTAACAACCTCTCTACTCAAGCAGGATGTGACACAAGGTCAACAGAATATATCAAAATGTTAACTATTTCCTAGTGATAATCTGACAAGGAAAAGAATATAGTCAACAGAGAAGATTAGAGAGGTCACTGCTTTGTTTCAACAATTGTGAAACACCCTGCATATTCCAAAAATCTTACTTAAACCAAGGACTACCCATGGATTGTTTTGTAGTCCTACCAAAAGCTGATGTCCTTATTTAGTATTAATTTGGGCTACATGTAAAATGTTTACATAAAATGATGTTATAATTTCAAAGTTACTGGCACACATACAGAAAATCAATATTATATATCAATCTTTTTTCCTATCTTCTAGATTTACAACTGAAGTTGAAGAAATGCTAGAGAAGGATGTATCAGATAACAAGAGCATTGGTAAATATGGAGCAGACAGCATCTTGCAACAGAACAATGACAAACCTGTTTCGGTACTTACACATTGCAATACAGGTTCACTAGCAACAGCAGGATATGGAACAGCCCTTGGTTAGTTGGAATTATGGCAGCCATTTTGAAAATTAAACTTTATTGAACAAATACCTCATATTAAGTTATCAATATACATAAGAAGGTATAGGTAGTGTTGTGGTTATCCAAAGTCTAAATTTTGATGAACATGCATGCTAATGCTCTTGGAAAAGGCATGAATCCATCTCTTTTCTCTCCAATTATGGGTAAATAGTAGGGTAGACACATCTCTTTGTCCTTGATAAGGGCAACTGGTCTAGGAAAAAGAAAATTTTGACTTTAAACTGCTACTAGTGTTGCAGGATAACTTTCCACAGTGAAATGGTAAAAGCATAAGCTTAAATCCCTAAAGCCATCTAATGCTGCCTTCAGCCTTCTCATAACTTGCAGCCTCACTTATAACAAGTATTGCAGATAGGCTTTCCTTTGCAGCCTTACTAATTCCAAGTATTGTACCTAGGCCTTCCCTCGCAGCATCACAAATGCCAAGTCTTGCACCTAGGCCTTCTCTTGCAGCTTCACTTATGACAAGTATTGCTCCTGGGCCTTCCCTTTTAACCTCACTAATGGCAAATATTGAACCTAGGCCTTCCCTTACAACCTCACTAATGGCAAATATTGCACCTAGGCCTTCCCTTACAACCTCACTAATGGCAAATATTGCACCTAGGCCTTCCCTTTTAACCTCACTAATGGCAAATATTGAACCTAGGCCTTCCCTTACAACCTCACTAATGGCAAATATTGCACCTAGGCCTTCCCTTTTAACCTCACTAATGGCAAATATTGCACCTAGGCCTTCCCTTACAACCTCACTAATGGCAAATATTGCACCTAGGCCTTCCCTTTTAACCTCACTAATGGCAAATATTGCACCTAGGCCTTCCCTTTTAATCTCACTAATGGCAAATATTGCACCTAGGCCTTCCCTTTTAACCTCACTAATGGCAAATATTGCACCTAGGCCTTCCCTTTTAACCTCACTAATGGCAAATATTGCACCTAGGCCTTCCCTTTTAACCTCACTAATGGCAAATATTGCACCTAAGCCTTCCCTTACAACCTCACTAATGGCAAATATTGCACCTAGGCCTTCCCTTACAACCATACTAATGGCAAATATTGCACCTTGGCCTTCCCCTTTAACCTCACTAATGGCAAATATTGCACCTAGGCCTTCCCTTTCATCCTCACTAATGGCAAATATTGCACCTAGGCCTTCCCTTACAACCTCACTAATGGCAAATATTGCACCTAGGCCTTCCCTTTTAACCTCACTAATGGCAAATATTGCACCTAGGCCTTCCCTTACAACCTCACTAATGGCAAATATTGCACCTAGGCCTTCCCTTACAACCATACTAATGGCAAATATTGCACCTTGGCCTTCCCCTTTAACCTCACTAATGGCAAATATTGCACCTAGGCCTTCCCTTACATCCTCACTAATGGCAAATATTGCACCTAGGCCTTCCCTTACAACCTCACTAATGGCAAATACTGCACCTAGGCCTTCCCTTTTAACCTCACTAATGGCAAATATTGCACCTAGGCCTTCCCTTTTAACCTCACTAATGGCAAATATTGCACCTAGGCCTTCCCTTACAACCTCACTAATGGCAAATATTGCACCTAGGCCTTCCCTTTTAACCTCACTAATGGCAAATATTGCACCTAGGCCTTCCCTTTTAACCTCACTAATGGCAAATATTGCACCTAGACCTTCCCTTACAACCTCACTAATGCTAAGTATTATACCTAGGACTTCCCTTGCAACATCACTAATGCCAAGTATTGCACCTAGGCCTTCATTTGCAGCCTCACTAATGTCAAGTATTGCAACAAGTCCTTCCCTTGTAGCCTCATTTATGCTAAGTATTGTATGTAGACCTTTCCTTAGATAACAGTTGTATCATGACAATGAGAGATCTGCTGTATGAGTAACTGCTAGTCATTATTTAGCCTCTCAAGACTGATGGATGATAGAACGATTGTTTTAACATTTTGCACTCATTTTTGTTTCACATTTTACAAACTTGGGTAAACGGTTAACTAGATTGGGCTCTCTATGTTGTATAGCCATTTTGTTCTTTTTTGGCCTGGGTCAGTTCTCCTCATCACCTCCATCTTCTTTACTTGCCGTTTAGTTTTCTTCGCTGGCATCAATAAGAAATAGACTTTTTTTCTTATGTACACACATAACTATTTATTTAGATGTCTTCTCAATTACTTAACTGACTTGTACAAAAAGCCCGGAGTCAGCCATCATGATGATGATTGGGATGTCTTAACATATTTTCAGTTGCTCTAGCTAAACAAATTAAAGTTCTAACTTCTAGGATTTTAGTCACATGATTTTAAAATCCTCCAATGACTGTCAAGCTTTTAACTGTTCTTAAGTCATTAACTGTCAATGAAACTAAGTTGACTCACAATATCTTTCCAGCCATCTAATGTTTTTTTTTATTCTACATTACATGCCAAATAAAAGATTCGGTCAATCTATTATTTAACATCTCACCTTGATAAAAGAAAATAATGTAGAAGAAAAACTCTGAAATCAAACCCCCCTTACCAGTTTGGTTGTGTAACTTGCTATAGTATTATAGTAAATCCAGGAGTTGGTGTACTGAAGAAAGTCCAAAACTTTATTTGGTAAGTCTTGTAGAAGTGCTAATGTCAACTTGTATAGCAACTTGCCTTTTCTTTGGACAGTATCAATATCAAAAAGAAGAAAGACCTCCAGTATTTTTGGTTTTGCACACAACCCAAGCTTGTTATTCAGCCACAGATCCATTGATTCACAAGACTAATAGATGCTGTTTATACTTAACTTCATACGAAATGGAATAAGGCTGTTTGTGTTTCATTTCATGTTAATGCCCTTGCAAAAGGCATGAATCCTCTGTTCTTCCCTTAGCTATGGGTAAATAGTAGGGCAGAATGGGGTCTTTAGCCTTGGTTAGACAACCAGTCTGAGAGAAAGAAAATCCTGAATTCAAACCAGCTGCACTCTGCTTAGAAATTGACCTTGTGTCACATCCTCCCCATAGCAGAGAGGTTGGATGAATACAAGAATACCTATGATATAATCTTTAATCATGCTACAAAAGATACTTTATTAAATTTATTTTTATTGTTTTCAAGAGTTATTACAAAAATGTGGCTTTGCACCAGACTTGAATGATTGCAATAAATCTTTTTTAATTTTACTAGGTGACCCTTGAATCTAGTGAATTCCCATTGTAACAGTGATTCATGATGATGTTGATGTTTCTATTTAGGAAGAAGTAAAGAATACTAATTAGCATTTTGTAATTATCTCCATTACAAGGTGCCTTCAATAAGTTTCCAGACTTTTATACGACCATTTAAAATTGTCATAGACTCTTGAAAATTCAGTATGTTTTTGCTATACATCTTATGAGATGACTGACCAATTTTTAGGATTTTATGTTCAAATGAACAGCTACAGCAGCAATTGGAATACACCCAACTAAAACCTGATTGTCACAGCTGGTGAATTTCAAAATTGCAATCTGGACATGAGGACACTTTAGAAGAATAATATGCAATAAAATTCTGTTTTAAACTTGGAAAAAATGATGCCACAGGAATGTATGGAATGCTTCAGACTGCTTTTCAACCATCTTGCATGAATTGAGCATCAGTTTTTGAGTGGCATAAAAGATTCAAGGAAGGCAGGGAGTCTGTGACCGATGATGAGAGGTGTGGGAGGAGTAAGGAAGTCAGAACACCAGAGTTGATTAGCCAAATAAAGAATTTCATGGATAAGGACCGTCGTGTGTCTAAAGTGAAAATAAGTGCACAGTTTGATATCAGTGTGGGAACTGTACACACAATTATTCGCAAGGAACTGAAGATGTGGAAGATTTGCGTGAAGTTTGTTCCAAGGGTGCTCAGAGAAGATCAGAAAGAAAGACATTGTCATGACAGCAGGGAGATGGTTGAGCTGATCAATTCAGATCCCGCAGTTCTTGATGCTCTGGTGACCTGCGATGAAAGCTGGACCTACTGCTATGACCCAGAGACCAAGAGACAGAATTCCCAGTGGAAGCATGCTGGCTCTCTCAGACCCAAGAAGGCCAGACAGAGCAAATCAACCCACAAACTTTTGATGATCCCTTTTTTTGACAGCACTGGCATGATCTACATACACTGGGTTCCCACTGGACAGACAGTCAACAAGGAATACTCTGTTGAGGTTAGAGGCCAGCACTCTTCAAATCGGGTCAGTAGCATTTCCACCAGGACAATGCACCAGTCCACAACTCCATCCTTGTCACAGACTATTTGACCAAGATGGGCTTCAAGACAGTTCCTCACCCTCCCTATAGTCCAGACCTTGCTCCCTGTGACTTTTGCTTATTCCCTAAGCTCAGAGGCTGTCGTTATGAAACAATTGAGGAGATGAAAGTGGCTGTGAGGTTACTGACACGCTCACACAAGAGGACTTCCATGGGGCCTTCCAGAAGTTGTTGGAACGGTACAAGTGCATTGCAGCCCGAGGAGATTACTTCGAAAGGGGACTAGAGTTTCATGTGTGTACTATCAATAAAAGTGCCCATACAAAAAAAAAAATCTGGAAACTTATTGTGTGCTCCTTGTATATCACAAATGTAGATGATTTTTTAAAAAATTGCTTTCAGTATGAATACAGAATACACAAAGTTATCATTCAGTTGCGAATTGAACTGGAAATTGCTTTGTTCTCTTAGAGCATTTTAAATGTATTGCTCTAATAAAAATCTTACTATGATCTGCTGTTTTTTATGGATTATGGTTACATACATACGTACAAACATAATGAAAATTTTAGTGTCATATTCAGAACACCCCTTCTGGAGGCAGGTCCTAACCCTCTGAAGGGGATACAATCAGCATTTTCTAAGCCTCATCAAGAAGCAATAAATTCTCATCTTAATGATCTTATCTTTATCTTAAAAGATATTTATAAACATTTAATATATCTCTTTTTCTCGGATATTTCAATAGAAATCCCACCTAAATCAAACCAACAGATTTGAAATAAGAAATTAAAGTTGATATTTTTTAATATTAGTTCCGTTATAAAAATGTATATTGTTACAACTTATTGCCTTTCCTAATTCTTTATTTCATTTGTTATTTAGAAAGGACTGATGCAAGTAAGGCTTGTCTAATATTTGTCGGCTTCCTTATTCATATTGGACGGTTATAAGAATAATGAAGTTTAGTTTATTATAAATGTAGAATTTTTCAGACTAAATTCTTTTTTTCCAAATAATTTGTGGCTGGTTTTAAAAATGTTGCCATTCAAAGAGAACTAATTAATATTAAAGTCTAACCAACAATTTCTTTAGTGTTTTTATCACTGTTTACAATTCACTTACCCAACCTATTTCTTTAGTCTTTCTATCACTGTCTACAATTCACCTACCCAACCTATTTCTTTAGTCTTTTTATCACTGTCTACAATTCACCTACCCAACCTATTTCTTTAGTCTTTTTATCACTGTCTACAATTCACCTACCCAACCTATTTCTTTAGTCTTTTTATCACTGTCTACAATTCACCTACCCAACCTATTTCTTTAGCTTTTACCTCCATCAACCACTAAGATGTCCACTTATGGACAATTGCCAATATATTATTTTGGTAATTTAAATGTATCTGCTCAGTAAAAACGTGAAGCAAATGACTGAAATTTACTCTTATCTGAATGGTGAATGTAAATATAACAATTTTATATAATTCTTCTGTATATTACTCAAGAATAATGGAAATTTTCTTTGTTTTATTCTGTACAAGCACTGAATCTTTGGTTTGGTTTGATTGATGACATATCAACCTCCATGGGTTATTTAATGCTAAAGCCATCTTTGTAGAAGAACAGTAGTGGTACTATTTAACCTATAGCTGGCAAGGATAAGGAGGTTCATGCCATTCCCAAGGGAATTAGTTTGAAAATGAACATGCAACTGGAGTTCAAATTTACTTACTTCAAGGCCACAATCCAGCACTTTCCATATTTACCCAACCCCTCCGCTCGGGCAGGATATGACACAAAGTCAATTTTTTAAGCGGAGTTTAACAGGTTTGAATTCAGAGTTTAGCCATTCCATCATTGTTCCAATGTCCCAACTAAATTTTTAAATGATAAGCAATCCAAACATTTTATGAAAATATGTATACACACACACACACACACATTATTTTGCAGAGACAATATGAAAATAAATGTAAGTTAAATTTATTATCTTTAAAAACATAATCACCTTCATTTTCAATGACTGCAGCCAAACACATAGGTAATTTTTTAATTTCACATTTAAAGAAATCTGAGGTATTCCTCCACCAAAAAAAGTTTAAAGACCATTTTTAATTTCTTTGTTTCTAAATGTTCTGCCACTTCTGAAATACTCTCGTGATCAAAACAAATGTAAAACTGTAACGGCTAAATCTTGTGGATATAAAAGGATGATGAAAGAACGGCCCCTTCTAATGATTTTATCTTTTCTTAAGTTTGTTGGGCCACAGTCACTGAAAATGAAGATGATGACATTTTTGCTGATAATATTTAAATTTAACTTATATTTCTTTTTATGTCCTCTCTGGTAAAACATAATTACTTTTCTGAATACCCTAATACATGCACACACACACACATGGATTTTATATAAACAACAATTTAATCAATTTTTAATTTTTGATTAATGGTTATCAAATTAGGCTGACTAACCATGACTAGTGAGTTTGATTCTCATTGAGTGCCCCTTCTGGACTTGTTCTACAACTAAGCTAGACTTAATAAATAAATGATTTTTAATTAATTACATTCTCCTTCCATTTTCTTAGGTGTTGTCCGCTGCCTACAGGAACAAAATCGACTGGAACATGTGTACTGCACAGAAACGCGTCCTTACAATCAAGGTTCTCGGCTGACTGCCTTTGAGATCTTCCACGAGCAAATGCCAGGCACTTTGATATGTGACAATATGGTTGCCATGCTCATGAAAACCAAGAAGATCTCAGCTGTGATTGTTGGAGCTGATCGGGTGGTAGCTAATGGTGATACAGCAAACAAAATAGGAACCTACCAGCTAGCTATTGTTGCTAAATATCATGGGGTTCCATTCTATGTTGCTGCCCCTAGTACATCATGTGACATGGAGCTGCCTAGTGGAGACAAAATTGTGATTGAAGAAAGAAGTCACAAAGAAATAACCAGAATTAAAGATGTCCTCATTGCACCTGAAGGTAAGTTTTAACTTTTAGAAGTCTGAATTCCTCATAGCCATGTTCCTTGCCTGAACTCCTAACTGAAAAATAACAGATTACATTTTATAGGCCATAGTGATGTCAAAATAGGGATTTTCTGTCCAGAATTCAGATTCCCCGGGTATATATGTACATCTAGCTAGCAGCACAAATACTGGCCAAATGTGCTTTGATGTAAGAGCATATCTGGTTGGCTGTATTGTTTCAAGATAGTAGCAATGTAGAAAAAGGGATTCCCCTGTCAGAATTCAGGCTACTCTGGTATATCTACTTTTAAGTTTATATTTACCCAACCCCTCTGCCACAAACAAGATGTAGCACAAAGTAAATTTTTTAAGCAGAGTACAGCTGGTTTGAATTCACAGTTTTTCTTCTCTTAGACTGGTTGCCTAACCAAGATTAAAGAACCCAGTCTGCTCTACTAATTACCCCTAACTGGTGGAAGAAAAGATGGATTCATGCCTTTTCAAAGAGCATTAGCACGTTAACGAAACTTCAACTGTCTCATTTATAATTTGAACTAGAGTCAGTTTTTAATGTACTTTTAAGTAGCGATGTAAATAGCAGGTTTTAATACTTAGGTTTTAAGGGCCATCTAGTAAGAAAATGGTAGAAAATGAAACTATATTATTTAAACTAAGTAAACTGATAGTGCTAAACTTAGATACTAATAATCTTATTCTTTTACTAACCTGATTTATTGGTGAGATTTTTTGACTGTCACTCTGTACTATAGCCACAATTAACACTATGTGCGAAATAGACATATAATGTTCATAACGATAGAACATAGGAATCTCGAAAACACCTAACAACTTCTTGTTCAGGTACGAAAGCTTTTTATTAACTTTGAGTTAAAGGTTTCGACATAAGGAGGAGAGACACAATCTTGCTATGCTGTCTTATTCATCTGGCCCCCATCTCGTGCAGCACCCATAGGGCGCAAATTCGCCTGCTTCGGCGAGCTCGCAAAAGTCGAACCTCCTCATTTGGTGTCTAGTTTTTAACTCTCTAACTTTCTTTCAATTCTCCACAAACCTCTGCGTGCTTCCGGTGCGTGATGTCACTCACACTCCGTCACCCGTTTTGTCTCGGACTATTGTGACATCTCTGAGTGACACCTTTGTCCGCCTACGCGCACCCACATTAACACCTGCATCAGTGTTTGCACCTAACTAACCCATGTGCTGAGCCAAAAGGTTCTCAGCCTAACTAAACCCAAAGGCATGACCCGAAATGCCTCGGCCATTACGTTACAACTCTATTGCATCAATTAGAGAATGGCTGCCATATTTGTAGGCCTGTGTAATACACTTTTTACACACAAAAAATAACTTGTCCAAATATTAACCTGTATCCAATTAATTGATATCATTGATAAGTGACTAATCATATAAGGCTGTACATTAAGGAGGGTGAGATGGGTTGCTGTAAGAATAAAAAAAACAACTATTAATTTGTATATTATCAGTTGGTTTTCACACCATGGAATTTTGCAGCACGAGACAACTGTGAATCCATGTTATTTCCATTATAATAGTAAACATGATGATATTGATTAGTAAACCAAATATATAATTCAATATGTATATAAAAAGAAATAATTAAATTAAAATTTTAGTTAAGAAATAAAAGATTTACAGAGATTATAGGCTTGATGCACTCATGTGTCACATGACATAATTTGAAAAACTCTACAAGATTCAATAAGAAGCCATTATTTTACATGAAATACAAATTACTTTATCTGTTAACATGAAGTAGAATAAAAGAATGAAATGGGATTGTTTTTCTCTTTTTTGGTTCTTTTCTTACAGTTTTTTAGGTCAATAACACAAAAATACCTATTATTATCAGAGACTCCCAACAGATGGCATCAATATTTTTCGCTAAAAACATTAGACTTGGCTGCATTAAAAAAAACTAAGCAAATCTCTAAAACTCAGACTTATGACCATCTAAAACAGAGCTTTCCAAATATTTTTCATTGGTAACATACTTTTGTGGAGGTGGCATGTATTTAGTTATTTCAGTGGATATGCGTCCGTATTTTACGGGTTTTGGTCTCAATATTATTTCCACCACAAATACAACACAAAACTTTACAATCGCATAAAAAAAATGGAATAGGACACAACAAACACTAAACAACAAACAATTTAATATACATAAAACAGAATGTGAAACAAATAAAAAACATGATGTGTAAATGACCTTTTGGAAAATAAAGTTTGGCAAGTTAGAAGAAAATAAATTTGTTTACACGTGTGTGTATGTTTAGATGTTAACAGAGTCTGTAAATAAGTAGTTCTTACTTACATTAATTTCATATCGTGTTTTATGATTGTGGCGACAGTGTGTCGCGTTGATGAAAGAAAGTTTGTCGGTTTTTTTCTTTTGAACGTGATTCGCGGCCATCTGTAGCTAGGTCATGAACTTTGGCTGTAGAAGAAAAGGAATTTGCCTGACAGAGTATCAGCTACTGCTTTACTGACTTCGTGGCTTAGTGAATGGCTCTCTGACTTGTGTGTTACTCATACCCTAATAGTGGATCAAAGAATCGTCCTAAAATTTTGGCACGTAGACATTTATTGACCAATCAGATTTGTATTTTACTATTTTATTTTAGAGCCTAAATATTTTCTGTTAGTTGACTTCTGATCCTATTTTTCTAGAATGTTCTTATTCTATGTTTTTAGCTGATTGGTTGAAAAATATACAAATGTAACTTAAATGCTAATGCAGTTTTGATCCTAAATTTCTAGAATGTTCTTATGTATGTTTTTATTGCTTATTTTAAGACTAGAAAAAATGTGTATCCCATACTTTTTAAAAATAAATCATTTTGTTATTTATTACTTAAGTTTCATCAGCCAAGCTCCGTGTCTAATTCAGAGTATATGTAAAAAATAATTCAGTGAAAAATTTGAAGCAAAAACTGGTATAGAGAAATTGTTGTGACGTTTTGGGAAACTCAGTCCTATATTCTATCATTAAGTTATTCTTATGTAGGTTTGTTTAACCAGGCCATTGGCCTAATGAGTAGAGTGTTTGCCAATGGCCCAGGAGACCAGGGTTCAATCCCAGGTTAAGTCATACCAAAGACTCAAAAAATGGTACTTGAAGTTGCCTTGCTTAACACTCAGCATTATAAGGTGAGGATCAAGGGTAAAGTGGAGCAATCCCGGGAAAGAAGTTGCACCCTCCCCTACACCTCAGTGTAGTGGCTATTGGAAAGGGTGCCTTCGGGTCACCCTCAACTAAGGTCGTCAACTTTACTTATGAAGGTTTGTGAATTTACTAAGAAATGAATATCCTTTAATGTAAATTTAAATAAGTGGTGTTAGGCATTTTAATAAAGATGTATAACTGAAAAAATTGTCACAAAAGAATAAACAAAATATTCATATTAAAATTTCAGGACAGAATATTTATTAGAGGGAACTGTTTAGAATGTTCTTGATGGAAAATAACTGGCAAGTTTCATGCTTTTGCAGTTTTCTAAAAAGGTCTTGTCAAGAGATAATTTTGGATATAAGACTTTCACAGGAGAGATATATTTTGTCCTTTGGTAACGAAAAATAATATTATCAGTATTTTAAATATCATTCAAATAAAATAAAAATAAGAGTAAGAAATTTAAAAAATAAATATAAATGAAAAATAGAATAAAATAGAGTAATGAATAAATAATAAATTCAGATAAATGATGAAAAATGAAATGAGAAATTTCCATATTTCCCATGCCATACTTGTGATTTCAAATGACACATTTAGTTTTAGTTTTAACATCCCAAAACCTCCTGGGGGTGTCACTGTGCTGTAATGGTTAAAGTGATGAACTGCGGAATCGTAGTAAGTGAGTTCAAATTCCAGTCATGCTATTATGCTCTCTTTCGGACAAATACTCTTGGGAAAGGTATGAACCCCCTTATCCTCCCAGCTATGGGTTAAATAGTACCACTGCTGTTCTCCTAGAAGGATGGGTTTGGCATTAAATAACTGTTGTAGTTGACTCACCTATGACCAGAATATATTAATCAAGAACTAAGCTGGTAGAGAGAGCAGCAGCTGTAGTAAGCACCTTGCCTGTGTATGTTGAACCAAGGAAACCCTCCTCAGAGACTTGGATACATTTGTGTGGCACCTCATCTCCGTGTTGAGTTATTTATTTATTGACCCCTAATAATCGGTCATAACAATAACCTACAAAGGTTGATATGCCATTAAACAAAGAAACCAAACCAAACCAAAACCTCCTACCAAAATAAAGATAGGGTACACAACAACCAAAGTTGAAATATATATACCAAACCCACTGAGATACCATAATTGCCAAAAATTTGGGTACCCACAAAGAAAAATTTACCAGACTGTCAGTATGTAAAAACAGTGGAAAAATCGAAAACCACACAGACTGTAAACAACCACAAAAGTGCGTGAACTGCAAACAGAATCATGCAGCAGACTCTAAAGAATGCAAATTATGGAAAAGAGAATATCAGAAATCAAACATACAAAAAGAATATTATACCCAAAGTTAGTGCGAAAATTCTGTAGTCACAACAACTTATGCAAATGTACCCAAACCCACGAACAACTCAACCCAAAACCAAAGAATGACTCAAAACAAGATGATAAATCTAATTAAAGAACTTAAAGTACTATTAGAATTACTAAGAGAAAGTTTGACAAACTTGACAACCAAGCCCCATGCTAAACCAAAAGAAAAAAAAACCAACAAAGTGGAAGATCTCCAAAATAAGCAAACCAAACAAAAAGTCAACCCAAACAACAACAAACTCCAAACATCCCTACTATCACTACCAAACCCAACAATCCCCTACCCAAAAAATTGAATAACAATGAAAGCCCACCACTAACCCCAAAAAAGAGATCTCCTTGGAAAAAGGAATCTAACAATCATAAATTATGAATCTCGTAAATAGAAACTGAAAATAAATACAAACTGATGGAAACGAAGAGGCAAGAAAGACCCTCTGAACAAAAAAATCTTAAATACCCAAAAAGCCTCAACAAAATCAGATAAAAAAAGCCTAGAAAGCTTTAAAATTGCCAAATCCAGCCAAATAAAAAAACAAAACACTAAAACCAAAACTACACAACCATCAAACACACAACAAAGATTAAAAAGCATGATTCATAAAGTAATCCACTAGAACTGCCATGGCTACAAGGCTAATTACAACAAGCTCCTTCTATTAATAGCTGAACTCAACCTTACTACCATATGTCTCCAAGAAACCTTCAAAAAACATAGTGACAAACCAAATACAAAAACCTTTGAACAATATGACTACAAACATGATACTGGACAAAGAGCTTTGGTTGGAGTATCAACCCTAATTAGGAAAAATATCCCCAAAAATAAAATCAATATCAGCACCCACTTGCAAGCAATTACAGTCTCAGCAACCTTACACAAAACAGTTTCCATCTGTTCACTATATATATCCCACCTCATGATCCCATAAATAAGAAAGAACTAAGCAATTAACAGAACAAGTCCCTAAATCTTGATGGGTGATTTTAATAGCCACAATATCATATGGGAAAGTAAAAAAACAAAAGAGGCCAGACCCTTGAAAAAAAATCATCAATAGCAACAATTTATGCCTCCACAATCAGAAATCTCAGACCCACCTTTACCCATATCCTTAAGTTCATTTTCTGCCATAGACTTAACCCTCAGTGACCCATCAATCTTCATAGATTATAACTGAAGAGGATACAAAGACCCCTGTTGCAGTGACTACTACACAATAATAATGGAAAACTCTACAATAAAAAAACTCAGGACCACAAAACCCCATGATGGAATGTTAAAAGAGCAAACTGGCAATCCTACAAAACACTATGCCTCACCACACTAATTCCAGAATCAAATATAAATCAAGAAGAATCCATAATACATTTTCCCAACATCCTCATTACCATAGCTAATAAAACTATCCCCAAAACACAATGGTTCACAGAGGAGTGCAAAAACATGAGAGAACATCAAGCATCTCTCAGGAAATTCAAAATGAACTCCATCAGAAAATCTAAACAAATACAAACAACAAAGAGCAAAAGCTCAATGTACCATCAAAAAAGACAAAAGATCCTCCTTAGAGAACCTTATCTTCAAAAATAAACTCTGATATCAACATCAACAACCCAATAAATCACCTCTCTCAAGTGTTGTATACTCACATAATAAATATGCTTATATACACATATACATATATATACTGAATGAATCACAACGACACAATGATAAAGGACGAGCAAATACTTCCTTAGAAAAATATGTACCTCTCACTTTATTGTAAGGGTTCGAAAAGGGTTACTCAGGGTTTTGCTGTGAGAGGAAGTTGGAGACTGAACAAAGACTGCAATTTATTAACCCCACTCTTATGGCCATCAGCGTTGTGTCTTTCTCGTTCTCCTGATGCTCAAACGGAGGGCCGGGGGCCCACTCTACTGGCTTTCTCTCCTGCATCTTATCACCAACTGGTCTGGTCCCCAAACTCCATCCGGGGTCCCAAGAGCCCCTTCGGCCTGGTGTGGCTTTCCCTACCACATCTTATCACCGCTTCTCTGGTCCCCAACTCATCAGGGGCTCCAAGGGCCCCCTCCGCCGGGCTTTCTCTACCACATCTTATCAGCAACTTCTCTGGACCCCAACTCACTGACTTCCTGTCTTCACAGAGTTATATAATAGTTCATCGCCCACTCAATCCTTGGAATGGCATGTTTGATCGTCATCAAGCGGAAATAACTGTCATGCAGTTCACAGGTCACTCTCTTCCGGTGCAGCAGTCTATGAGTGTACCATGGGATTTTTTATCTTGTCCCATTTCATCAGCCAAGCCCGCCTACGTAATTTCCTCTCATAACTGCCATTGGAATGTGTCACTTCCTTCCAGTGCATCACCTTGGAATGGTATTTTTGCCCGGGCTGAAGGTCAATATACAACACAAGGAAACACAAATGCCACAAGTGAACAACACATAGCCAACCTGATTGCAGAAAATTTTGCCTGAGCATCATTCACAAAAAAACTACTCAAATCAATTCAACACTTTCAGAATAAAAGAAGAAAAGAACATAAAATTAACCTCTGACAATACTGAGAGTTATAACCAACTCTTCATCCTAACCAAACTCAAAAACTCAATATTCAAATCCAATAACTCAGCCACTGGTCCAGATGAAATCCACCACACCCTCCTGAAAGAACTCTCAGCAATATCCCTGAAATATCTTCTAGATAAATACAATATCTGGATCTCTAGGCAACATCCCTACCTTATGGAAGTAAGCCACAACTATCCATATCTTCAAAAATCAAAAAGATCTTACAAACCCTACCAGTTAGACCTATAGCTTTAACTTGCTGTACTGGTAAAACTCTTGAAAGACGATCAATCTAAGACTGATACAGTTCCTTGAATCAAACAACCTCCTCTCAAACCTACAAACAGACTTCAGAGCCAAAAGAAGTACCATAGACCAAATAATTCATATAGAGACTCTAATCAGAGATGCATTCATCAAAAAGGAACATCTGGCTTCACTTCTTTTTGACCTTGGAAAACCCTATGATACATTATGGCCATATGGTGTACTAAAAAAAATCTTAGCCTCCAAGGCAGACTCTTCATCTTCATTAAATACTTCCTAAAAGATCGGACCTTCCAAACATGAATAAACAACCCATTCTCCAATCCAAAACCACAAGAAATAGGATACTACCTTGAGGTATACCTATCTGTGATCCAATTCATAATTAAAATTTATAAAATAACCTGTCTCTCTATAGAAACCAACGGATCATTACATGTCAACAATTTCCTCATTTGTTACTGCTCCAAAAACATGGCCACCAGAAAAAGAAAAATGCAACAATGTATCAATAAGATATCAAAATGGACCATGAAAAATGATTTTAAAATCTTATAACAAAACCAAATGCATACACTTCTACCAAATCCACAAAACGCATAATCAACCTGCTTTAATACTAAATGGTTCTGAAATACCCATAACCCATCAATAAAATTCTTACATATTACTCTCCACCCAAAATCATCTTTTATCCTCCACAAACAACTGAGGATCAAATGCAGCCAAAATATCCATAACTATAGCCCACACAGATTTGGGGTGCTGATTTAAAATAAAAATTAAAATTTTTTAAATAAAAAAAGTAACCTAACCAAACGATACAGATCTCTAATATGATCAAACCTAGATTGTGGCTGCTTTATATCTGGAGCAGCCAGAAAGTCCTACCTCCAGGAACTTGAAACCATCCACCACCAGGGACTCTGTATTGACCTAGGGGCCTTCACTACCTCTCCAATGAAAAGCTTTTATATAAAAGCTAATGAGCCCCCACTTTGCTTGAGAAGACATGAACTTGTACACCATTACTAAACTCATCTCATGCCCTCAAAACCCTGCTTATAACTGCATGATAGAAATAAGATACAAAAACCTGTTTGAAAATAAAGCAAAGGCTATCAAACCTCTTAATCTAAGAATCCAAACCTTAAAGGAAATCAAAATCAATCTCAAAATAATACATAATACCATTCTCCCAAAACACACTCCATCACTTTCCAAGAGAAATTCCTCAACATCCAAAACAACTTCCCAGATCACCACCACACCCTATATAGATGAGTCTAAACAGGGAATGAAAGTTGATTGTGCTGCTATCTTCCAAAACCAAGAATTGCTAAAATGTCTCTCAAATGTGAATCATCAATCTATAGTGCAGAAGTCACAGCTTGCCATGAACATTATAACTAACCACAAATCCTCTAAATTTATTATTTACTCAGTCTCTAAATCAGTCCTCCAAGCTCTACAGAACAAAAATACATCAACCCCACTCATCACAAGACTCCTAGACAAAATGAACACACTTTCTAAAAATAATAGCATCATTCTCACCTGGATACCGAGTCACATTGGTATACATGGAAATGAAAGAGCAGACAAAACTGAAAAAAAAGCACTCTTGGCAGACATATCTAATACAAAAATTCCTTTCATTGATCTAAAAGCAATCATTAACAAATTCATAATTGACAAATGGCAAAAATCTTTTGATAATCAAATACAGAACAAGCTTCACCATACAAGATACAATAGGTAAGTGGCCAGCAGTTTACAGAAGAAACAGAAAAGAAGTAATGCTTTTCTGACTTTGCATTGGTCACACCCACATTACCCACTCTCATCTCCTAAAAAGGGAGGACACCTCAATATGTTCAATGTGCAAAGTACTCCTCCCAGTTAAATACATTCTCATAAAATGTGACAGGTTTAGACAAATTCACCTCAAATACTACCAGACAACTTGAAGGACCTTTTCAAAAACACCAAACCAGATGAAATCTTGAACTTTCTAAAAGAAACCAACCTTTTTATCAAAATCTAACCAAATATAATAAAATGTGTTAGAAAAACCCATACCCTAAATCCTAAAACATGCACAAAAGACAAAACCAGTCTAACCCTTCTGGCATTAAATGACCCACAGAGGTTGATATGTTGTTAAACAAAACTCAGACTCAAACCCGAACTCCAAAAATACCTTAAGAATTTATCTAGAGGCAAAAGACCTGTTTCAGAATGTTGGTATTTGATGGCCAAAGTTTTGTCAATTAATGATAGGAGTTCAGATTTGTATACATACATAAATTATCATTTATTCACAATGTACTTCTTGAATGTTTGTCAACTTTTCAAATGGAATTCTTGTAAATTGCATCAGGTCAACCATAGTCCATTTTACATTGATAAGATAATGAACCTTCCTGTATTTACATGATCTGTGGAAGATTAAAGAGTTTTAAATTTAGTGTTTGTTTATTTAGGTTTTTTTATACCATAACCTATTGTTAATTTTGGCTGCCAGGAACATGATTTCCTATTTTTAAAAAGGGAGGGTGCCAAAATATCTACTTAGTCAAATCTAAATAAATTCCATAACAGTTATATGATGTGTAGTTAGTTTTAAAAGACTTATCCTTAACCTGGTTTAGTTATGGGGTGCTGCTCATGTAGCGAGTTTAGGGTATGAATAGCCTGGCAGAGCCCATCTCTGTCCAGGTCTGGTTTGAATTCAGTTTTCCTTCTCCTTGACTGGTTGCCATACCAGAGTTAAAGAGCCAGTCTGACCAACTATTTACTTATGGCTGGAGGAAAAATAATTGGATTCATACCTTTCCCAAGGATTTTAGTTTGGTTTAGGAGCAACATATTATCTCGAATTGAAATATAATGAAAGAAATACTAAAAATGTAATCATTAACCCTTTTACAAGCAGAGTTAAATTTTTGTCACCAACAGTACCCAGGCAGAGCGATATTTTTTTCAATAGATCACTCAATGTAACTTCTTGTTGACCAATTCAATGTTAATGAATAGAAATATCACAAGGAACAACAGTGTTGTAGGATTGTGTTTTCTAGAATATCATAATGTTTTCATGCTATTGTACTATGATACACAATTGCTGATCAAATTATCATGTTTTGTTGTTGTTGTTTTTTATATGATTAATTGACTTGTTTGAACATACCCTCTATTTTACAAATTTTCTGAAAATAATTTGCCCATACTACAAAGATTAAAAAACCTATCTGGCTGCAAAGGGATTATTTCATGTTCTTCATTTCAACACTTGATACCGTATAAAACTCATAAGCAGAATAGACACAGAAATAAAGATATTTTTCTTTTCTGACTTTCTTCCAGGTATAAATTGCTGGAATCCAGCCTTTGATGTCACACCTGCTGAACTGATTACAGGTGGTATAATAACTGAACATGGAGTCTTCAGTCCAGTAGAATTGAAAAATAAATTTGATGCAATGTTAAGTAAGAAGAGAAAAATTGAAGCTTAACTTAGGAGATTCTTCTGTTTAAGATAATTTTCTTAAATTCTTTACATTCTGACAACTTTTGATAAAGAAACAAAAACAATAAGCATATACAAATAAACTTTTTAAACAATTTCTACAATGGTTATCCTGTTGTTCTTACAAAATGCTTTTTGCTGAGTATTTTTTTCATTCAACTGAATCAGGGTTGTGTTATATTTTCAAGATGTTATGAAAAAATGGTTTAAAAAAAATAGCATTTGTAATGGTTTCAATAAACCATTACAAATGCTATACACAAGCTAAAAATTTGCCTTCTGAGTGGGATTTTAAGTTAGTAACTCTAATAAGCTAGTTTATTGTGTCCTGGTGGTTATTACTTGTAATATAAATGTAAGCACACTGACATGATTTTTTATAGTTTGGATTTTCCATGACTGGTTAAAAGCCAGTGCAAAAAGTCATAACACTGATTTCTTGCCAGGATTTCTACTTTATACAATTAAATAAAAAGTTAAAGATTTGGTTTAGCTGACCTGTTGGATACAAAGTAAGTATCCTGTTCAGCCTTATTGTTACATTGTAAATCAAATTCCTTTATTAAAAACATTAAAAGTTTAAGAATTTTCAAAAACTAAAATGATTAATACTTGTTCCTGTATTACACAAGTAACCAGAGAAAATATTTTGGTCATAGCTCAAGCTGTCCTTGAGTTAAACTATCATAGACAGATGAACAAAAAAGGCATTTGGTGAATTATACTAAGATGTAAAAAATATTACTTAACCACAATTAGATCATAAATTATCATACTAAAAATAAAAATAAAATTTTCCAAATTGTCAAATTCGAAAAAAATATTTGTTTATGTTGTGGTGTGGCTGGAAATCCCCACTCCCCAAATGAACTGCTCTGAGGTCTATTTAGAACAGTGCTCACTCTAGAAGGCCATCTGTCTTTCCGACAACATGACAAGACAGCTTCAGCCAGCTGTGTTAGACAGTTCACAGTTCTGGTCGGGTGTGTCTTGTTTTGTTGATCAATCAAAGCTGCCTGGCATGAGTGCAGGGGAAGTTAAGCCCCCATGTCACATGGCTGAGACCAACATTCCCTTAGGCCTCAAGGAGCCATCACCCAGGCTCTCACCTGCTTCAGTAGAGCTTGGTTTATTGCCTGGGGCCTGAGGCACCCCCTTTTAGGGGAATGCCAATGAAGCCCAAGGTATTTTTGGAGCCACTGGGCTACTGTCCTGCACTTGGCTCCCACATTAAAAAGGTCTTGTGTCATACTTTGGTATCGTAGGATGCCAGACAAATGAACTGTCTGTCTTCCTGACAACAAAACAACTGAGGTTGTTACATTAGTTGATGTACTGTATTTCTCTCCGAAACAAAATATTTCTTATATGTGTGTTGACCCTTGCTACTCACAACACAACATCTGGTGTCAAAGATTTAAACATAGAAAATTATCAGCATAATACCAACATCTGGCAATAAACATTTGAACGTTAAGTACAACCAACATCTGGCTATGAAAGACTCAAATGAAAAGAAAATTTTCAGCAGAATATCAACATTTGGAACTACTCAAACATGCAGTAATCTCAAGTCTGCATAACAGGTTGACCTTGTTAAAAACAAGATTCTTGTTTACAAAAAAAAAGACAAGAAATTCTTGGGTCAGTTGAATTTTGTCTCTATAAAGAAACATGGTGCATTTTGAAGAATCAATCATGGAAATTTATTAAAATCCAGAAAAAACGTTTAGAACAGCAGTGATATTTAGACCAAGGCCGCTTTGAAAAACAAAATAAACAATTGGAAAAATGTTCAAACTATTAGTCTTAAAAAAAAGAGCAAGACAATGCAAATTCTTTTTCACAGGATTCAGTTATAAATTCAATCTGCAAATTTAAGTACACCTCTGAAAAAGAAGTAACTTGTGCAGTGTATTTTCACTATTATGAAGAGGTCTTTCAAAAAGATTGCACTACATGGTCAGACGAAAAGAAAATACGTCTATTGCTTGGGTAATTTGGTCAAAGTGAACATGAAAAGTATGCTAACTACATACTTCCAAGAAGTCTTGGAGAGATATTGTTTGAGGAGACTATTTTAATTCCGGAAAAATATTCAAGGAGAAAAATTCTCTATTCAACACAAAATGGCAATGTTTTAACCTGATAAAAAAGTGAGGAGAATTACTCAACTTTTGCTGGGATTGTCTATAGTGTGAAATGTTTAAATTAAAAGAACTTACCCCCGATATGTTTAAATGCTTGATTTTTGTACAAGGACTGACAGAACTGGAAGATGTCAAAATAAAAACCAGAATTTTGTCCAAATTAAAACAAAATCAACACCTAACGAAGAAAATACTGTCACAACATACGTGATGCCTTCAATAAGTTTTCAGACTGTTTTTGTACAGGCATTTAAAATTGTCGAAGGCTCTTGAAAATTCAGTATGTTATTGCTATACATCTTATGAGATGACTGACCAATTTTTATGATTTCAGCTTCAAATGAACAGCTACAGCAGCAATTGGAATACACCCTACTAAAGCCTGATTGTCACAGCTGGTGAATTTCAAAATTGCAATCTGACACTTTAGAAGAACGATATGCAATAAAATTGTGTTTTAAACTTGGAAAAAATACCCCAGAAACGTATGGAATGCTTCAAACTGCTTTTCGACCATCTTGCATGAATCGAGCATGAGTTTTTGAGTGGCATAAGAGGTTCAAGGAAGGCAGGGAGTCTGTGAGGGATGATGAGAGGTGTGGGAGGAGTAAGGGAGTCAATACACCAGAGTTGATTGGACAAAGGGTTATGGTTAGGGTTACTATGTTGAGGTTTTAAGGGAGTTCAGGAAGAGATTCCGTCATCGGAAGAGGCCAGCACTCTTCAAATCGGGTCGGTGGCATTTCCAGCAGGACAATGCACCAGTCCACAATTCCATCCTTGTCACAGACTATTTGACCAAGATGAGCATCAAGACAGTTCCTCACCCTCCCTATAGTCCAGACTTTGCTCCCTGTGACTTTTGCTTATTCCTTAAGCTCAGAAGCTGTCATTATGAGACAATTGAGGAGATGAAAGAGGCTGTGGCGAAGGTCATTGACTCGCTTACACAAGAAAACTTCCATGGGGCCTTCCAGAAGTTGTTGGAACGGTACAGCAAGTGCATTGCAGCCGGAGGTGATTACATCGAAGGGGACTAGAGTTTCATGTGTGTACTATCAATAAAAGTTCCCATACGAAAATAGTCTGGAAACTTATTTAATGATCCTCATACACTCTAGTCAATTGCCCAATAAGAGATCTAAATATATGCCCCAAAACTTACATTATTTATCATGATAGGTAACATTCTTGTTAATAACTGACAATGCTCACAAATTCAAATGAAATATTGGAATGCTTAGAGGTAAAGAAGATATTTAGTTGAGTCCCTATTCACCAAAGACCAATATTAGTATATCCACAATATACTAAGACTAAACACAATAGCAGGAAAGACAAAATAAGCTCATTTACATATACAAGAACATTTAACCTTTTATATACTTACAAGTAATATTAAAAGAAAGAATATACAAACATGTCCTATGGTAAAATTATACACATACTGTTCTGTAAACAAGCAGTATGTGGAAGTACAAAATGGAAAAGGGTTTACAAGAGAAGTGTGAGTAATATAGCCATGTGGTTATATCAAATTATTATACACTAATATAGCAATAAAAAAATGTCTTCGGCTTTTGGAAAAAAAATTGAAAAAAATAAAAGATAAACTTACCCCTACCAATTAATATTATAAATATGTTATACTCCAAGTCAAATCGCACAATAATTCATGAGCCTTTCTGAAGGTAAAAAAATAAGACGGTACTCGTCCACACTGAACACCGGTTAACTGCTTACTCTACATATGTAGGTCATGAAACCCCATTTGATAAATTAGAAAGCACTGCTGCAGTCGGTGAAATGACAATGAAGTCGCTGTGTAGTATGTTTATGCTGTCAGGACTGTTGTATGAAGCTCTACCTGAGAACAAACTTCAGAGGTACTACTTCAAGCAGGGGGTGTCCTCGTGGTGTAATGGTTAAAGCGATGGACTGCGGAATCGTAGTACGCGAGTTCGTACTCCAGTCGCGCTATTACGTTCACTTTCGGGCAAATACCCTTGGGAAAGGTATGAACCCCCTTATCCTCCCAGCTATGGGTTAAATAGTACCACTTCTTCTAGGAGAATAGATTCGGCATTAAATAACCTGAAAAGGTTGATATGCCATTAAACAAAGAAACCAAACCATACTTCAAGCAGTACCTCTGAAGCATATAAATACACTGGTATCCCCTGTCCTTTCCAGACAGCATAAACATCCAACACAGTGACCCCATTGCCATCTTACCGACTGCAGCAGATACAGCAAACGGACCCCTCCTAACAGTTTTATTCTGTTATTGGCTCCCCTCTTCCCACATAAATACGTGCTGTGCTATACCCTGACGTATCCACCCTACCAGAACCAAACACTTACCTCTCATTCCTGTTCTATCCCCAACAACACCAAGAAGAAAATGCTCGTCTACACCACTCGTGCAGCTAGAAAGAAACGCACCAACCGTCATCTACTACAGTTTGTCCACTCCAGTCGTTCGTCCACTGCTACAAGCCAAGGTTTGATCTTCCAACCATGCCAACACGAAGCATGTAAGCCGAAGCTCCAAGCACCAAATTTCTCTTTCCTTTTGCTACTATACGACCACAACTACCATCTATGCCACGTGCTAGAAAAATGAATGCTCGCCCATTCAACTTTAATCACTAATCAAATAGAAAACTTCGTCAAATGGACTTTTGACAGAATAAATTACCTTTTCTTTTAGTTTCATGACCATACCTTTTCCTTGTTGTGAACCTTTGTTGTGTCATTCATTTCTTTATTTTTTATCACCCTCTCTTTGTCTCCTCCCCTGTAATACCATACACGTATATAACAAATATATGTACTTTATGCACAGACCAATGATTTTTTTTCACTTTTTTTTTTAAAGTAACAATTTTTGTCAGCAAAAATTCAGTTCACCAGTGTGTTCTCTATTTAGTGGTGTTTTAGCTTGTCTTTTTTAAACGAATTCCAAGAATTTGGTTATTTCCAGTACAAATTACCTAAAGATACAATATGTATCCTATATAATCTTAGCAAAACTGGATTCATTAGATGTGTAATTCAGCCCATTAAATGAACATGAAACATAACTGAACATTCTTTTTTTTAAATAAGTTATCACACCCCAAACAATTTGGAATATAATCAATAGACCAGATAACAAAACTTAAAAGAATAAAATTCAATATGAAGAAATTTAAAGTAAATGTTAATATGAAGAGAACGACATTAAAGCCAAATTTAGTATTTAACTGGGTAATGTTTTTAGGGGGCTTAGTGAGTAATTTTAACACGGTAAGTTCCGCAGCTTTCAAGTTCGGACACTGATTCAAAAAGATAAGACAAACAATAAAGTTTTTTTAAAAAGAATTTTATACAAAAGAAACAAGAAAGAAAGGGATAGAAAAGATAAAGTGTTGCAAGTTTTAGTGTAATTTGCAGGAACTGATCTTGAGAGTGTTTTGGTGAAAAAATATAGTGTGTTATTTTTTGCGAGGAAAAGTTGTAACGTGCGTGTGTGTGTTTACGTTGAGTTGTTTCCTCGCTAAGTGTGTAAGGTATATAAGAGAGAGAGAGAGAGAGAAAGAGAAGTACGATGTCGAAATGTTTTTATGATAGTTTTTTAATCGCAGCATGGAATAAAGAGTTTACGTTTGTACTGCAAGTCTCATAAGAAGGAAAGAAGTGAACGATTTGAAGTTATGATAGAGTTGAGAAAGCAGCGCGTGTCGTTGGATGTGCGAGGGAGATATGTTCGCCATAAGTGTAGCAAAAGTCGTGTTTGCTTTTTGAGGAGATAAACGTTGAAGTCACCGTGATTTTGTGGCTCTGGTTGTTTCGGGGAGAAGCGTGAATGTCTCCAGAAAACGTTGCCCAGAGGTGAAGTCACAAGGTGTCGGAGCGTGATTCTGCATCGCAGTCGACATAGCCAATTTTGGGGGTGACATAAAGTTGTTCCTGTGTGTGTGGCGTATTGAATGTATCTAAGCCATATTCAACTGGGAACCCTTGCTCTAAGAAAAATAGCCAAGGAATCCATGAATTAGACTTGTAGAGAAGAGGAAAATCTCGTATTTTGGTTTGGCGCGCAATTTAATTCAACACTGAATTTCACCCAATCAGGATGACTTATCCTATTCAGCCCGGACCTTCATTTCCGGCTAGCAAAACGGGTGAGCAGCCAAACCCTTTCTCTTCGGCTTGAGACGGCGACCAGAACAGACGTGCCTCTGGTCGTCCCTGATTAGCGATGCTATTTAGCTAGACAAGCCACCCAGTGTGGACATCTCACTGTGGCTTTAACACTAGCAGCAGCAACATGGACTCTCAACGAGGGAACCATCTAATTTATGGATTTTTTACGAGGAATCCCAGTTGAACATAAATTAGAAACATTCAGCATGCCTTCCACAGGCACCACTTCATGTCACCCCAAAAACTTGGCTATGTCAATCCGAGCGTAACTCCGCTCACGACACACTAGTCACCTTTTCACTTCAGGTCCATATGAATGGAGAAAACGCACTCTCTCCCCCAAAATACCAGACACACAAAAATACACAGTGACTTTAAACATATCCCTCACAAGTCCAATAACACGCTGCCATCTCAACATTCCGCTAAGCCATTTCGTCTCAAACATCCAACAAGCCTAAACACCACGAGTCTTGCAGCTTCCAAAAGCAAACCACATTCCATGCTGCAAATCAAGAACTTTCGTTGTTGTGTTGTTAAAGAATAGTTTCGTAATTCATTTGTGTGCCCCAAAATATAGCGCTAAACAAATAACGATTTCACTCACAGCTATAGACTGATCGCATCGAGGTTATAGCGGTTTTTAGGGATATTGTTTATTTTCCCGAACACTATATTTTTTAGGCACACAAATGAATTACGAAACTATTCTTTAGCAACACAACAACGAAAGTTCTTTATTTGCAGCTTTGAATATTTGGTTTGTTCTTGGTGCTGCAAGACTCGTGGTGTTTAGGCTTGTTGGATGTTTGAGACGAAATGGCTTAGCGAGATGTTGAGATGGCAGCGTGTCGTTGGACGTGTGAGGGAAGTATTCAAAGTCACCGTGTAGTTTTGTGTGTCGAGAGCGGAGTGACGCTCGGATCGACATAGTAAATTTTTGGGGTGACAAGAAGTGGTGCCTGTGGAAGGCATGCTGAAAAAAAGCATTTTGCTTTTTTGCAAAAAAATTCCCCTCATTTGTTGAAGGACCCTTATATATCATCATCATCATATCGCGCTGGTAGCACGGATATCCCTGACCCTATCTCGCCACTCCTCCCTATCGTTCATCGCCCTAGGTAGGTCTTCAGGACAACATCCCGTATCCTCACATAGCTGCTGAATGTACGTTCGTGATGGTCGTCCTGCTTTTGCGCGGCCATGTGTGGGGATCCATAAGAGTACATCTCTTATATATATATATATATATATATATATCATGATTGTGTTTAAAGATTGCAGTATGTAGAGAGTGATCGATATCTGGGATAGAGCATATATAAGTAGTATTGTCGCAACCTGTTCACAAACGTAAACAGATCGGATTACTTACATCCCTAGAAACATTGCATCCGGGTACGACCGGAAATGACAAAACCTTATACGACCCTGACCTGCCGTTACAGCTAAGAAAAGGGAATAAATTTCATTTAACAACATTTACAGAACCCGTTTGTCAGAAGTAAATCTATTAGAATAGAGTGAAATATCTTCTGTAGCCTATCTCAGGCTAAAGAAGGACTTTACTTTCATGTCTATTTTTAATAGACGAACATTATTTCTACGTAGCTCAGCAGAGTGACATACTTTTATAAAAAAGCTCCGGAGTCAAATTTCAGAGTTCGTTTTACGAAGCTCTCAGGAGCGAGGCTCTCAGAGCGAGGCTCTCAAGGCTTAATCCTACATCTCGTGATTGCGTTCGCCTTACATCACCTAGATATGCGATAAAGGCCCTTTTAAGGACCACTAGAGGTCCCCTTCTGTGGGTTGGAGTATCTCTAACGGTTCTTACGAACTTGTCGAAGCAGACGGCCTGGAGGCAAACACGAAGAGGACCACCCGGTCTTAACCAACTTGGTCGATTCCGTTGTCTGTTCGTTCGCTTGGCTGTGAAGCGCTAAGGCACAGGTTAGCCTTAGCTACCGCTTCCCTATCTGCACAGCGCTAAGATACCGCCAATCTTAGCCGCGGCCTCCCGGTCCGTTTGCTCGATAGTCCTTAGCTACCACTTCAGGTACGTCCACACTGCTAAGGAGCCCTGCACAGTTGGGGTACGGCAAAGCCTTAGCCTCACTTACCGATTCATATGCTCGACTTCGCATGTGCTAAGGAATGGCAAATCTTAGCCACGATTACCCAGTCCGTTCACTTGGTCCGCAGTTCTAAGACACGGTTAAGTCTTAGTCATCACACCTGCTCGACTCTACGCGAACAAGCTGCCAACACTGTCAATGATATGCTCCAGCAATGCGGTATCCAGTCCACGTACGACTCGCTGTACGGACTAGCAACCATATCGACCCTCCCAGTTAATCCAATGTACTTCAAAAACCGAGACATCGATCTACCGACTTCGACCAACATCAGTTACTCACATCGAACATCTTGCTGCTTCTCTACGACTCCGACCAACACCAGCTACTCGCACCGATCATCTAGCTGCCTCTCAACGACTTCCAGCATACCAGCTACCGACATCAATCATCTAGCTGACAACTCCAACAACTATCCACGAACTTACATACGTCCTTGTAAACTCGACGAATAAATTGTCGTATTTGTTATACTGTTATTTCGCCTTTTGTTTCCTTCATTGTTCTTTTGGCTGTCATTACTCGCACGCTTAACTTAAATCCTTTGCGGGGTCGACGTGCTTATCGGCTCCGCAACAGTATAATACAGAAATTAAAACCACATATTATAACTAATAGTGTCACGCTTTTACGATAATCAGGACCATATTACATTTAAGAATTACAAGTATTATGAGAGGGCTGTACATGGAAAGCACAGAATATAAAATGGAATCGGATTTATATTTCAACGGGTACGAAAAGTCTGTATCCTTTTACCGAGTTTTAATTGACAGAAAAAAAGAAGAAAAGCAAAAAATAATTTTTATTTTCAATTTTCCTTGTTTGAGTAAAAAGATACGTGTAATTTGGTTTATCCTCTGAATTTAGAAGTCGTTCTTATTTTTACACCGCGGACGCCTTTGGTGAGACAGAGTTAAGAGTTCCCTCGGCCGATCATCAGGCACATCTAGACATTGTTGTTCTAATAATCAGCAGTTTTCGATTACAACTGCGAGAACAATTAACTAAACTACAAAAATACTTTGATTATTTAAATATGTGGCAGTATCGTCTGCGACTCACATAGTTTCCCCTGGTAAATGATTCAAGCAGTCGTGTTTCGTTGTCAAGTAAAGATGAATTAACCGCTAAACCGAATTGAAGCCACGGGTATGCTCCTCGTAAAATTACACTTGTTTCTATATTCACTCTTCAAGTCTATTCTGGTGCTAGGGAGCAATTCGTTTTCCAGCATGAGTTGGTTTGGTTTCTTTGTTTAATGGCATAGCAACCTTCATGGTTTATTTTATGCCAAATCCACTCTTGTAGAAGAACAGTTGTGTTGCTGTTGGAATTATATCCCTTACCAACCAAATAATACTGATAGCCACTAGGTGGTGTAACCAAAGTAGTATATAAAAGAAGAGCCCACCCAAGTCAAATCTTTTCGATTTTGGTTCGACAAACAGACACACGCACGAGTGTGTGTGTTCCTGTCCACGCCGACAAAGAAGCTTGTATAGGATATAAAATCCTATATTTTACTACCAATTATTATATATTGACCTTTGACAAGACGGTTAGTTTGTGGATTTCAAAACAGGATGGGCAGCTGTGTCTTAAAGTAAAGTAAAAAGACAGCGTAAATACAACATGAATTGCGTAGGAAGCGTGCGTAGCCGTCCGAAAAATATATCACGACGGAAATTTTCAACCCCAGGGAGAGAGCAGTCGGTCAGCAGTCAGCAGAGTCATCGGTAAGCGGTCACGCAGTCTGTGAGTTTGCTCAGAGTGGAGTCAGCCGACCCTTGGTTGAAAAGTGACCCTGAATCAGTCTCATGTGAAAGAAACACTAATAAGCAAGGCTCTCTGAAGACAGGGTGTAGATCTGAAGATATCGTATTGTTGTGTCCTTAAAAGGGACACCATAAGACAAGGTGGTACTTGAGTGGAAAGGAACAGAAAGGGTTTTATTGCAAGAGAGATACAATAAGACAGACAAGGAATAGTGAGGCACGCTACTTATCCCCGAAGCAAGGACAGGTATAATGCCGTGCTCACTGTATATATAGTCATTGATATAGTCAGTTCACCAGACAGAGAGAGTGTAGGATATTCCATTACAACACCTCCTTCTGAGCTAATTTTCCCATGAAAATTTTACTCAGTACCTCCTCTTTTGGGGGTCGAGACATAATAGTTTCTTCTTCCTGATACTTTCCCGTTTCACCAATTTTTGTGTTGGTGGGAAGTGGTATCCGTAGTTTTCGGGGAGCTCGTACTTCCGGCACTGGTGAAGATATGGGGACAGGTATTTCGAATACGTCATATATTACTTCCATTGGCATTTCTTTACAATCTTTTTGCGTGACATCTTTAATATGTCTTGGCCTAAACTGGTTTAAGTGTCTCTAACATTCGAATATTCTTCCTTTGAGCATGTATATCACTCTGCCAAGTCTTTTAGTGATAATTCCGTCTTCCCAAAAGTTTTATTCCACCTCTCTAATTTCTGAAGAAAACACTCTCCCCTGGTTTGTAAAATTTTGTCGCAAAGTTTTCTTTTACAATTTTTTTGTTGAAAACTGACCGAATTTTTCTTGCGAACATCAGTTCGGCTGGTGAAAGGCCTGAATCTATGTTCAGATTTGGGGTAATTCTGTAAACTGATAAAAACACTCCTCTCATCAGTGCCCATGCCTTGATTCATTCTTAGAGCTCTTTTGAAAGTGTCCACGAATCTCTCCGCTTGCCCATTTGATCTAGGATGGTAAATAACGGTCGCAATGGGGTCTATGGACAAAGATGTGCAGAAATTCTTAAATTCTCTGCCTGAAAATTGTGTCCTGTTGTCGTTAAGGTTTTTGGCACACTGAAACGGTTGAAAAGCTCGTTTAATACATTGACAGTATTTGTGGATGTCGGATGTCTACACTAGAATATTTCCGGCCACTTGGAAAAACTGTCCACAATTATAAGATAATATTGACCATTTAGCGGACCAGCGTAGTCGGCAAGTTGACAATCTCTACATCCTTGTACCATTTTCTCAATATCCTGGCCCATCCTAGAACAGTACTTATAGCTACGCATTAATGACTTCATTTTTGACATACCTGGATGATCTATATGGAATTCTCACAGGAATTTCTTTTGTAGTGTATAGGGCATTACCACTCTTTCTGTATATAACAGTACTTGCTCAGACTGAAAAAGGTGATACTCTTGATTCTTATTTTCTGTCTTTTAATCAGCCATACTTGTTTTTCATTTTTTAAATAAATTTGTCCTTCTCAGCCGCTTTTAAAAAATATCTTCTAGAGTCAAAGGTAATTCTCGAATTGTATTGCATAGCATTACGGATTATTCCTTTTCACCCCTTAAGGCAGTTATCACCGTATCTTCCAACAGCTCTGAAAATTTTTGGATCAATCTTGACAAACCGTTGGTGTGTCTCAGTTTTTTAGATGATAGGAATTCCATCTTAAAGTTGTACTTCAACAAGATTATTCCCCAGTGCTGTAACCTGTTGGCGGTGTGCGTGGGTCTTCTCTTTTTTGATCCAAAAAATTTAACAACGGTCTATGATCCATCTGTAATGTGAATTTCCCCCCAAAGATAAACCTGTGAAATCTTTTATCACGTAGATTAAAGCCAGGCTTTCTTTCTCGATCTGGCTATAATTTCTTTTTGCATGAAGTAGGGTTCTGGACGCATGGGCTATGGGCTTTGTAGTCTTATCTTCAAACTTGTGGAGAAATACCGCTTCGTTCCCATAATTGCTATCGTCGGTTGCTACAATTATCTTTTTTTAGGGTGAAAATGAACTAACGATAAATCTGATAACAGCTTTTTATTTTCTAGAGAGCGTCTTCGCATTCTTTAGACCAAATCCATTTTGCTCCCTTTTCCAATAGGTCATTCAATGGTGCTCTAAGATCATACATTTTGGGAATGTAGATACTATAATAGTTGACCAAGTGTAAAAACGCCCGAAGATTAGTAACGTTGTTTGGTGGTGGCATATTTTTAATAACTTCGGTCCTTTCCGGATCCGGTTTTCTACTGTTCTCGTCAATTATTTGACCTAAATATTTTATCTGCTTCATGAAGAATTCGCATTTCTCTGAATCTAGCTTGAAGCCATATTTGTCAATCTGGAACACTGCCTTGATATGTTTTTTAAACTGTTCCTTGTTTTTACTCCTTAACAGAATGTCATCTAGATACGAAGTGGCAAATTCTACTCCAGCTAGCATGGTGTCCATTTCTTGTTGGAACAAGCTGGGGCAACTCCTTGTTTAGGGAGAGAGAGAGAGAGAGAGAGAGAGAGACAAAAATAATTATTTTCCCTTGGATTGGAGGTGTAGCTCCTCACGTCACATATCCGTTGGTCATGTGAAAATTTAGTCCACTTATTCTTTCTCTTTTTGCCTTCATTCTTCAAATGGTTAAAACCTTCCAATTTTCAGTTCTTGCTCGTTGAGTGAAAAAGACATGAGTTTTATGCCTGTTCGTTGAACAGAATAAACACCTTTTTCTCTAACTCTGGCAAGGTACTTTATTTCACCTTTTCAAGAAGTCTATCAGATAAAGTAAGACATGGATATTGACTCTTTTTGTAACTCCTTTCATATATGCTTGTCTTTGGATCAATGAGTACATTTATCTGTTTTGGAATACGTTAAAAATTGTTGCAACAGTTTATATGTTATTATATGAACTAATTAAATGTTTTAATTGGATATATGAGATTATTTCATCTTTCCTTTTCGTGTATTCGGTGTTAATCAATAGAAACACTAATGCTTATATTGGAACTTGGTGAATAGGAAACGATTAAAACATCCTCCCAAGAACCAAATAGCCGGTAAATCACAACTGAAACAAACAATATTAATAGTACTATTTCACCCACTGTTAGGGGGATAAGGGGGTTCATGCCTTTCCCAAGGGTATTAGTTCAAAAGTGAATGTAATAGAGGGACTGGAGTTTAAACTCGCTCGTTATGATGTCACAAAGCAGCATGTTAGCCACTACGCCATTTTTTTTAGATGACGCTTCTTGTGGCTAACTCTAGTGGACGCTGGGTGTAGGAAGGACTCCAGTCCAATGACCAACCCGATTGTCACTGCCCTGGGCCACAACTCATCTGAGACCAACTCTTAATTGCTCCCTTGAATATATGGGTCCCAAATCCGGAAAAGAAAACTGCTCCCTAAACTTGGACTTCCCATAACTAAAGTACCTAAAAAAATTATATCCTTGTCTGCTGAACGCTAGTATAACGCTGAAGGCGTGAATTAGGATAAAAAAAAAAAAAAACTAACCCTTTCATCCTCATTGAGAAATCCTTTTCTATTTTATTATATTTTAAAATTTGCCGACCTCCCGAACTTGTTTAGCTGTCCTTTTGATACTACTACTATATATATACACATATCCATATCCAGACATACACACTACACTAATTTCCACACACATCTGTACAGATATGCTCGCACCTACATGCATACGCTTACATACACGTTCGGATGTACATGTATACGTATTATTGCACCTAAATATGTAAACCTAAAGAAAATTAAAGCTTATAGTGTCACAGAGGCACTAAACAAAAGAAAATGGCTAGTGTTATTTTATACCTAAAAGTTAAGGAATTGTGTCCATTGTCAGTTCTAATTTACATTTTGTTTTTTGTGTAGGCTCATCATTAACATCGGTGATCTAGTGGGAATTGGTGCTTTAACCCTTTACAGGAAGATAAAACAAAAATGTTGCTCTGCTTGCAAAAGGGTTAAACGTGCTGAGTCCCAAAGACTGCTATCTTAATATCAGATTTAAGACAAGAAATGCATACAATGGTATCAAATATAATACTTGCATTTACCCACCCTCTCCAATACTGAATGCGATACATGGTCAATTTTTAAACGAAGAATAGCTGGTTTGAATTCAGTTTTCTTCTAGACTGATTGCCATAACAAGGCTAAAGTAACTACTCTGTTCTACTATTTCGTCATAGATTGGGAGAAATGTTAATTTCAAACGGAATGCGAATGACTTGGAGAAACCCTTAGCTTCAAAAATCATTTCATAAATTAATGATTTTGTAACAATGAATCAATGGTTGACCTATACATTAGATCGACTTATACACGTGTGTATGCACCGCACATGGTTGATTTATCGTTATTTGACATGTGTTCTATCTCATAGATGCCTGAATACTTGTCCACAAAAAAAATCCTAATTCATTCAGAATGCCTTGTCAAAATACTTTGGATTTAAAGCACTAAATTTGGAAGCCATATTTATATAACTGCTTAAATCTTCTATGTGTAGTTTATAACAATCTAAGGACATTAAGATAAATTCGATGTTGAATTCTACTTAAACATCAAATATTCTTTCATCCTTTGCTATTTCGTGAAATCTTTTTCTTCTACATTCTCAAGTAGCAATAACCATCTGACAGAAAAAAATCCTCACTGGTTATCGTATCACTTTTGTGCAAAGCATACTGCTTATTACTTATTTATAGAATACAGGGTGTTTCAGAAAAATTGATATCATTTGAGACATATAGGGTGTTTTAGAAACAACTAAAAATTTCATGTTTAATATTTTCTTTTCAGCTAGAGAAATGCTATTCACAGTGCTAATTTCAAACTTAGCCACCCCTCGCCTGTATAGACTAGACCTTAAAAAATTTTTTTTCCAACCTTTTCTTTGAATTTCTGACAGTCTATTATTTTATGACCCTGTATCATGTTTTATTTATCATTTACATATTTTACCTCCCACCCAGCTAGTAGGACTAGTCTAAAAGGATAACTTCCCACACCCTCCATCATCAGTTCACAGCAAGACTCAAACTTTCTCTAAAAGTCAGTAAGACAAATGGAGTAATGAGCCTTACTCTTCCATTTGACCCATAAAAACTTGACAGAGGGTTTGAATTGGGCGTTGTTCTAGACTGGTTGCCCATCAAGTCCAGTCTGTTCAACTATTTTAGGTACAGTTGTGGGCAAATGAAATGGATGCAGGCCTTTCCAAAAAATGTTAATGCAAAATTAAAGCAGTTTGAGAATTGGAAGTTGACATGCCAGTTCCGTTTTCTCCAACTCTTTCAGGTGTTAAATGCTGATTCTCCAGGTTGACGAACGCAATTCAGAACTTACAGTATGTTTAAGATTGTTTCAAAGTCCTAGAGATCACAACAATAACTCGAGTTTAATTCACTCAACAATTGTGTAGAGAGAAAGAAAGACAACGACGCTGATGTACAAAAATGTTTTTCTTTTCTTTTTATTACCCGAAATGTACGTATGGGTCGAGTGAAGGAGAGAGAGAGAGAGAGAGAGAGAGAGAGAGTTGAAGACAGCCGAGATGCACATACAGACACAGGGGTGATATACAAAGCTTCAGTGAACCACTTCTTCGTTCTGCTTTCATGAGTTTCGTACAGGGCTATCTCAAAGCATTGAATCATCTAAGTTTCTCTGCTTTCGTGAGTCTCATACAGCTCAGGCTTTTTTCTACCTTTCAACCCTGGGCAGTCTGGCGCAAGGCCAGCACTCAGAGCAGGATAATGTCTAATAGCTCTTCTGGTCTTTTTTTTCTCCCTGGGTCGAAATCTTCCCTAGTTTATATAATTTTCTGGACACCCATGCAATCCTCGTGCTCAGTACTCCAGCTTATACGGCTCCTAACATGCCACTCATGCAATTTCCTCTGGTCTCTGTTGCAGTACCTGCGTCTTGTTTACTTTGGGAAACAGGTGTACTTCCAGTAGTTTTTCTGCTTTCAACATCCGACCCTTCTAGCATGCCACCCACGCAATTTACCTGGCATGTCAAAGGGATCTAAAAAAGTCAACAACCTGTACACTCAATAGCAAATCTAATCCACCTTACTCAAATATATTGAAAATTTTGCTAATAAGCCACACTTCTTGAAACATCAGGGATTCAACTCAACCCCCAAGGAAGAATAGACATTACAACAAAATGTCAAATTTGACCATTATTCAAATTTTCTACCCAAACATCTATTTTCTGACATTACATAAAAAAATTGCTTTTCTTCAGGCCTGAGCTGAGAAATTATTGTTCCCCAAACTATTTAATAAACTTAAAAGTGAGTGCACTGTTAGAATCCACTCACCTCACAAAGAATTACGTTTTTCTTGAATCTGATCTTATCAAAGTTTATTATATAACTAATATTCATGACCTGCATTTTTAAAGTATGGCCTAATTCATTAAGCTATCAGAAGTCTCCCCAGAATCTCCAATTCATAATACTGTATTTTACAACACAGATTTTCAGCTGATCAGCTCAGGGCATTTAAACCTTTTTAACAGTTCTTGATAATAATGGTATCATTGCCTTGTTTATTCTATGAGCTTGTTAGCCCAGGTGGCTGGAGTTGTAGAATACACTGACTGCACCTCAAGACTACTCCCACCGAGTGTCCTGTATATGACACTAAACAATCTGAGGCTGAGGCTCCAGTCTTGGAGCTTTGAGGAAAGTGGATTACCACTTTGTCATTACTCCCAGGTCCACTAATCCAGAGTTATGGTCCAAATAGAACTTTATTATAATGGAAACCATTTAACTGTGCAACTAAATGATTAATATCAAAATGAATTATTAAATAACAGTGCTTGAAACCATTTGTGTACAAATAAAACTATTAGTGTTAGCAATCCTTGAAACCATTTAACTGTGCGCAAACAAATGTGTCCTGGCTTGTTTTAAAATGTTACCTACAAACTATTTCCGTTACAAATCATTTGTGTGTATATATATATATATATATATATATATATATATATATATATATACACACACACACAGGATTTGCCATTAAAGAACCTACATGGGTTGATATGCCATAAAACACAACCAACTAAGAGCTTGTACTAGAATGCGAGTTTTTTTGGTTTTTTTTTTTTCAACTACTTACCAAGACCATAGGATTTGTTTGAGATGTTGGTAGATGTTCCCTTAGGTATAAAAAAAGTTTTGTCAAAACTAATTCTTATATTCGTAAATTTTACTTCTTGCTTTTTGAAGGGTTTTTGATTTTACTTTCATTATCGCATTAGTAAGTACATAAATAAAATTATCAACTACTTGAGAAATGGTTAGTATTTTAACCTTGCAAACTATTACTAAGAAATTCAATACTCCAAAATGATAGCTTTGTTACTAAAAGGGCCTTGTAGAACAAACTGTGGCTGGATAGCATAAATATTTATTGATGCTGCTATTAAGAGACTATCTTCACAAATTTATAGACATTAATTTCAGTATTTTTGTTGTCAATTTTGAGTGATTTATGCTAATGTTTCTAGGTTCATATTCTTCTAATTAAACTTTCTAAAAAATTTTATTTTTATTTTTATTTTTTTACATACAGTTCCATGAATACTTTGTTTCTTTCACACACACACCCACAGTTTTTATTTTGTAGGATATCATTGCTTCAAAGGCTGCTACAACATCAAATATGATTTATTTATGGTAATCTACACCAACTAATGATATGTGATCAATCTTGTATCTAACTTCAAGAGATGATGCTTGGGATTTTAATAGCTGGTCTTCAAGTGTAACAGTTTAGATCCTGAACAACAAACTTGACGAAGAATGGAAAGTGTCATCAGCTAATTTTGATTCCATTGATACAGATGGAAGGGAACTTGTGGAGAGAGAGAGGTAATAAAAAAATGAAATTGTAATGTTTAGCTAATGTCAATAGTCACAATTGGTAAAAAAGGGGATACTAAGAAATTGAGATAGCACTAGATTGAGATGATTAAATTTGTCAGAAAGCCAGACTTTGCCTTTTGTATACCAAATATGACCATAAACTTCCAATTAAGGCTTGGTTGGGCCCTACTATTTAAAATGGCTGCAAATGAAAAAGAGCAGCAATTCACTTACAATAAGTTGAAGGCTAATTTGATTACTTTAACATTTACTAATGTTGTGTTTGGCTTGTGATAAAAAAACAGTTTACTGTATACAAAAAAAAGAAAAGTCCCTTGAGTTCACACAGTGCTCTTGGGTAATAACACCAATGGACGTAAAATATGAATTTCTTCCTTTTATAAATTTAGTAGTATACCAATGGGATATTAATTATAGAAGCTTGTTAAATAAAACAAAGAAAAAAAATTGCTGCATTTTTTTTATTACATCATATGAGATCAAAAAATTTAGACAAGAATTTTACTAGATATAATCAAAGCGGCTAAAGCCAGAAGACTCAGCACTGAGGTTGGGTGGTAGTGAGAGTGATAAACACATTAAAAAGAAAAAAAAATTTAAAAGAAAAAGTGGTAAATAGGTTTAAAAATATGGACAGTTTTTTAAAAAATATTTTTCCTCAGAAAAAAAAAAAAAAAAAAGAAAAAAAGCTAAAATTTCCTCATCAAATGTTGACTTGATCTGGGGGTGAGTGAATCATTTTTGAATAATCAGTTGTTAAAACAGAGGTAATACTGTCTACAAAATGAACTGTATAATTCCAGCATAATTAGTTGAAACCATATACTAATTTTCTCTTTTTATGTTGAGAAGAAAAAAAATATTAGAGGCTGATAGCATTTTGTGAATAAAAAGAAAAAAATGTATTTTTCAAAATGGCTAATTTTAGAGACAGGAAGAAAAAAAAAAAAAAAAAAAAAAAAAAAGCTATATTTTTTCAGGTAAGAATTTAGGAAGTTAGTAAACGGAAATAACATAGAAAAGTTTCTTATTCCATGAATTATTCACACTAGGATCTGCTACATGGTTGATTTTATCACAACAGGTCACCAGATTAGTCTAAATAATTCATAGAATTGTGAAAAAAATTTCCCAAACTGATAGAAGTTCTTAGCTTGCACAGAGGCAAGAAGAGATTGGTTCCATAGTTTTTGTTTTTTTAATAAAGTTTTTTGCAGGTGGATTTCAAGAATTATACACAGCACATATATCTGCTCCATTCCATATATGCTATGTAATGTACAAGAGTTCTTACAAGAGAGAGAGTGAGAGGCTATTTTTTCTGAAATGATAAGACAAACTGTAACATTCTCACAAACCAAAGCATCTATTTAGTAAAAGTTTAAACAACTGATTGGGTGGATGCAGTCAACAAAGCTAATTCTCTAATGATACTATGATGGGTGAATGGTGTCCAGGACAGTTTCATATTTACAGAGCCCAAAAGAAGTGACCACAGAGTATAAATACAAAAACAAATTTTTATATACCCACTCCACAAGGAGAAAAAAATTATATGGCAGTGGGAGGAATCAGGGAAAGTGAAACTTTCTTCATTCTTATAAATCTAAAATTTGGCAGAATGAGCTTATAATTTAAAATCTCAATTGAATGTGATTTCCTTTTACCCCTGATATTAATTTTTTTTTAAGAGAATTATCAAGAATGTAATTCTTCATAAATTTGAAGAGTAATAAAATCTGTCCTTTTCATTTAGACAGAATATAATTTTTAAAAATTTTTATTTTATGAAACATGATTTGCATGTTTTTTTTTTTGTTAATATGCAATCAAATATGATGATATGGAGTTATTTTAAGTTATTTTTCTTGAGACAAATTTGTGACTATTGTGTGGACTCTAGCATATTTTATACTAATATGTTTATAAAGAGATTTATATTATAAGTGAGAAATATTATCTAGCAGAAAAATAATGATCATATCATGAAAACCTTAATTTTAATTAAATTACTTTTATTGATTTTTTTAATAAACAAAGGAAATGTAAACATAATTTCTATTAACTTAATACCATACATGATCTATCATATTCCTCCAGGTTATGTAAACATTTTCTATGCTTTAAAAAAGTTCTGCATTAATATTTCAATTAAAGAGAAAAATGTTTGCCTGATGAATTCATTAAAAAGGTCATGTCAGCACCCACAAAACAAGCAGTATGATACAAGCAAAATTAAGCTTGTAAGAAAAAAAAAAAAAAAAAAAAAAAAAAAGCTAAAATCTGTTCTCTAGAATACAAAAGTTTGAAACTAAATACTCTATGGACATATCACTATTAATAATAATTCTCATTCAGTCTCTCCTGGTAAGGTTGCTTACTAAAGATAAATATTTAGCAAGCTATCGCACAAACCATTGCTAGTCAGTTTGATCTTCTGACAGCCTACTATTATGGTCTTGAGCCAGATCAAATTAACCTTAGTTTTTATCTATAGTTTCTCATGGTGAGATACTTCAGATTTGTTAATTAAAACTGGAATTACAAATTCCTTACATCCACATAAATTATGCAAGATATAAATACTTTTTATTGCTAATTAAGTATTTAATCGGTGTCCAAACTGATTATTCTCTTATAACTCCAAAGAGTTAGCTTTTGCTTAAAGTACAAAAAAATGAAGCAGATATAGAAATTAGTGTTATAAAAAGAATATAAGGAATTTAAAGAAAGTTAAAAATATAGGTCTTTAAAAACAAGCAATAAGTTAAAAAAAAACTAAAAACTTGATCATACAGGAAATCTTATTAAAATGATGCAAAAATTATATAAAGTTGAATAAATATAAAATAGGATGATCATTTTTTTTCTTAGGATGTGGGGCAAGTTTTAGTTGTTTTCCCAGCTTTAAGGTAAGAAGCTGATCAATTTTGATGGAATGTATTCATTACTCATCAAATCATAAAATATTTCCTTGCTAAAATGATTAAATTTTTAGAAAGGATACTTTTTAAGGAGTTAAGATGTACTTTTTTTTTAAAATTTTCAAAATTTTATTTTAGAATTTTATCATTATTTTGATATGGCAGAATTGAAACCAAACAAAGGCAATCAAACTAGCAAAATTTAAGAAAATTTTTAGCATTTTAAAACTAGCCTAAAATCATTAGGTATATGGCTTAAAAGAGCTAAAACCAATATCATAAGTTTTAAAGTTGAAAATAAATTTGTCTTTTTTGTGTGTATAGAAAAGCAAAAGCTCATATGTTGTGAAAACTCATTCTGAAATTACCATGCATTTTTGTTAAAAAGATTTTAAATATGGCACCAATTCATAGATTATAAATGATATGTGGATGCATGGAGTTTGTGTCATAGGCTTAATATACTCCAGTTAAGAAAGAAAATCATGGCTACTGCTATAATTACATAACTTCAACCTTAAAATATTTTTAAAAAATCTGAAGTTCAAAAACCAAATTGTCTTCATTTTATCAAACCAAAATTTTCCCATCAAATCAAATGTTTATTCCTCTCACTGATAAGTTTGCAATTGCTACAGTATGGATTTTTATTAGGTTTTTAAAAAATCTTTAAGTGACAATCAAAATAACTTAAAAGTTAAAATGATTCCCCCTCGATTTTTATTGCTAGCATTTCTATTAGAGATAGAATCACAACTATTCTAACAACTGCACTTTGCTAATACAAATATGCTATTGGTATGATATTTCTAGACTAGAATGTCAATGAATTTAGATGAAAATCAATTTAATAATCCTTGAAAATTTTATCATTTTAATCACATTGTTTTTGAAATGCTTTGAGTAAAAACATTAAGAGAAGCATAAATACAAAATTCTCATGTACAAGTTGAATATTTAAATACTAAGTTATCTATATCAAAGAATTATAACTTACCTAAATATAAAAATCTAAGTATGACTAAACAGTAAACATTATGGTGAAAGGAATTATTTGATTTTAAAATGTTAAAAATAAAGTAGATAACTTGTTTTTTAATTAAAAATATAGGGAAAAATTTTAATGTATTACTAGACAATGTTCATATACCCTAGATAATTTTGAAAGAAATGTTTAAAAATATTAAACAATTTGCTCTATTTTAGGTTTAAAGTTGTTAAAGTCTGAATGATAAGATAACCTTATGAAATAATTATATGAAAATATTTTTACTAAGGACTCTCAGCCTTTTAAATACTTAGCTAATTAATAATCGTTGAGAGTGTGCTGAAAATTAAAAATCTAAATCTAGAAAAGGTAGGCAATGATTAAGTGGATGGGAGAGGAAGAAATAAAATTGACAAAAAAAAAAGAGCAGTTATTAAACAGAATATAGTAGTAACACTTGTTAGTAGCTGCCAACATAAAGCCACTGTCACCAGAAATAAGAAATGGTCACTGATAGTGGCAGGTTATGTTACAACATGAATGAGAAACAAAAGTGGGAGAGATAACTTAATATGATAATCTTTTCCAATGAAATGAAATTTAAAATATTAGTTAGATATCATTTGATTTTGGTTTTTATCAATAATCTTAGGTTTTTTTTTTGTACAACTGTATCCTACTAGAAAAGATGACAACTGAAGCCATTGTATGTCTGGAAACTGGCATTGCCACAAGAGATGTATTCGATGTTGAGTCCAGGAGACTTTCTAATGAAAGCTGAAAAGAAAAAGAAAAAATATAAAACTACAATTTTCATTGAAGAATTAAATCTAAATATTCTATGCCCAGCCAACAAATTAAATTTCAACAAAAATCTTTAAAACAATAAGTTGAACATTAAAATCAGTGAAATTTCAAGTGTTTTCAAAAATTATCATTTTCTGTATAACTTGAAATAGTTTAAATTGATTTCAAGGTTACTTCATTTTACAAGGCAACAAAGTCATGATAAAAAGAACATTAACTTCTGATATTACCTGTTGGATTCAAATTAAATATCATTTGATGTTATTGTGATAAAATTAAATGTGTCAACAATCATAATGCTATTTTAACCCAAGTATGCAAGGCTAAGAACTAGTTTATATATTTTACTATAACCACTTGGAAAAAAAAAGATTCATTTTTCATGAAAAATATTTTCAAAGAAATCTTCATATGCAGTTTGCTAAAGCAGGAACAAGAAAACTTGTTCTGTGTTTCTCTCCATCCTACATTATAAATAAAGTACAGAGAGTTTTTTTTGTAAACTTTTTCATTATACTTGAGATCACTGCCAATTGCAGGCAAACTGTATTGTATGTAATGAACAAACCCTAACTTTTGGCTATGCTAGCCTACAAAAATATTTCTTCAACAAAGTAAAAATATCTATATACTTATTTTTACTTTCAAAACTTGTAATATAATCAAAATCAAAATCATTGAATCAATGATTCGGTCTAATTCCCCATTAGTCTGACCCAATGTGTTTCCATAGAGCCTTGCTAATGCCTAAAATTTTTTAAGTTAAGATAATTAATTTTTTTTACATAACTGTTTACTATTTATAATATTTGTACATATCATACACAACAGTGTTATAACTAGTAAACGTTAAGTAAAAACATTTTAACTAATGGCTTATGTTTAGATAAAAGCTATGTAAGGGACACTTTGAATTAAATTTTTAATATTTTAATTTCATTAAAAAATTTTTTTTCCAAAGGTTTATCAAGTGATATATGATTGCCATTTTATGCTGAATTCAAAAATACCATTCATTTTGTTTAGTCAGGTCTGGTTTTTAAGATGTGCTTGAATACTTCACAAATTGTATACAATAAAACTTATTCAAAAGCCTGTGGACTCTACATGTCACAGCTGATTGTGGGTGTCAGATGTTTAGTAAAGCATATAATGTTGTATGTGTACCTAACTACAGTCTACCATTCTACACACTAACACCCACACACCTAGAGGGGATAGGGCTTATCCCTCAGCTTAAAATGATTTTAATATACTGAGTCAAGTGTCACCAACGAGCTGAGTGCTGATTTATTTTTTCTCTTTTCAGCTTGATATTTATATTCCTGTAAGAATGGATTGCAAGTGTAAGGATAATCCTGATAGGCTCTTTTATATCTGTGGTAATGTGGTTCTTCCAAACCGTCAAGCAAAAATCACTGACTTTTTGAAGAAGGCATATCACAATTAATTTGGTGTCAAACTAGGGGATCAGGAAAAGCCATTCACTCCCCACATTTGCTGTAAAACGTAGAGACCTTAAAGGATTGGAGGAATGGTAAAAGGAAGAGTATGCTATTTGCCATTCCAATGGTCTGGAAAGAAGGAAAAGATCACATTACGGACTGCTATATCTGCATGATAAATCTAAAAGGAACAAATCGCAAGAACAAGCACCCTGTCCAATACTCAATGTTCCTTCTTCCATAAGACCAGTTCCTCAGGGCCCAGACCTTCCTGTTCCTGTAACATGGAATCTAGCTCTGCTTCTGACCATAGTGACATGACTGTTGTAGCTAGAGATGATGTATACAAGCCAGAAGAGGATGATCAGTTATTACTTCTGATACAAGTAGAACTCAACAACTTGACATGAGACCTGAACCTTTCAAAGGAGTCTGCTGAGCTGCTGGGTTCACATCTCAAAGAAAATCATCTGTTAGCACCAGGAACAATGTTCTACTGGTATCAAAACAGTAGGTGAGAATTAAGACAATTTTTCCCGTTCCAGAGTAAGTCATCCTTGGTTTATTGCAAAAACATTGCTAGACTGATCAAATCAAGAGACTTAGAGTTGGTTTGGTTTCTTTGTTTAATGGCATATCAACCTTTGTAGGTTATTTAATGCTAAAGCCATTCTCCTAGAAGAACAGTGGTACTATTTAACCCATAGCTGGGAGGATAAGGGGGTTCATACCTTTTCCAAGGTTATTTGTCCGAAAGTGAACGTAATAGCGTGACTGGAGTTCAAACTCGCTTATTATGATTTCGCAGTCCACTGCTTTAACCATTACACCACGAGGCCACCCCCAAATTTAGAGTATGATGCCCCGGAGTGGAGACTATTGACTCATCCAACAGAAGTCTCAAAGCAGTTCTTCTACATAATGGGAATAGTTTTTCAACTATCCCTATCGGGCATTCGAGTACAAATGAAAGAAACTCACAGGAGCATGGATCTTTTGCTGTCTGCAGTTAACTAACAGGAGCACAAATGGTTGATTTGTGGAGATCATGGTAGTTGGACTGGTCAGTGCTCCATAGTGGGTACACTAAGTATTCTTGTTTTCCGTCTCTGAGACAGCTGAGCTGACAACCAACTTTATGTTAGACTAGAGTGGCCATTAAGATAAAGGTTAGAACCCGACTTGCATAACGCTCAGTCTCACCTTGTTGAACTGAACACAATACTGCTTTCACCCTTACATATCAAGTTAGGAGTAATGGAGAACTTTGTGAAGGCAAGGGACAAGGAAGGCAGCAGGTTTGCTTTCATCCAGGAGAAGTTCCTGTGGATAAGCATGGAGAAATTCAACGCTGGTATATTTGACGGCCCTCAGATAAGAGAACTCATGAAGGACCAATGTTTGACGAAACACTGAGCGAAGCTGAACTGTCCGCTTGGTAGTCACTGAAGTCAGTAGTTATAAACTTCCTGGAAAACCACCAGAGTATGTAATACAAGGGGGAAATTCAAGAGTTACCAAAGAGTTTCTGCCAACTTGGAGCACAAATGTCAGTCAAACGGCACTTTCTGTGGTCACACTTGGACAAAACTGTGGAGATTTGTGTGAAGAGCAGGGTAAGTACTTTCACCAAGACATTCGCATTATGGGAGAACACTACCAAAGCTAGCAGGATGTAAACTTTCTTGCTGAGAACTGCTGGTACTTGAAACAGGATGCAGAGGCTACCAAACACAGAAGGAAGTCTCTAAAAAGTCAGTCAAACTGCACTTTGTGCGGTCACACTGACTATTTTCCAGAGTGAGTGCTTTCACCAAGACATTCATATTATGGAAGAGTACTACCAAGACCAGTGGCATGTAAGCTTTCTTACTGACTAATGCTGGTGCTTGAAATGGGATGTGGTGGCTGCCAAGCACAAGAGGAAGTTCCTGAAAAGACCTTTAATCTACGAATAGCTTCTTTTGTGTATTTTTCAGTTCACTATGGCACCACGTGAGCTTTCTGGAAATATATCGGCCTTAAATTTAGCATTATTGGTTTAATTCAACAAGAAAATAGAGTTATACTATTCAATACATTTCAAGAGCTTGTATCTTAAAAATTTGATCTGATTAGAAAAAAATCAGTGTGATTGTTGGATGCTGCATAAAAAACTGCCTTAAAATCAGCTATTACATATTTGACCTTGAAAACATTGTAGGCCACTGTAATTTTTAGTCAACAATTATAGCTTCAATTAACTATTCTTAATACAAATAATTTATAAATGATGTATGCTATCAAGTATTTCTAATACTAATAGCTTTCATTCAGAACTATTTGACCGATAGATAAAACCTTAACAAGTATTACAACCCTAGTTCAGAGGAAACTTAGGAGTAATGGAAATGAAGGAGTAATCCATAATCCCCAGAACCAGAGCTTGGCCATCAAATACAGGACAATCAATTAGGGGTGGGATTCCTTACCCCTATGCAGGAAATACAGTCCATATATTCTAACTCCTGATGACAGAGCAATGTAAGCAATCAAAGCTGTTCTGCCAGACGAAAGTTTTTGTACATTACAATCAATAACTCGAGATATTTATTTTGATATTTTAAAAGTCAATTGATGAAAAAACACTTACTCAAAAGAAACAATGTTGTTAATTTTTGTAATTGCTCTTTCAATACATTTTTAAGAAAAACACCTAAGGTCAGTATATTTACAGTAAATGGGTAAAAAAGCCCAAAAAAACTCAAAATATACATTATAAATGAAAAATGCACAAGAAATAAATTTGAATTGTTACTTGGAACCATTCAAAATAAAAATTAACATGTGCCAAAAGTTTAAAATAGTAAAGAAATATCATTGAAGTTTACCTGTTAATGAGATGAATATGGATGTCTGGAGCCACGTATATAGGCATTAGGACCAAGTTGGTGGTGGTCATCTATCTTGTTTCCTAGAAAGTACAAGCATATAGAATTCAAGTAATATGCAAGGTATGAGAGGGTATGTGAAGATTTCATAAAGGTGATTCCACAGTAATAACTGTTTGAAAAGCAAAATTCAATTTTATATGTATCCATATATACACTGTTAGTAACTAGAGTTTTAATTCCTGACCAGTGACAATCTATTTTCTTCAATTTCATACACAACTTGACTATCAAAACTTCAAAAAATAATTATGAAAAATCATAAAAATTCTGTTTAATCACTTTTTCCCCCCACCTTAACAGAAATGTTAGTTGATCAGAAAATGACTAGAGAGAAATGAAGAAGTAGAAATAAAGTCAGTGGACATCAATGAAAGGTAAAAACTTTGCCACCATAAAGCAATCAGCATTAAAATACAATTTTTTTTAAATTCCCCTTCCTCTATACAGAACGTGCCATCACTATATATAATTATTAAAATGAATGTTTTGCTCTATTCATTCAATATATCCTACCTGTATCAATTTCATAGCTAGTTTAAAATATCAGACTTACAGTTATTTCAGAAATTTAGGTTTTTTCTTTTAAAAATTGATATCAAAACATTGGAATAATTGATTTAAAAAAAAAAAAATCATTAAAAAAAAATTTTTTTTAGATACCTACTAATATGAATGTATACTATCTATTTAAAACTAACAGACTGCAAATGAGAAAATGCTGTTTTGTAATGTCAGAATTACTTACTATAAAAACTTTCTAGTTCATAGCAACTAAATCCACTGGGGGAGGGGGAGGAAGAGAAGATTCATGAAAAATCCTAAACCATTCACAACCAGTAGATCTTAATCTTTACCCAGAGTGAAAATTAACAGTTTGGTACAACTTCAAAATAGCCTTGCAACTGGATTTACTTCCTGTAGATGAATGTAATGATAAACAGATTTATATATCATTATAGATGGAATCTTAAAAATGTAACTCATAAGTTTAATGTGTTATCAATTGGTTATACAAATAAAACATCTAATTCCAGAGAAAAAAAAATGCATTTTTGTTAATGAAACCTTTGGCCATATATCTTTGAACATTATGTTTCACAATATACCTTAGAGATTTTGTCAAATCATCAATACAAATTGATTGGTACCAGTATAGTCATTCCCTATATTAATCTATTCTAAAGAGAGTAGTGTTCATGAAAGTTTTATTTTACACAAAGAGATTCATTTCCAAATAGTGAGAATAGAAATTATAAGGAACTTACTCATCTTCGGATCTGGCCTCAGGGGTAGGATAATCTGATGATTCTGGTATGGATAAGGGTTTTGTATCTGAAATAAATAAAAATTAATGGTTTTGTTTATAATAAAATCTATATAGACAAACAAAAGGTTTGTTTATAATAAAATCAATATGTACAAACAAAAGGTATGTTTTTTAGATGTCATTGCAAATCATTTTTCAATCTCTCTTACAAGAAATTAAAACTTTTTAGCAAAGAATAATTTGCACTGATCGACAGCAAATTTAATCTTTCCAATTCATAATTATATTTTGCTATCTAATATTTTACAGCTATAAAACTAAATGCAGTAAATTTATCTCCTTTACAGTTTAAACTTTTTGGCTACTTCATTGAATTTTTTTTTTCCACATTAAGACTAATAACTCTCAAACCACCTCATACAGATGATTCTTTAAACAGTAATCAGTATATTCTTATGTCACAAAGAAATATCAAATAATTAGTTTTTGTGGTTTTTATGACCAAAATGGATAACATATATACTTAGTGATGAGATCATTATATTTGTGTAATTTGGATTTAAAAAACCTTTAACTACAAATTATTTTCAAACTAATTTCCTATTCATAGCAATGCTTTTTTTTGACATCAGACTTTCACAACTCAGGGAAGAGAATACTGTTAAAATACAAATAAAATTTTTTAAGTCTGTTGAGAAATTAAAATTCAATATTAATAGGTATAGAATCTTTTGATAATTTAATGACGACAACAGCAAATAAAACTAATAATTCATGACACAAAAGATTTTCAGAAATAAAAGTTTTTTTCTTAAATAGCAACATATAAAGCAAAGCAACATAGATTAAAAGACAATGAACATGTAAAGCTAGTGAAAGTTGGGGAGATAAGTTTTCTGCAACTGATGAGATTTTAGGAGAGATTTTATATATCATAAAGAAGGGATATATTTTAATTTAAATAAGCATTTTAATAAAAATTTTCAGCAAAATTAAGTTTTACATTTCAAATCCTCAGTAAATATAAAGCTGTCAAGACTCAATGGATATAATGTAAATTTCTTAAAATGTTCCAATTTTAAAAATAAATTTTCAAGAACATTTCTTTATAAAGTGTTTTTTTTTGTTAACACTTAAAAAAAAAAAAACAGTGAGAAGAAATTGTAATTATTCTTACTTGGTCTTTATAATGCATCATTAAAAAAGCAAAGAGTCTTTATAAGACTAGCAATCTGAATACAATAAATCTTAGCAAATATTTTATTCACTTCCATCATACACTTAATCATTTTCTTATTCTAAATAGTTTTAATATTTGGAACTAATTGATATATTTTTTTCATGCTAAGAAAATTGAGTGTTTTAGAATGATATATAGTGTATATTTTTTCAAAAATACTGAAATACCCAGCAAAAACATACTTATATTCAAATTATTAGAATGTATTGTATTTGATAACATAAAACAAAAATTATCTAGTATTTTATAGTCATTCAGTAATTTTTAATTTATCCTCTTGTAAATAGAATATACAAAGAAAATAGGAAAATAGTTCCAGCAAACAATCAATATAAAATTAACCACTGATAATTTTGAAGTGTGGTAGAACTTTTATGCTATGAGAATAGCAGCTATTTTTATAAATATGGTAGAGAATGTGGTAAAGTCATCTGTTGACATGTGACACTATCTGGATAAGGACATTTATATTTGAGATATCAAAAGTGGAAAATGGAATGTCTTGACATTTTAATTATAAACATCCTCAGGGTACATGATAAACACATCAACCCACTGGTGGTTTGACAAAAAGGAGCAAGAAATTATACATTTTAAACCAGCAATTTTGAGAAAAAGCAGAGCAGGAAGACAGGGACAGGAGAATCAGTCAAGCAGTTAGAATCCCAAAAGAGGAGGAAAGAGGTCAGGCCTCAGTTAAAGACAGTCAAGGAAAGATAGAAAAGTCAGAGAAGCCAATGGAACAAGTGTTAAGTTCCTAACAAAAAGTTCATTTTCATCACACCACCCTCACAAGAGACCTCTCTCACATTCAACTCCATTTATAACATTTAAGAAGAAAATGGGTCCTGTTTAAGAACCAGGTGTTGATTTGTTTCTCCCAATCACTTTCATCATCTCCATCACACTGTAATCAGCTGTTGCCTATGTAACAGAATGAATGGATAAAATTGAAAATATGACTTTCTTATGAGAGAATAATTTCCTCATTAGTTTTAATGAATTGGGATTAAATTGCAACAAATTAATAACTGACAATTAACATTGTTATATTTTTGTATGTAGATGAATCTGAAAGCTTAAAATAAGAATACCACAATTTATGGTAGATATTTGCTGAATTTTAATTGGTTCTAAAATAGTACAATTTATGTATTTTTCATTTTTGAGAACATGAAACATTTCCAAAATATATTTTTGCTATGTTCATATCTATAGAATGTAAATAGAAAAAATTCATGTCAATAGTAAAGAAACTAAAGAAATCTTTCAAAAGTTTATTTCAATGGATAGAGAGGAATGCTAGACCATAAGGGTTTGTAAAAACTTTTCAAGCATCTATAAATTAAATTTTTTTTTTCCTTACTAATCAACTTTCCTTTTTAAGCAACTATACCATTAAGAAAAGTTACAAGTTAGTTAAGTGAAAATTTACAGAAAGGCAGTGTAACCAACTTAAAACTTTCTGAGAAGCAGGAAAAGAGGATTGTATTGATTCCAACCAATGGCACTTCAAATGTATAAATTAGTTTTATTTTTTGAATAAAAAAAATAAAAATAAAAAAAAAATTTTCATTTTATTTAATTATTTTCAATATTTTGCAATTTTATTTTCTATATACTAATTCTTAAGAAAAGGAAAAAAAAAAAAAAAAAAAAAAGTATATGTATGTCATGTTTTGTTACATATGCATCACCTTATAAAACAGAAAGGAGATGTTATATACTTAAATATATTCATAAGGAAAAGTATAGAATTTAGTTTTTGTGTTATACTGATTAAATGATATAATTCAATAATTAAAAATCAATTGATTTGTGGAATTCTTTATAGTTCTTCATGAATAATTACAAAAAGCACATGCAATGCTTCAGTTTTTAAGACCCACCATGTTTAAATGTCAGATTCCATAGGTAAAATTTGATGTTAATGCTTTTTTGAAAATTATATTGTCATTTAGCACTAATTGTAAAAAAAAAAAAAAAGAAAAAGAAAAAAAAAGAAAATGTTTCAAACCAAAAAGGTACCTTCTTTTAAAATACTACTTTAAGTGAAAACAAAAAAAAGAATCGCAATATAAAAAAATTAACATTTTTAGCTTTTTATTTTACCAACCTATATTACATTTTTAGAGGGTAAAAAAATGAAATGTTTTAAATCTTACACCAATATAGGGTAACATAATTTATATATCATTTTAAATGTAAACTAAGAATAAAAAATAAAACAAAATTCATAAGCTAAAATATACTTTTCATATGAATTAATAGGCAAAATCTTCCAACTACAAAGATACTTAATTCTTAGCTTACAGATACATTTTTAATTCTCAATTTTCTCCCTTTCTATTTTACTCACTGGTGTTCCTAAAATCCTTTTAGTTTGGTCATGGATGGGGTATTTCTGCTAGTATAAAATATATAAAAACAAATATAAAAATACAAATGAATTTAAATGTGTGACTTGTATCAAAAAATTGAGTTCTTTTCATACTGGTAATTAAGTATATAACAAATACCAAAAACTAAAATATATTGATCAACATATATTCAAGAAAATGTATTCAATATACAGTATATGAATTTAAATCTAAACTATTTACAAATTACTGATTTAAATTGTGCTACAGAGGGAAATAAAAATATACACTTACAGTAGCAACTCATTGTATTGAGTACAGTGTGGAAAGCTATTTCATGCACACCTAGAGACTAACAAAGCACAAGGGGTGAAAAAGAAAAGAAAAAGGCTTAAAATACAATCAAATTAAAATGATTTATAGTTTATCATACAAGAAAATACTTTCACAAACATGCATTAAAAAAAAAAAGAAAAAAAAAAAGGGAAAACAAAACAAATAAGCGGGAGACAATAAGCACAATGCACAAGCAAGTTGACAAAAAAAAAGAAAAGAAAAGAAAAAGCATTGATAAAAATATAGATAAATCAGTGGTTACTGCAATCACCAAAAATAGCTTAAAAAGATACTGTTTATAAGTAAATAGCAGAATATATATATATATATATATATATATATATATATAAATAAAAATAAATAAATAATTGTACATTTAACTCAACCCAAAATTTGAATAAAGAAAAAAATGTCAACTAATGTATCTTAAATTATAAAAATTGATTAGGCAAATCTTACCTGATTAATGTATTTATCACTCAAAACTTTAGGTTAAAAGTGTACAGTCTAGTAATAAAAACAAATAAAAACTTACAATATCCAAAAATAGCTTAATACAATTATTTTAGGAGACAAAATTATTTTGAAGATACCAAAATGTTTGACATTTAATGACAAGTTTATCTAACACAATTTTAGTATAGATGTGATAAGATAGATACCCCCCCCAAAAAAAACTAAACCTCTAGTTACACTTTGCAAGCCAACTGTAGTAACATAATCACTCATAATTATGTTAACTGGGTGATTAATTTGGTGGTTAAGCTTGACCACAACTCCTAACTATACACCTTATGCACCACCCACCAGAGGCCAAGAGAAAAACTAAGTGGGCAGAGACACAGAAAATATCACCTATTAAATCAGCCTATGAAAACACAGAAAAATAAGATAAATCAGAAAATTCAGTGGAAGAGGCAAGCATGGGATATTGAAAGTTAAGGAAAAAAATTTTTTAAGATTATACAGGTGTCAAGCCAAAAATAGGAAACAGAAAGAAATACACACACCAAAGAAAAGTCACTTACTCTCAGCACACAAACCCATCCAAAGAAGTGCCAAGAAGGTGAATAAGCTTAGGACAATGGCAGAGCATTAAGATAGGAAATGGACCATTGAGAGGTAAGAAACCCCCCCCCAAAAAAAAACAAAAACAAAAAACAATAGGGTTTTCTAGTTAAGGTTTTAGTGAGGCAAAACAGGTGAAAGGAAGAGGCACTGTGAGAATGTATGTTAGTTTTCAAGAACAATAACAGAGAGAAAGTTTCTTTGTTAGAAATCTTTGAGGACATTGATCTCGATAGCAAATCCTTCAAATGAAGATGATATTCCTACATTGTCAGGTAACAATGGGAATGCCATTTGACATTTTAAAATAAAACCCAGAAATTAAACCATTGGAACAACAGGAAAAATAACCTGGAGAAAGGATGAGTGTCTGAATTTTCTGCCCTGGTTGAGTTTCCTTATATCAAATTATCACAGCTCAAATCAGTTGTATTCCACAGGTTGTAAGTGCTAGGTTGACAATTACCAACTCACTGATATTCAACTAGGGGCTTTGAAGACACAAAAATAAACTATCTCTTAAATTAAGAACAAACCACACTTTCCATTTATCCTTTTATACTATCCACAAATCATCAAGAGAAAAAAAGAAATGAAACCTATCAAAACAGTTCTCTTAGATTATCTTTTCTATGAACAAGAATGTTTGCTTTTTCTTTTTGACTAACCTTCATGTAATTTCCTACCACTTTCTCAATAAGATACAAAATAGATTAAAAACAAGTTTCCATAATGCTTGGTAATATTCTTGACAATCTTTAAAAATGACTGCAACTGTTAAAGATGAAGGGAAGGCATGTGTTACATAAACACACACAGTTACAGATCCTTCATCTAAAAATAAACTGTAGACCAATGGACACAGATCAGTAGTTTTCACTTTGAGAAAAAAAGGAATCCAACTAATTTATTGGCAAATTGATTTTAAAGACTTTCAGATAAATGAGATCATCTGTAGATTTACAGGGTTCTCCTGCATGCAACATAAAAATTCCAAATTTGAACTATGTATTCAGGTATAAACAGACTTATCTACTTTCAAAATTAGTATGAGAGTATTTTCCATCACCAAGTACTATAATCCTTGTTACTTAAATTAACTGAATATAATTATTTTCTTATGTAATATTTTCTCAGTGAATTAAATATTTAAAAAAAATTTTAAATTCTAAAAAGCATTTGAACATCGTATCTCAACACAAGAAACATCGTATCATTTGGAGTGTACTCCTCTGCTACTAAATTTTTGCATCAGAACAAACTTAATTTTTTGCACTTCTGTAAAATAAAAAAGGAAAAAAGCTTTATGCATTTTTTTAAGTTACATACTTACCTTTATGTTAAGATTGGAATCCCTAATTGGCAGCAATTTTATCCTTATGATATACAAAGAGGATTGAATTTCAATGTGATTACATTGTAACCTAAGGCACCAAAGAAATCATTATACACAATACCTTATAAACTTTATAGCACTGTCACAAATTGACTTTTTTCATATGCTTATTCATTGTAAAAGAATTTTTTAAAACTATATTTTATCAAACTGTATCTTAGAATAAACACTCGAGTTAGGATTCTATCAATTCTTATCTTTAATCAGCATAACTGAAATGGCCATATTTAGGTATCACTAAAAAAATATCAAACTGAAGCATAAATCTGACAGTTAAAAGATTTGAATTAAATACAATGATGCCATGTTTTTTTTCTAAACAAACTTTGGGTATTTTTTTTAGTATTATAAGTCACACAAAACACTCAAAATAGTTACTTTCAAGAACTGAAAATATAATTTAAAACAAAAAATTATGATACATGAATTTTACAAATTAATCAGTATACGAAGAGCATCAAAATCCAATCTTTTGCTATTTCTTAATAAATAATTCTTGATATGTTAATACAAAAAGTAATTTGATCTATTAGGTATCCAGTATGAAATTATTACATTTTTTAAAAGTTATTTAACATGATACTTTAGGGAATTTTTTTCCTAGTATAATTTCATTTTATACCTTAAATACATTTAAAGATTTATTAAAAATCATGGCATTCTTATATGTCATTTAATTTTTCAAAAAGGTGATACCTAAAGATTTTATCAAGACTCAATATGCTGAAAAAGAAAACCTGGAAAAGTATTCTAAATTGTAATTTTGGTACTTAAAGTTTTACAACAAATGTGATACATAAATGGATTCCACTCTCACCAGTCAAAAGCCTGAAAAGGATTTAACTACAAAGCAATAAAATTATACAGTTAAAAAAAAAAAAAAAAAAATCAATATTGGAATAACTAAAACTATCAAAGAAACTTTAGAGTAAATACCATTAGAATGATATAAAATACTTCATCTGTTCAGTATATTACTAACCAAAAGCAACTCATGAATATTGATAATAAACCAAAGATCTAGTCTAAGGTAACTATCATAAATATTCAACGTTAAAATAGCTTTTGTAGAGGGAACTAATCTCATATCTGGTATAAATGTAAATAAATTTAAGAATTGAAGTAAAATGTTTTACTAAGAAAATAGACTAATTATCTTCAGCTTAACCAGGCCAACTTTGGAGAGAGAAAACACCAGTGAGCAAATACATTTGTCCATTTCTAGCTGAGTACTGTCTCAATGTGGTCAGTGTGCTCTTCACCAAAGAAGTAAGAGTGAAGTACTACCTTTAGGCCTGGCAGATGGCGGAACATTGGCGGGTGGTTGTTTATGGAGGCTGGCTTCAGCATTGAGATGGCCCTCTCTGGCCCACTCACTGGATGACATGTGTGAGATGAAGGCACCATAGATGGGATTGGTTGGAGGTGAGAGCTGACCACCTGTGGCAAGACAGACAGAAATTACAAAACAGACTAAGTAGGAGCCAGGGAGGAAGAGCAGGCTAAGATGGTAGTGAGGGAGACCTTGGTATGAACAGAGGTAAAACTCGAGGCAATTTCAAAGCAAAAGTTGCAACAACTGTTAATGATAAGTAGCAAAATTAAGTAAGAAAAGGGTTAGTCAACAAATTTCCAATCAGCAGATAAAACTGATATTGATAGAAGATAAGAAAGCTATCAAGTTCCAAGACTGTACAGTCAAATCTAAAGATGTGTTGAAAAGACCACAAAGAACAAGGAAATTAATTAGGGCATATAATATAAATGCCAAGTGTGTAATACTAACCTTTCCGACCTTAAATTTTTCTTTGAACAAAAATCAAAGTGCAGAGCCATATATAAGATGATGTAAATGAGAATTTACCTTGAAAGAAAACAAGTCTTCACCACTATTGAAAAAGTTAATTCATAATTTTTAAAAAATCATCTCTCGTTGGTGTGAATAGAAAAGTAATGTGGCTTGTCTTTGTAATTCTGAGGAAGTCTTAATTTTATATCTTATCTTGGGAGATAAGACAAGAGACATTCTTTTGAACATCTCTTTCATCCAATTGCTTTTTGCCAAATAGTTTTACTAATGAGCTGATGATGGGGACTTCAACACAACAGCCCAACCGACCAACTTTATTCTTGAAACATGTCCTTAGTCTTGGTGAGGGGACGGATAATAACTGAGCTATTAAAATAAGGAATTTATATAAAGAAAGGAAATGAAGGAAAATGATTGAAACCCAAGACATGTCAATCATTGGTAACTGGTCCCCCAAGGGCAACTGCTCTTCCTTGTTCTTTATGTTTCATCTCACAAGTGAAAATTCACAAGCCTTTTTTGTAAGGGGTGGTTAGGGTTTGAAGAGATAATGCCACATGTCAGCATACTCATTAGCTTAAGGACACTTCAGCCAATGTTTTACCCTCCAAAATTAAAAGGATTTCTGGAATTTCCTTATTATTCAACATTTCACTAGAGTTATATGAGAATATATATATCTCAATAAAAAATCACTGAAAACCCTTATTCTTATTTGCTTGTTTTTCCTGCCATTTAATTTTCTTTTTCCTATTTTATTTTTCAGTTATTGCAATCATCTATATCATATCTCATCCAAAAGATCTAAGGATAGGAATGTAGAAGAGTGTTTATCCAGACTACTTTTTTGTTATTCTGTCATTAATTACTTGTAAACTTAACCACTGATGTTTATCCCTATCAGCTAGTAAAATCTATTTCTAAAGGCAATGGGTTTACTATCTTGCTACAAGCGAATAAAAGACCAAACAAATTCTTATATGAAACAACAGAAGAATTTCACAGAAACACTTAAATCTTAAGTTCGACTTTGAGAAAGGAAAGAAGAAAACAGTAGAAAAAGATTCACAAAATTAAAAACCTATAAACTCTGACCAGATCTAATATCTATATTTGGTCATTCAATAAATCTGGAGAGAATCAATTGTTAGTGTAAGATTGTCATTAGAATGTTATTTGGAACCAAATTAGTGAATTCTTTAGTTGTTAATTTTGTAGAGGCAGAAATACAAGTTTTCTGTGACAAAATTCATTATTTAAATGCCAAAGAAAAAACTCTAAGAAAAAAGCTTAATATAAGATACATTTCATATCTAGGACAAATACTTTCTTTAATTTCTTTAGTGTTTAATAATAGCATAAAATTAACAAGGACCAAGTTAATTGCAATAAACAATTAACCATAAGGTTAAAAAAGCAAACACACACACACACACACAGATTGATTTGATCCAATACATATTTAAGACTTCAGTTAAAAATAATCCTTAGCTTCATATGTATTACTAGTATTAGTAAAATTAATTAGTTTATCAACTTCATTTGCAAAACATCTTTGTGAGAATAATGAACAATGGTCTATTTGTTCAAAAATTCTAATTTTTGTTAAAAAAAAAAAAAAAAAAGTAATCCAATATTACAAAGTATTTAATTAAAATTTGTTGAATTAGTAATCAAGTAGAAAAAAAAACAATCTAGGCAGGCAAAAGTTTAGTTCCATGACTTGTATAGATACAAATTATAAAAAAAAAAAAAAAAAATGTATGATCAGAAATAATTTAGTTGATATAGAGAAAAAACTGATAACGAGGTAATCCAAGCAGAAGGAGAGATTTCTTGAGAAACAAAGTAGACAATATAGCATTTTGGTTCTGATGAACCATCATCAGGACAGGAAGGGATGATATTGGTGATGTTAAAATTGCTATAGTGTCAACTATTTCTCAACAAATATCTCCTTCTGCTTGGATTACCTTGTTATCAATTTTTTCTCCATATTGTCAGATTTTATTCCATTATTTAGTTGATATCTATAAGATTCCAAATATCTGGCTGGGTCTGTCAGACATAATATATAGGATAAGGATCTAACCAAAATAGAGTTGAAGTAACAAGATTACAATTATTTCAGTAATGCTGATCAATAATAACTTTAATGCTTGGATGACATTCAAAACAGAACTAAAACTAAATGCTTATATGCACTTTTTTTAGTCAATAAAGGATATTTTTCAAGAGAAAACCTTTTAAAATCTATTCAATAATAATTGCATGTATTCTAAGTACATAATTAGAACTTAAAACACCTATTTTAACCTAAAAACAAACTTCTTTTTTAAAATGTTAAATTTGATATTCCAAATAAAAAGGCATCAATATTAAAGCAATTGAAAGATAGAATATCAAGGTTTTAGCTCTGCCATTCAACAATGCTTAAAGAACATTTTCCTTTACACCTTCACTGAGTCACCTCCTCACCCCCAGTAAACCCAGTATGTAGGTTTCGAGTATATCTGGTATGAGTTATGTACAATTAGCAGTAATGACATTTTCACAATGAACCAATACATGCATTAGGAGGAAGAAGGGATTGTGTGTGGCTTGTTTTGAGTTTTTGTGTGCGCGCGCATTTAAAGTAGGAAAATTTAAAAGTCACTCACAGACGTGGATGTTGATTGCTGGACCGGAATCATATCAGTAGGTAATCCTTTGCAATCCTTCATGGTTTTTTTTTGTAAAAGAGGCTGTTTGGCAAAATTTAAGTCACGCGAAACTGGCTTCTCCCATGCAATTGCTACCAAAAAAAAAAAAAAAAAAAATGATTCAGCATTTTTCTTATGTTGATATTACAGTTCAAATAAATGCGACTTATACAGAGTATGTTCACTAGCATTTATTCATTTGTAAAGCTCAGTGATAAAGCTATAGAAAAAAGTAACAGGTTATCAAATATTTAGTATTTATCACAGTTCTATAATAAATTTATCACTATATTGTTTAAATTAGAGTCAAAATTTATAATGTCTGTATGTCACAGAAATAAGATAGCATGAGGACACTGTAACTAAGTTGGTAGTAACTCAAACAGTAATTAATAAGTTTGTTATAGTAAATGAAATAGAGTTTGCATCAATGAATTTTTTAAATTTTCAAAAGAAACTGAATTTTGATATTAAATAGTTGAGACATTGCTCTTACTTTTTTGTATCACTGAACTTCCCCTTTATTCTTTTTAGTGGGTTCAAACACCAAAGAGAACTGCATTCCATGAGCTGCTAATGTAATTATTTGTGCATAACACTCTTTTCCAACAATTTTAAGCCTTAAAGTTAACTAAATATTAACTTTTTATCTAGCTCCATGCATTATTCAGGATTGTATGAATGAATATAAGATATCAATGATCCAAATTACGTAATGCGTAACAAACACTATGACCCTTTTCCTGGTCTGCTGATTGCTGATGCATTGGCTCAGTCCCAATAACACTCCAATGCTATGGCTGTTATAACAATAAGGTGCAGACACACAATGTGAAACCTTTTAAGGGAGATCTAATCAGCTGTGTCCCTTCCCAACTGGCATGACAATACTATCCTCTCCCATGCTGTGAATTTGGTTCATTGGCTGACAAAGTCATCTGGTCTCTTTGCTGATGTTTCAGCTTCTATCCACTGAGTGTCCAAAACGCTTTATTTTTATAAAATTCTGCCTTACACTGACATGAGTCTGGACAGTGTAGGAAGCTTCTTCCTAAATGTTAACTTTCTTGATTAATGGTTATTTCTTTTTATTGCAGTGTTTGCAATTTTCTCAATATGGTGTATTCCTCTCTACCCTTCTTTCTTAACCAGCTATCACAATTATCTCCTTGGACAATTTTGTTTCTGTAAGAATGTTGGAGTAAAAAAAACAGTCTGAATCCTAAAGCAATCAATAATTCCTTTATCTGATTGCAGATTCAGCATTTTTCTTTCTTAGACACTTATTTCCACAGATTATACAGAAAGTAATCAGATGGCTCCCTCTCTAACATATCACAAGCATTGGGACTTTCCTTAGGACTTAAACTTTACTCTTAAGCTGGGAAAAGGGAATCCAAAGTTCCAAGCAATTAATATTTAACTTATCAATTGCTGATTCAGCTTTCTACCTATTTTGGCACTAGTTTTCGTAGATAATACAGAAGTTAACCAGAGGGCTTTCTCTAAACATCAATCACTTTGCCATCTTTATTGGGGCCCCACCTAATAGACTGCCGCACTGACAATGAGAGATTAATTATTTTTATATATCAATGGTCAATTAACTCTTTTTACAGGGTTACTTTACTTTGTTGGTTAGTTAACCCTCTATCAACCAAAAGTATCGCACTATTTTATGCCATAACAGAAAAGGCCATTGAAATGCATCTATTTATAATTTAGTTTCTCCTAGCGTGTGCTTATTTTTGTCTCAAGCTTCTTGTGTTTTTTATGAACATATATTTGCTCTAAATACTGTGTCAATGTTTTGTTTCAAAACATAAGTGAACTGAATAACTTTTTATTTTTAGTCTATACAAATTTTATAAAAAGTTAAAATGTTACATTTAACTGCTACAAATTCTAAAAGGTTAGAGCAAGTTATATATATATTTTTTAAAACAATTTTATAACCCAAATATTTTATAACATGCTATACACAATTACAGTATTTGTTCAAGAAAACAATTTTAAAATGTCTAAATTTCACTTTTCTAAACTTTCCTAAAAACAAAAATATTTCAAAAGATGTGAGAATTTGAAAATCTCTACTATAGTAAATAAGGTTTTAATTTGTCCAATTAATCATTAAAAACAAATCTATATTTTCATAACACAAACTTAGCTTTATAATGCAAAGACAATGTTATATGCAGATTAATGAAACAACTAAAAATTATTTTCATCAGTCAGTATTGATATGCTAAGGACATTCATATATGTATTTGATAACATGTGGAAAAAACTCCAGACTAATTTGGATGTTAAAAAAAATAAGCACTTCTTTACTACATTCTTTACTAGTCAATGAAAGAGAAAAGTATTTACACATTTGTGGATTTCCTTTGTTATATTTGGCAGGACTGTTTACACTTTCATCTTTCTTTTTATTCATATTGACATTCTGATCTCTGAAAGAAATGAAAATTTTTTTTTTTAAGTTGAAGAATGAAGAGAGAAAGGAAAAACAACAAAAACCAACAGAGCAACACTAAAGAGAGAGGCAATCTGTGACTGGAACTCAGTTACTCGCTGAACCCTCCTCTGGGTGACACCATATCCAATCATCTTTGATATTATTCAATATACCTTGAGGGCAAAAGAGTTTTGCCTCAATTCTTGCTACACCCAGTTGGCAAAGCATGGTGGTCACACAGGGTCAATATGCATAAACATTGTGGTTCCAGCGTGTACTTATTCTCCCCTTACATTAAAGCTCCACACACCAAACAAAGACGAGCTCTTTTATAGCGATGATAAGGCAAGTCATTACTGTTTTCATTATCAGGTTCAATTTCTATATGGAAAACAGTTGACTATAAAATTGAAAAATAAAAAATTATTACTTCTCTTATTTATAAAAGCAAAACAAATGAATTAGATGTTTCTTAAAAAGTATCAACTTGAACAGGAGCACAAAAATATTCCCATGGAATAAAAACAAATAGAACAAAAATACTGGAATAACTAAAACTACAAAAGTAACTTTGGAGTAAATATGAGATAAGATACTTCATTCAAGCTTAATTTTTTTTTTTATTCGAAAGTGTATTAAACTGAAAAGATAATTTAATTATCAGCTTTATGAAATAAAGTAATTTTACTTAAGTCTTATGAGATAAAAAGAAAGTTTAAAAGAAAGCTTTACATGTAACCTAAAATGTTAGAAAGATAGAACTAAACTGGCCGAGAAAAAAAAAATGCATACAATTCATCTTAATTGAAATTGAAACCTATTTTAACTATTGATGTTTAAATGATAACAGTAAATATTAGGATTACTTACCTTGCTTTATTCTTTTTCATGTGGCAATCTTTAACAATATGTCCAATCTTGCCACATGCTCGACAACACCGATCTGTAGGTGGTTTGCCCTCTTTCAAACGAGTTGCGTCAAAGAAGTAATCCTAAAGATTAAAAATACAATCATCAAACTATTCAAGATGTCTTCAGACTTTAAAGCTTGGTACTATCAGTGAATTTAGTCAAATAATAGCAAAAATAAAATCCCAAAAAAATTTTAGGCTAGTGTTAACCAAATTATTTTGGTACCTAAGAAAGTCTGACATATAAAAGATATTTTAATTCTTTATTTGGATTTTGCAAAAATAATGACAAATGTATGTATATATATATATATATATATATATAATACATAAAAAAACACATACACATTATTATATATATCTCATACATACAAACGTGTATGTGTGTGTGTGTGTATGTATATATATATATATATATATATATATATATATATATATAAAAAAGAGAGACATACATAGAAGGAATGAAATAAATCAGAATATATGTAGAGAAAAGAAATGAATGCCAAATTTATATTGGGGTAGTTTTGATAATTTGTTTGTTTGTTAGCTTTTATGCCAACACGTTTCAACTTCAAAATTTTGAATACAAAAACATTCTATTAAAATTATTTTAGGTGTGAGACATAAGATAATCACAACAGATAAATCTTAATATCAGTTGGAAGTCAGGGCAAAAGAACGTTTCTTATGAAAAACAAAATACAGAGCAGCACGTTTGAAAATTGATTATGTCATGAGGTGGAATTTTTAAAAAGAGTAATAGCATTTCATGGTTTAAGAAAACAAATTTTTGACAGTTTATATTTATATTTTTCTAAAAGCCTAGAGAAAGAGGGCTGGTGTCATAAGTAGATTTTGAAATCTTTTAGCATTATTTTTGCAAGAGAAGGTGATATTTTATAATATTGTGTCAAAATATAACATAGAAGATGATTCAATTATTCTACATTTATCTCCGTCATGGATGAAGGCAAATATATTAAGGTTTTGCAAGACATCAGTTGAAGGATGTGCTGTTCCCCTTTGCTTTTGATGTACCTCTGGAAGAGTTAATTAGTATGCTTGGGGTCATTATCTTGCATGAGTAAAATTCCTTGAGCCACAAGCCACATTTCAGACAGAATCACATGATGCTGCAGTATGCTGTGATAGCTGGTTTGATCCGATTTGCCCTTCACCTGGTATGCAAATCCCTGACTTTGCAATAGGCAAAAGCTTCCTACACCATAACAGAGCCTCATTCATGCTATATGGTTGGTGTGATACAAGAGGCTGCAGTTTGAGTCTTGTTTAATGGTATATCAACCCCTGTGGGTCATTTAATGCCAGAAGTGTTAAATTGATTTTGATTTTTGTGCATGTTTTAGAATTTAGGGTATGAGTTTTTGGTTATGTTTTATTATATTTGGCTAGATTTTGATTGGTTTAGTTTGGTTTGATGGCATGTCAACCATTTCAGGTTACTTAATGCCAAATCCATTTTTATACATATATAGTACAGTTTTCTTTATACTCAGTAAAATATAAAATCAGTTCTATTTAAAACAATTTAGTTTAACATAAGTACGCAGTTCAAATGTCAAAATCAGTTCTTCGTAAGTTGATTTGGTTTTATGTCATATCAAACAGTGCTAATTGTCCAATGCCAAATCCTGTTTAGACTTATACATTAAGTACACATGGTATGTGAACATTCTTCTAATAACATTTTTGAACAAACCTGAGCTCATTTTTCCTCAGTTAAATGATTTCTAGAGTTGCTATGTAACAGCAAGAGTTTAACATCAGTCATTTGTTTGTACACATTTAAATAGATATGTATGATATATAAGAGATTAACATATAAGAAGGTGAGCGAGCTTATAAGTTGGCCCACAGTTAAATAGTTTCAAGTATTGTAGTTATTTAATACTTCAAGATTAAGGCTGGCAACTATGCAATCTGTATCACTATCCATACTTTCTATATCATGGGTTCTTTGTAGGGGTTTTGTTGATCCCTGAGCATTGCAGTGTTTGATTCATATAGGTGACTTTGTTCTTGAGGGTATTTTGAATGTGCTTCCTGGTTTTGCATTTTTCATTTTGGTGTTCATCTATATTTTCCCAGTTTGGCAAATGAGAAGCTTGTTTCCATGGGCTCAAATCTGTCCTTTATTGGGGTAGTTCTTGTTCTGGATCTATTTTTTTCCCAGTTTTGTACCACGTTCCTGGCTGTTGGGGGGTTCCCCTTTTGGGTGGGGTCTGTAGAGACCCAGCAACAGAAGTCAGAGGGCCCTTGAGTTCTTCCTATTTGGCTTTGCCTGTTTCTTTTGGCTTGTTGCAACTTTGGTGTTTGGGCCTTCAGAGAGTTTTTCAGTAACTGCTTCTATGACGGTTTTCATCTCCTGGATCAGTGTTCTCATTTTGTTTACAAGCTGGGCAACCACCTAGGGTTCTGTGGTTGCACTTGTTTCACACATAACAGCTTTGTTTTTTGGTTTTTGGGATATTTTTTTTTTGGTCACTTCCACATATTTTGTAGTCTCTACCATCCTTCTTGCTTCTGAGTAGATGATATTTTGAGTATCTTTTAGTTTGGTAATCTCTTTTTCTTTCTTCCATACCTCACAATCTCTAGAACCAGTGCCATGGTTTCCTAGGCAGTTAGCACATTTGTAGTCTTTTTGGCAGTCGTTATGCATGTCATATTCACAGCATCTTCCGCATACTGGCAGTCATGTACATTGGTCCTGGTGGTGCCCAAACCTCTGACATTTGTAGCATCTTAAGGGATTTGGGATATAAGGTCCTACGTTTATTTTTTGGTATCCAATTTTAATTTCTTTAGGAATTTTGTAGGTGTTAAAGGTTATTATATATGTATTTGTATCTATTGTTTCTCCAGTTTTTCTTTTTATTTGCATTCTTCAGTTTTCCATGACATTTTGGTCTTGTAAGTTGGTTTTGATTTCATCCAATGTACATAAGGAGAGTTTGTGGCTTTTTACAACTCCTTTACATGTATTCAAGGAATTGTGAGGATAGGTTTTTATTTTTAGGTTATCAAAGTGTTTCCATTTTAATATTTTGTAAGTTTTTTTTTTTTTTCAGATTTCTATTAATAGTGTTCCATTTTTAATTTTTTTTTAATATGTTTTTAACTTTTGGATAATATTCTGTCTATTTTGAACGGAGACAGTTTACTTAGAGGTATTTCTTCAGCTGATTCCATCACAATGAAAGATGGGAAATAATTTGATTTTTCTTCTGTCTCACTGTCAGAACTTTCCCAGAGTCTTTTTTTTTTTAATTTCTAGCTTGGGTTTTGTTTGTGTTATCCATATAATTAGATGTGAGTTTCATTGAACATGCTTCTCCACCCACCTCAGAGCCCCATGTGCCAAGGGGAAAACCCACTCACCTAGCAACATCAGGGCTACATGTTCAGTATACTTATGTTGGTGTTAGACAATTTTATTTTGTCCCCAAGATAACTACTTGTCCAGGGACAGAAAGGGCTATGAGTCTTTTCACAGCATGATTGACCCAACAGCCATCGTCCTCATTTGGATTTTTGCACAAATCCAAAAGAGGGTTGACATGACCAGCTGACTGATCAGATTGGGCCTCTCCGACCACCCACCTAGCCCAGTAAAGGCCAAAGTGGAGCGTTGCGAGTCACATGAACTTTCTAGTTGCTAGATCACAGACTGCTCAGCCACCAGGATCCTGTCCTCAAGCATTATGCTTCACCACCCACAACTAACAGGTAGCTCCACGGGTTTTTTTTTTTACCCCTCTGCAGAGGAGCAATTGGCATATTCTATAGCCCTAGCTGACTGAGTGAAGGGGCTGCAGCTCTTTCACCAATTTTGGACCGCACATAGACCCTCCTATTTGACCCAAAGATTTTGAAGTTTGATTTTTCAGTCCAAAAGGACTGATATATTGTCCAGTCTTTGTGTGCCTTGGCCTACTGGAGGCTTTTGACATTGTTTTACTTCCTCAATAGTGGTTTCTTGACAGGAATTCTGCCATATAGACCAGTTTTACAGAGTTCTCACAGTGGGTGTTAACATTTTTTCATGACATTGGTTCAGTTGTGCAGTGATGTTTGGAGCAGTCAGTTTTCTGTCACACAAGCCGGTGATTGATGAAATTGTCACCTGCTCTTGTTGCTTTTTGTCTTGTTTTGTCTCATTTTTTGATATCTCTTAACAGTATATAATCCACTGTATTTCTGGGAATTTTTACTTTTTTTAAAATTTCTCTGCTTGAATAACCTTTTTTTTTTTTTTTTTAGTAATGATCCCTTGTCTTTGTTCAAGTGGAAGTTCGTGTTTTGGGCATTTTGTAGAAAAAAAAGTTTTGATTCAGCAGAAAGTTGCAAAATTTATGTTTCAATTTAAACAAAATAAGAATAACAGATTTCACTACCAGGCAAAGTACATTGGCAGCATAAAAGATAAAAAAAAGTACTGCATACTGCAGCATCACATGATCCCATCTGAAATGTGGCTTGTGGGTCATGGATTTGTACTCATACAAGATAATGACCTAAAGCATACTAGTAAACTCTGTCAGGGTACATTAAAAGCCAAGAAGAACACCATGTCCTTTAACTGATGTCTTGGTTGGCACAATCAGCGGACTTAAATCCTATTGAACTGGGGTGGGATAAACTTTACTGCTAAACAACCCACAAGTGCAGCTCACTGCTGGCAACTCTTGCAGGAAAGCTGGGCAGAACTATCTTAAATCTATCTTCAGCCTTTGTGGGAAAGAATGCTAAGAATCCGTAAAACAGTGATAGCAGCCAAAGGAGGTCATTTTGATGAATCAAAAGTTAAGTTTTTTGCATTGTTCTTGGTTTAATTTGTATTTAATGTGGTTCAGGGAGACTTGTATTTAGTATAATAAGTAAAGTCACTGTAGTGTTTAACTTCTTTCATTAAAAGTAACTTTTAGGATAGGAAATAAAAATTTGAGGGTGACCAAATACTTTTGAGTGGTATTGTGTGCATGTATGCATGTATATATACACACACACACACACACAAATTTCATTAATCATTTGGTTGAAAACTGAATAATTTTGATATTTGCAAAAAAAAAAAAAAAAAAAAAAAAAAAAAAAAAAATTTAAACCCTGTCAGTTGGTTCAGAGATGGCAATGAAGATGACCAAAGTTTTTTTGTTAGAAAAATATTTGAGCCTAACACCATGTGACATTTTGTCAAGCTTTTTACAAATGTATCCAGATCTCAGTGCTCCGATCCAAAATTTTTTTTGTTAATTTAGCAAGTAGTAATTTTCAGATGACATTTTATCAGAAAAGTTAACATTGGTTTCTTAAATTTGATAAGATATAGATTATCAATTAAGTATAAGTCTGAGTTTCAGTGAGTTGATATAAACCTACAATTGCTCTTTCTAATATACAATTTTATAGAAAATTACTAAAATTTACAATTAATAATAGTTAATTGTATACAAAAAAGGAATTAGGAAATAACTAAGAAAATTACATATGTTTAAGTGACAATACATGAGATTGGATTTGAACTTAGATTTGACATTGAAATGAGAAACTTTAAATATTACAAAATCTGTAACATTATTTCAATGAAAAAAAAAAAAAAAAAAAAAAATTACCCCAGGGGTAGTATATCCACTTGGAATTCGAGTAACGGGGGTGCCATAGACATTTCTACCATTTATGAAGGTCTTCATTATGTAGTTGTTCACTATACAAAAACAAAATGAATTTTAGGAAGTCAAGAAGGATTAAATATATCACTGAAATACATTTTTAAAAACTGGCTATGTGGAAAGTCATTTTTAGGTGAATGCTAATCTTGTGATTTGTTTCAAACTGATTTGAACCAAAAAATTCAATACATTCCAAAGGGAAAATCTGCCATTAAGTGCAATAGGAATACATGGGATAATTATCAACTTGCCTACATGTGGTTCAGTGACCAGTTCAGTACTAAACATATGGTCCAGGAGATTCATAACAATCTATTTTCATTAAATTGGAAGGATAAAAGTTATATAGCAACATGATAGGTATTTTTTTTTAAGTAGCAATAAATGAATTGTAATTAATCTTCAATGAAGAGGTTCAAACCTTATCGAGAGAAAATTATCTATCTGTAGTTAGACTAATTTAATTTGAAAAGATGTAAATTGCTATTTTTGTTCTTATTTCAGCTAAGCATCAATTTTAGAGTTTGCATTTTTTTATGTTTGTATAGTCAATCTATTTTCCAGGTTTGACATTCAGTAATCTCCAGGAAATTAATATCACTAATGACCTTTGATGATTAATGTTTTTCATGATAGGATAGAATAAAATAAAGCAAAGGAAAATTACCTCCCTTGTAAATAACGAGAGAAATTTTGAGGGGAGAAGAGAGTCCAATAGAATTTAAAACTTCCCTGGCATGATACTAATAATTTCTGAAAGTCTGGTTGAAATTAGACCAGAAATACAGAAGGATGAATAATTAGTCAATTTTAATTAAAATGCCATGACTAACTATGATGTGCTCTAATCAACAAATTAATATTTTAATTTTTAAAATTTCTGATTTAACTATTAAATTACTCCATTCCAAGTTTAAAAAATACTATTTAAACATTTTACAACCAAAATCAAATCAGATCTTTGAGCTGAAAACAGGAATTCTTCCAAGCTTTAACCGTTTCACTACTACTGTATGGTTGTAATTGGACTCCTAACAAAATGCCAGGAGAAAAACCTATATGGGAACTACACAAGTATGTTGTGTGCTGTTCTGATCAAGTCCTGGAAGTAGCACCCCACAAAACAGCAACTATATGGTCACTTAGCTGCCATCTCACAAACCATGTAAGTAAGACTGGACATTGCTAGAGAAGAAAGGATGAACTCCTAAGTGAGGTTTTCCTGTGGATTCCTACACATGGACACCAGTGTTGACCAACCAGCAACAACTTACATCAGTTCTGTGCAGACACTGGATGCCGTCTAGAGGATTTGCTGAGAGCAATAGCCAATAAAAACAGATGGTAAGAGAGAGAGAGAGAGAGAGAGTGTCAAGAGAATCCATACTATCAGTACAACTTGATGATGATAAAAAGAAAATACATTACAGTCTATGTCTCTTCTACTTGAAATCATGGCATGAATCTAATGGAATCTTATAGTCCTCATACTTAGAAGGTTAAAAAAAATACAAAACCTTTATGTCTACAGACAAAAAGTCACAGAAAATTCAAGATAACTTTTGTGTTGGCTTAATATCTTTTTCTCTGCAAATATCTTTCACATTACAATTGCAAATTTTAACATTTTGTTCAAAGTATGTTGTTTATTTACTTTGAAAACTACTAGTCTCTTAATTTCTCATTCTGTTTCATGCTACCTGATTGCTGATGAAAGACTATATTACTTTAGTCAAGATATTTTTGGAACTGTTGTAGCAAATTTACAAATGTTATTTGACTTTATCAGCATTTCTCCCATTTGCAAACTATGTATTCATGTGAAGCAGGATTTTATGCATACAATATAAGAACTAATAATCATAATAGACTGATGAATCTAGTATAAGAATCCTGCTGATGACCATTAAACTAGACTTTGAAGAGATTTGTAAAAACTGAAAGTGTCATTTATTCAATGACTCATTTCTTTCCCTTTTAGAAAGTAGATATTTTTTCAAAAATATTTTTAACGGTTTATTTTTACTATAATCATTTAATCAACATAAAAAAATCTAACGACCCAAAGATTTTTGAGAACATCAAGAGATTTACAAAGAAAAAGTTTGAGCTTCACAGTGCTAGATTGAGAGTTTAAAATCAATTGCTATACATATAATTCAAGACAATATTTTCATTATAAAACACTAATTTGAAAAACCAGATGTCTAAATAAACAGTCAATTTGATATAATTCTACAAAAAATACTGGTATATAAAACAATATTGAAGATCAGTAAAATATAAATACTGGTATATAAAACAATATTGGAGATCAGTAAAATATAGATAATGTGATAATTTTTTTATATGTATTATCTTAATGTAATATCAGATCCATATAGAATAAGCAAAAGATTATTTGTTCCAGGAGCTTTAAGATACAGTAGTAATAAAAAAAATATATTGTAAACTTAAAAAATAAGAGACTTGCATAAAAATGTAAAGCTATCAAAGTATGTATTTGACACTTACTCTTTCGAGACAAACCAACTCCAAGGTTATGAGAGATGTCAAATGGATCTGTACAAGAACAATTTTAAAAAATCCATTAAAATTTGTAAGCCTGAAAAAAAAAAATGTCTGGTAAAAAAAAAAAAAAAAAAAAAAAAAAAAAAAAAAATCCAGTTGTATTTCAATGCAATGACAATTTTCAAATGTATTTTCAAAACAGAAAAATTTTCACATAATATTCTAGGTAATTTACAACAAAGGAAAACCAACTGAAATTTCAGGCATGAAAGCAAGGTCATTTTAAAACTAAAATTTTTTTTACAGGTTTGCAATAAAATGAATATTCACCAGTGTTAAATTCAACTGCATAATTTATTTCAGATATATTCCCAAAGGGTATTTGGTTCTATTTTTTATCTTTTGATAAGATGTTCTAAATACAATTGATTAAATTTATATAAAATTATAAAGTGTGATTTTATTCTTTAAAAAATCTGATAAATTATAACTCATACTTTTTATTCATGCTAATATGATTTAGACATTTTTCAACAGTATTTTTGTGCGGGAGGAAAAGAAAATTTAATTAAATCATTTATTTATTTATAAACAAGAAATGGAAAATAGCACAATCAATTGCGAGGCATACTCCTCTTTCAAGGGTGTGTCCTCCGATCACCGAATAGTCACGGCAAAAATACAACTAAGCCTACGAAAAAACGCCACACGAACAGCGACCACCAAACACTATGACTGGGCCCTTCTCAACAACAGAGATATAAGAGATAAATATGTAGAAGAATTGAGAAACAGATTCGAGACACTACAAGAGAAGACGGAAAACGGTACCCCAAATGACGAATATGGGAATTTTGTCAACGCTCACATAGAGGTGGCAGCGAAGTGTATTCCAACGAAACCTAGAACTAAATATTCTATATTTAGTTCTAGGTTTTGTTGGAATACACTTTCCCATGGGAAAAGTTAGCGGTGAGAGAAAAACGTGCACACGTGAAAACAGCCTCCAAAAGGTATCGAAAGAACCCAACTAACACAAATGCCTGAAAACTAAAAATGGCACAATATCAATTAGCAGGCATATATATAAAGGAACAGACAAAATACATACAAAATCAGATAGATAAGATTAGAGACTCAGTGGAAGATAGGCAATCGAGGATAGCCTGGCAAACAATAAATGAAGTGAGTAGAAGGAAGAGCACAGCCAAAGCAAAACTGAAAGCTGCAAGCAAACAGGAAAGAATAAAACTGTGGAAACAGCATTTCGAAAATCTACCAGGAAACCCACCGAAAGTAACGCACGAACCAATCACCAGAATAATTAGTAAGCAATTGGACATTAAACTAGGACCGTTCACTCAATAAGAACTCGACTCAGTTCTTAGAAAAATTAAAAATAGGAAAGCTGCAGGGCTGGACGAGATTCCTCCAGAAGTATGGAAGACCAGACAATACGATGACATACTGCTCCAACACTGCAACGCAGTCTATAATCAAAATCCGATAGACAGATGGATGAAGGTTGCATCCTCCCCTTCCCTAAAAAGGGTGACCTCGGATTAGCCAAGAACTCCCGAGGCACAACACTTACATCCATAGCAGCCAAAATTTACAATGCCCTACTATGAAACCGCATAGAACCCAAAATCGACAACATCCTTAGAAAAAAACAAAATGGCTTCTGAAGAAATAGACCCACAACCTCACAAATATTGACCATCAGTAGAATCCTTGATCGTGTACGGGGAAAAAACCGACAAGCGACATTACTATTTGTTGACTTTACCAAGGTCTTCAATTCCATTCACAGAGGAAAGATGGAACAAATCCTACGGCCTACCTAAAGAAACCGTAGCAGCAATAACGATTCTCTATAGAAACACCAAAGTGAAAGTACGTTCACCAGATGGAGACACAGAATATTTCGACATTGTAGTAGGAGTACTACAAGGGGACACACTAGCTCCATACCACTTTATCATCTGTCTAGATTACGTGCTTAGAACATTGATTGATAAAATCAGAGAAAACGGCTTTGAGCTGACAAAGAAAAGAAGCAGAAGGTACCCTGCAAAAACCATTACTGATGCTGACTATGCCGATGACATAGCGATACTGGCAAATACACCCAACCAAGCCAAAACACTACTGCATAGTTTGGAACGAGCCGCTGCAGGCATTGGCCTCCATGTCAATGTACACAAGACGGAATATATGTGCTATAATCAAACAGGCAACATCTCCACACTAGACGGAACCTCTCGGAAACTAGTAGACAAATTCACCTAGCTAGGAAGCAGCGTCTCATCAACCGAAAAGGACATTGACACGCGGCTAACGAAGGCATGGACAACTATTGATAGGCTATCGATCATATGGAAATCAGACCTGACCGATAAAATGAAACGCAGTTTCTTCCAGGCAACGGTTGTATCGATACTGCTGTATGGATGCACTACTTGGACACTAACTAAACGGCTGGAGAAGAAGCTAGACGGCAATTACACAAGAATGCTGCGAGCAATATTGAACAAGTCCTGGCGGCAACACCCAACAAGGCACCAACTATACAGCCACTTGCCTCCCATCACGAAAACTATCCAAGTTAGACGAACCAGACATGCAGGACACTGCTGGAGAAGCAGGGACGAGCTCATAAGTGATGTACTCCTATATACCCCCACATATGGCTGGGCAAAAGCAGGACGACCAGCTCAAACATACATACAACAGCTATGTGAGGATATGGGATGTAGCCCTGAAGACCTGCCAGAGGCAATGAACGATAGGGAGAAGTGGCGAGAGAGGGTCAGGGATATCTGTGCTAGCAGCATGACATGATGATGATGATGTTGATCCTCAGGAGTTGCATTGTTTTTGTTTGTATGATTTGTTTGATAATATTTTTGGTGAATTTATTCTTGATGTTGAGAGGTCTCTGGATTAAGATGAGGAGTTTGATATCTACAGTCACTTCTATTTAGCAGTTGGTTGGGTGCGAGTTATTTTGGAGTGGTAGGAAAGTTCATTCCTTGGTTTGATAAATTTTGAATTTTTCATGTGGGTCTTTCCAAAGATATCTATTTTGGGAATTAGTGGGTGGTAATCTGTGAGATCTCTTTATGGTACTTGTTTCAGTTGGAGATTTGGAGTTTTCTGGAGATTTCTGGCAGTGGTATGGGTGTTTGTTGTAGGTCCTTTTGGTTTAATTTAGGTTTGACAGATTCCAGCCAAATGTAGTTTCTTTAACTGTTCTTGGAATTTTAGTCAATTGTTGCAGCAGTTTCTCAATGAGAGCTCCGTATTTATCAAGTTTATTGTTGGTGCTGTTGCTGGTTTGCTTACTGGACTCGCCTTTTGTTCTACATTGGTATAGGTATTATTTAGAGGATTCAACTATTTTTCTTACTTCTAGAAATGTTATATTCTTTCTATACTTTGTCTTCATGATTTCCCTTTCTCTTTTGTATATATTGCAAGTTCTTGAAAATGTAAGATGTTTATCTTAGCAGTTTGAGCATCTAGTTTCACTAAAACAATCTTACTTCATATGGTTTGGGTCCCTTTGGCTACACCTTTCACATGCCAGATATCCTCTGCAGCTCTTCCTCTGGTGTTCATATTTTTGGCATTTATAGTACCTCCAGGGTTCAGGGGATGTATTGTTCTACCTTTTCAAAACATTATCCAATTTTAACTTCCTAAGGAATTATGGATTAAATGTTAAAATGTATATGTTTGTATTTCTTCATCACTCCTACTAATGGTTATCCTTTTAGTAGTCAGTACCCTTAAAGCTGTTTTCATTTTCTCTGGTGTAATTAAGGATAACTTCCTTGTTCAGAAGTTCCTTTTCAAGCAAGTCAGTTTTGCATTTTAAGTTGTGGAAGCTTTTTACCTTACTTAGTTTTTTTGGCATGTTTTTTTGTTATTTACCTCTACAATTAGATTGCCACTTCTAATTATTTATCACTGTTCAAGTGTTTGTTCAGCTGGAGATTTTTTTAAATAAAGAAAGTGGACAGTTTGTCTAGAAGTTTCTCCTAGTGATTTGGTTACAATAAATCTTGGAAATTCTGTTATTTCATTTTCTGACTCAGATTCAGAAAGATTTCTTGTTTTTTGGTTTGTATTAGCTATATGTGTTTATGTTTTTGCTGGTCCTGTACTCTACCACAGAGTCTAACTTCCATTGGAAATTTATCAAAGAGGATACCTATTCACCTTGGTTGAGATGAGGATACATCAACCAGTATACTCAAGTTAGGAGGGTAATTTTGAGTCCCAGCAAACCTAGTCCATTAGAATTGAACAGTAGTCAAAATCTGGTTTCTTGCAATGCAACTGACCATCAGCCACTGCCTTCAAGCACCTTTGAGATAAAAAGGGTTGAGTATTTGTTTCCCATGAGAGAGAAGAATGTAGTCATGATTTAATCATTTAGGTGCTAGGGCTTGACATGACAAGTGACTGGATTGGGCCTCTGGCTTAAGAGCCAAAGTGGAGTGTTGCTAATCATGTGGCATCCATGGCACAGACCATTCAACCACTAAGATCCCATCTTCAAGCATTATGGGTCACCACCTATAGCCAACAAGTAGCCCTATTAGAAGTGTTTGTATGTGTGTGTGTGTGTGTGGGGGGAGTCTTACTCCTCCGTAGAAGTACAGTCTGTATTCTACAGGTTCATCTGACGAGGCAGTCTACAAAATGACTAGTTTTATAAACATTGAGTTTTACAAAGATTATTACAGAAAAAAAATTACAAAATTAGAATATAGTCACTTTGTGCAAGCAAAAAAAAAAAAAGTCACTGATGCCAACAGCCTGATAAAAGTAATGACCTAGAAAAAATATGTAAATAACAGTCAGTAAATACAAACCTTCAATGGCTAAACACTTCCCGTTCCAAAGTTTTTCAAATCTTGTCAATGGTGAGTGTTGACGAATTGTGACCACCATTTGCAAATCAAACTTCTCTGTATAGAAAATGAACAATCCTATCCACAACTCTGCAACAGATAACTTGTTTTGGCCATAGTGTTTCCAAGTATGTTTCTAAAGGAGGAAAAAAATTTTTTTACAAATCAAAACAATTCTGTAAGATTATGACAAAAAATTTATGTTTGTGGTTTTATTTGTTTCATTGCAGATACAAACAATTTGTTATTAATAAAATAGAATAGTTACATTTACATGTCAGATCATGAATTAAGGCAAATGTTCAAGTAAGTATTTTTATCAAGTTGTTAAAGTTGATTAAACTTTTAAAGCATTAAGTAAATAAATAAATAAAATAAACCCAATTCTTGTTAAAGAGTTATAAACTACAAATTATTTCTTTTTTAATTTACTATTACTTAAATAACATATATAAATAAAAGAAATTGAAAAAAAAAAAACAACAAAAAAACAAAACAACAACAACAACAAACAAACATGTATTTACCAAATTATTAAAATCATCATAAAACCAAGCATTCCAGCCATCTACCATAGTAACAGGCTTCTCACCCTCATGTAACTGAAAGTGATAAAAAAATAATATTTTGATTTTTCTCGATTTATTGTGATTACATTTCTGCAACAAGTTTTTAAAAATATCAAATAAATATTAGAAAATATTTGCCATCACTGACATAATTCTCTGAAGAGAAGTGATCGAAATAAAGAATTCACTTTTTTAGGATTTAAAAATATCTTAATCGTTTTGAAAATATCTTATGCACATGCTTTTGAAAATATTTAAATTTTGTACCAACCCAAAGATTTTCATTGTAATATAATATATATTCAGCAATGACCAACGAGTAAATATAACCCTGCATGTCACTTTAACAGGCTGATTTATAACAGGCCGAAGTAATGTAAACAAAAAACATTCATGGCTGCATATGAAATTAACTTAAAAAGAGAATTAACTTTTAAAATTGAACATATCATATAAGCAGGAGTATTTTTATAAATGATTTCAGGCTCACTATGAGAGCTTTCAAAGTGTGGTCTCTTGGTGGATTTATTTGTAGCCATTTATAGTAAGTTGATGAGTTTCTTTGATTAAGCTCCCCACCCACCACAGAGCCCCACATGAGGATGTCCCCAGGGGAAAACCCATTCACCTGGGGACATCAGCCTACATAATCAGTATACTCATGCTGATGGTAGACTAATAAGATTTGTCCCTGGATTTTCATTCCCAAGTTAATTACTCACCCAGGGACAGGAGGGAATATGGGTCTTTCCTCAGCATGATTGACCCTACAGCCATCGCCCTCAGATTTTTTGTAAAGAATCTTAAAGAGGGCTGACATGTCCAGCCGATTGATCGGATTGGGCCTCTCTAACCGCTCATCTAGCCTAGTAAGGGCCAAAATGCAGTGTTACAAGTCACATGACCTCTTTGGTTGGTTGGGTTTTATGGCATATCAACCTTAGGTTATCTAACGCCAAATCCATTTTTATGCAAATAGTTCTATTTCAAAAAATTCAGTTTAGCATGAGTACATAGTTTAATTGTCAAAAACATTTCAAGTTATTCAGTTTATTCAAACATTTCTAATTCAGCTAATTCAATTTAGTATAAGTACAGATTTTGATAACACAATGTCAAAAACAGTTCTATATTAAACAATTCAGTTTAGTGCAAGTACAGTTTCAATGTCAAAAACAGTTCCATTTCAAACAATTCAGTTTAGCATAAGTACGCAGTTTAAATGTAAGTACAGTTTAATTGTCAAACACATTTCTATTTAATTTAGTCAAACAGTTCTATTGCAAACAATTCAGTTTACCATAAGTATGCAGTTCTATTTAACCCATAGATAGGGCCCTATCAGGTGCTACCATTCCAGGCCAGAGTGGATCTGGGAGCAATGGCAATGAAGGGGTGCTCTGCATTCCCCAAAGCTTCTGCATCACGGGGACCTCACCATCAGATTGTTAGTGTCATATCCTGGACATTCGGGGGGGGGATTACCCCTCTGCAAAGGTGCAGTTGGTGTACTCTACAGCCCCACCCTACTGGGCAATGGCCTTTTTGGTTCCTTCGTCATGGATTGCTCAGTCACAAGGATTCCATCCTCAAGCATTACAAGTTGCCACCCACAGCCAACAGGTAGCCTCGTTGGTAGAGTTTTACCCCTCTGCAGAGGTGCAGTCAGGGTATTCTATGGCCCCAGCTGACAGGGCAACAATGTTTTTTACCAGAAATAATTTAATTTCATTTTACAATAGAAATTCTGTTGAAAGCAATTTCTACACGTTAGATGCTCTCTGAAAACACGTGTCTAATATCTAACCTGTGATTAGCAAGTTTTTTAAAAGTACATACACATTTTTAATTGTCGATAGATTTCTAAAATTATGAATTTTAAAATTTCATGACATTGTTCTTTTTTAGTTTAAATTATATATTCGTTAAGGGTAGGTAGAAAGTCTTTCAATAACATCTTTCAAGTAGACAAATTTTTAAAGTGTCAAATACAATTCATTTTCAACTTATTTTAAGTCATTCATTCTTTTCTTTAAATTAAAAGATTTTTCAAATGAAAAAGAAATTCAATTTACAATCCTATATTGCACTTTTATATAAAACTATCAAAGTCTATTATTATCATAAGGTACTGCTGGAGGTATCTTGGGTTAGTGTTAATGATGCTTTGGCCCTGAAACATAAGTCATAATTAGATGAAGATTTTAATGATGGAACTGCTGATGCCTTTTTTGCAATAACGGTTGGATAAATTTAATATTACATATAATCATTAAGACAATTTAGAACTATTTTAGTACAATAGTATAAATAGTAACAATTTTCAAAGTTTCAGAAAAAATGTTCACAAGAAAAGCTCCCGAGAAAGATTTTAACTCACCTCTTGTAAAACAGGAATCACTGGAGGATCACACTGTTGTAAATAGTGCAGCAACATGAGGATGTAAGCATATGAGGAAAGACTACCCTTTGATGCATCTCCAATTTCACATACCTGAAAAGAAAAAGACAAAAAATAAACAAAATATAAAAATGTTACAAATTTTATGAGTGAAGACTTTAAGGGGTCAGGCAAAACCTTTACAAAACAAAACTAAATCATAATTACAAATTATGTTCAATAACCTACTTATATTTACATTTGAAAACACATTTGGTTATTTTATTCTTATTCTATGTCAGTGTATATCACGAAACTGGCAATGGCTGGTCGCTCGCCACTGTATCCGCATGGAAAAACTCTGTCAACACCGCAGTAGGAGGGGTAGGATTACTTATAGGACCTAGAGCATTAAAAACGCTTAATAGCGTTGAGAAAATACAACCTAGAATGATGGCAGCTACATTTAACGGAAACCCCAGAGCAACAATCATCTCATGCTACAGCCCCACCAATGTTAGTGAAGAAACTGAACTAGTCACCTTCTACGATGAGTTATCCTCATTAGTGCGTAGCATCCCGAAACACAACATGTTAGTCATTGGCGGAGACATGAATGCCCAAATCGGGAAAAACGGAAAGAACAAATACAGCCTCCACAACACGTCAAATAGGAATGGGCAACATCTAACAGATTTCATGATAGAAAATAGATTAGCATGCCTCAATACAAGCTACCAAAAAAGAGAGGGCAAACTATGGACATACACGTACGCAAACAATACTAAAGCTCAGATAGACTATGTCCTTATAAACAAGAAATGGAAAAATAGTGCATTGAATTGCGAGGCATACTCCTCTTTTGAGGGTGTGTCCACCGACCACCGAATAGTCATGGCGAAAATACGGTTAAGCCTACGAAAAAACGCCAAACGAACAGCGACCACCAAACACTATGACTGGGCCCTATTAAACAACAAAGATATAAGAGATAAATACGTATTAGAATTAAGAAACAGATTTGAAACACTACAAGAAAAGACCGAAAAAAGTACACCAAACGACGAATATGAAAACTTCGTCAATGCACACCTCGAGGCAGCAGCAAAATACATTCCAACAAAACTTAAAACTAAATATAGAGTCCCATGGGAAACGTTAGCGGTGAGAGAAAAACGTGCACTAGTGAAAACAGCCTCCAAAAACTATCGAAAAAACCCAACAAACACAAATGCCTTAAAACTAAAAACGGCACAATATCAATTAGCAGGCATATATATAAAGGAACAGACAGAATACATTCAAAATCAGATAGATAAGATTAGAGACTCGGTGGAAGATAGACAATCTAGAATAGCCTGGCAAACAAACGAAGTGAGCAGAAGAAAGAACACAGCCAAAGCAAAACTTAAAGCAGCAAACCAACAAGAAAGAATAAAACTGTGGAAACAGCACTTCGAAAACTTACTTGGAAACCCACCAAAAATAACGCATGAACCAATCACCAGAATAATTAGCAAACAATTAGACATTAAACTAGGACTGTTCACACAAGAAGAACTCGACTCGGTTCTCAGAAAAATTAAAAATAGGAAAGCTGCAGGGCTGGACGAAATTCCCCCGGAAGTATGGAAGACCAGACAATTCGACGACATACTGCTCCGACACTGCAACGCAGTATACAATCAAAATCCGATAGATAGATGGATGAAGGGATGCATACTCCCCTTCCCTAAAAAGGGGGACCTCGGATTAGCCAAAAACTACCGAGGCATAGCACTTACATCCATAGCTGCCAAAATCTACAATGCCCTACTACGAAACCGAATAGAACCCAAAATCGACATCATACTCAGAAAAAACCAAAATGGCTCCCGAAGAAATAGATCCACGACCTCACAAATATTAACCATCCGCAGAATCCTTGAAGGTGTACGGGCAAAGAACCTACAAGCGACATTAATATTTGTCGACTTTACCAAGGCTTTCGACTCCATTCACAGAGGAAAGATGGAACAAATCCTACTAGCATACGGCATACCTAAAGAAACCGCAGCGGCAATAACGATTCTCTATAGAAACACTAAAGTAAAAGTACGATCACCGGATGGGGACACAGAATACTTTGACATTGTAGCAGGAGTACTACAAGGGGACACGCTGGCCCCGTACCTCTTTATCATTTGTCTAGACTACGTACTTAGAACATCGATTGACAAAATCAAAGAGAATGGCTTCGAACTGACGAAGAAAAGAAGCAGAAGATACCCCGCAACAACAATTACCGACGCCGACTACGCCGATGACATAGCGATACTGGCAAATACACCTGACCAAGCCGAAACTCTTCTGCATAGTTTGGAACAAGCAGCAGCAAGCATAGGCCTCTATGTTAATGCACACAAAACGGAATATATGTGCTATAACCAAACGGGGGACATCTCCACTCTAGAAGGAACCCCACTTAAACTAGTAGACAAATTCACGTACCTAGGAAGCAGCGTCGAATCAACCGAAAAGGACATCGAAACGAGGCTAACGAAAGCATGAACAGCTATCAATAGGCTATCGATTATATGGAAATCAGACCTAACCGATAAAATGAAACGCAGTTTCTTCCAGGCAGCGGTCACATCGATACTGCTATATGGATGCACTACATGGACGCTAACAAAACGGCTGGAGAAGAAACTGGATGGCAATTACACAAGAATGCTGCGTGCAATCCTGAACAAGTCCTGGCAGCAGCACCCCACAAGACACCAACTGTACGGCCACCTGGCCCCTATCACGAAAACTATTCAAGTTAGACGAACCAGACATGCAGGACACTGCTAGAGAAGCAGAGATGAACTGATAAGAGATGTACTCTTATGGATCCCCACACATGGCCGCGCAAAAGCAGGACGACCAGCTCGAACGTACATTCAGCAGCTATGTGAGGATACAGGATGTTGTCCTGAAGACCTACCTAGGGCGATGAACGATAGGGAGGAGTGGCGAGAGAGGGTCAGGGATATCCGTGCTACCAGCGCGATATGATGATGATGTCAGTGTAAAAATTGATAATGTAAACAATGCAGCCATTATTTATTGTAAATATCTTTTTACCATTTAGAAAAATCTTTTCAACCTGTTTTGCAAGTTTTGTAAAGAGAAACAGTAGCAATTTAATGATAAAATCAAGAAACTATGTTTAACATTTTAAAGTACTTGATTTTTAATGATATGTTTTCTTTTTAAGCATACATGTAACTGCAATAATTGAATATAAAATCTAACATTTGATCTTGAGTTTTCACATGCAGATAAGAAGTAGAAATGAGAACATAAAAATAACCCGAGAAAAATTATAAACATTCATATAATGGTAAGAAACTTACCTTGGCAAAAACTTTGAGTGCATAACCAAGTATTGCAACTCTACTATCAATTTTCGTATACATTTTCAATAATTTTGTATTGTGCTGAGCCTGTAAAGAAAAAAGGTTTATGAGCAAAAATGGTAAACAGACAATTGAATTAAAAATCAATTTCAGTTTGTCTCTATAATGAAAGTAAAAATAGATAAGAGTTGATAATACTCATCTAAACTTTGGTTTTAATAAAATTTCAATGTAAAACCCTATCAAATATTGCTGAATATAAAAAAACCTTGACACCAACAAACTGTTTATTTGCTAGACTTCAGAATTTAAGGGTAACAGTAAACAAGTGATAGTGAAAATCTTCAAATTCAAATTAAAACTTGCAGAACATCAATGAAAAGCTCTCAATACCTTTCGTTTATTGAATTTAAAAGAAAATCTAAACTTTATTTCATACTTGAAAATGACTGAAATTACAAGAATAAAAATTTGGGGGCAAGGTTAAAATTCTCATCAAAATACTAGTATCAAAAGAACTCAAACACAATGTACAATGATTAAATAGGTTGCATATAACTGAAATTGTGTGTGTGTGTGTGGTTGGTCAATTGTAGTCAAGGGTGATCCAAAGGCTTCCTTTTCAATAGCTACTACACCCAAGTGTAAGGGGGGGCACTACTCCTTTCACTGAATTGCTCCACTTACCCTTGATCTGTACCTTATAATTCCAAGTTAAGCAAGGAGACATCAACTATCGTTTTTTTGAGTCTTTGGTATGACTCTACCAAGGATTGAACCCCAGTCTCCCGGGCCATTGGCAAATACTTACCATTATGCCAATGGGATTTTTATTATAGCAATATACTTAAAATGCAGTAAACAGTAGAAAATTCAGTCTAATTGACAACTAAATAACTTTGGAGGTTACCTTGCACTAAAGGTCATCTTTAATCAAAATTCTTAATATGACAGACACAATAAAATGGTAAAATCCTTTTTTTTCTAAATAGAAGCATCACTGTTATTGTGAATCATTGTTATAAATAATAATATAAATAGTAATCCAATAGGTTCACAGATCATCTAGTACTTTACAATTCAATTATTTTTCTTTTTATGCTGTACAGATGACACTGATTAATGTATGAAATTCATAGCTTAGAGCATTAGATTTACATAAAATGCAATATTTCAGAATAGCTCAAATATACTTACAAGGGTGTTATAGAGACTGATATCTCCTTCCAAGTTACTGTTCTTCAGTTTAAATTTAACAATAGGAACCTTGGCTGTTGTTATGGCAACTACACCATAGAGTTGCTTGTTTTCTCGTAATTTCTGAGCTAAGCTTTCAATAATTGAAACACAATCAAGGCCCTGAAAATAAGAAAAGAATCTACACTGATATAAATAAATTTGGATTAAGTTCAATATCAAATGACCACTGTCCAAAAGTGGTTTTATGCATTAAGTAACCAGTCTTTAAGGTTAAAACAAAATTTTTTTATTTTTTTTAATGTGAAATGATAAAATCTTTCTCAGTAGGATTAACATTTTTCCACTTTTGCACCAAAACTAATTAGATATCTCAAGAATATGTTTCTAGCTAAGAGTTTGCAAGTTGTTGCATATTTTCTCCTTGCCAGAAAAATAATTGCTGTTGATTGATGAGGACTGAATAGGAGTAAAACTAATAGTCAGTCAATGAAGTTAGGCAAGGTCTCAAGTCAATATAAATTTTACCTAATTTATTCAACTATTTTTTTTTATATCATTCATTGTACTTAATATAATAGTATCAACAACCAACTTATGTCTGGGTGAAGAAAAAAAAAGAGGGGGGCTGAGGTGATTACTTTTGAAGAATCAAGTAATTCAGTTATTGCTGAATCCTTTATATAACCCATTGTATTTGTCATGCAGCAGAAATATTCTCTAGAAGAGAATTTAGCATTACCATGTTTTTTTTAATATATATCTGATGATTGCACATTTCTAATTTCCCCCCCAAGTTGGATGGTGTCTGTTGACTAACACTGTATAAGAGAACATTTTTTTTCTTGAAAATATTCACCAATCTTATTTGTTAATCTGAAACATTTGAGATTTTCAAAAGTCAATATAAGATTAAGTTTAAAATTATACAAAAAATGTTAACCCTATTTCACAAAATAGCAAATCTAAACATCAAGTTCTATAAACAATAAAAAGTATGTTTAATAGAATTTTAAAAACTTTTTCTTAAAAGTTCACTCAAAATGGAACATCCAACCCAGAAAGTAATTTCTGTTTAGTTCATTGATCTTTTGACTAACTTATTTGCAATAAACTATTATCATTCAATCGAACAAATATTGAGAAAAAATAATTACATTCAGAGCAATTGAAATTTTCTGTTACTTAGCAAAAAATGTGTTAAAAGCTACTTACATCAGCATTTGGATGGTTCCCAAATGTTATGCAGATGTCAAGGTCACTATTTTGAAATCCAAATCCATTACAGGATGAACCAAAGAGATGGAGACTAGCCTCTGAATTATAAAAAACATTAAATAAATAAAATGAAAAAGTTATATTATATATATATCTTTGATTCCAGGGAGATTTTGAAGCTCTATTACCTTTTAGCATAAACATTTAAATTTCAAGATAAACTTTCTAGAAAAACTGATACTTTTTGTTTTTAGAATTAAATAGAATTGAAATTTAAGAATAGTTGAAAAGCAGAGGCATTTAAACTTAAAACTCATTTCCTTTTGATGTAGGATACAGTGTTTTTTGTTTTAATGAATACAACAATTTTTTCTTTTTTAGATAATTTGCTCAAAGACAAACACTGTAACAGTATTAGAAATGATTATAGGCAATGTTCATATGTTTAAAACATAGTTATGATTACAATACTATTGGATAAAAATCTACAAATACTAAAGTTTTACAATCATTGTGTTTTTATTAATATCTTTATTGTCAATGGTTTTTCTTCTTTTGCACCAAATAATAAATCTATTATTTGCAATTCTTGTTTTGTTGTTTATAGAATCTTTAAGCTTAGATAGGACAAATATCAACAAATCAAAACTCATAAAAAGGTAGAAAAAAACAAGCTAAGATTTAATAGGCTATGAAAAACAATGTTACCTGGATATCGTTCTCGGATAAGGCATTCAAGACCATTGACAATTATTTTACGTTCTTCTGTATTGAACTCCTTTGGCCCAAAATCTTCTGTGAAAATAAAGTTATTTTTCAAGATAATACATTTTTCCATTAAAAGATTAAATATGCAAATACAAATGTCTAACATGAACAGACCAATGCATTCAGCCAAAACATTTCAAATGTTGATGTGTTGACACTCAGTTCAATTAAATTCAGTCTAATATATGACATAATAGCCACCCAGGGATCGAGGCCTAAGAAAAACATTATTAAAAGAATCAGACACTTTCATCACTTGGCCAAAAAATGGCTTGAAAGGATTTTTATGATGACAGGTCTCTGGTTGTTGTTATATGTCCACAGATCTAGGTTTTGTCTTGGTCAAAAATGGCTCAAGAGAATTTTTATGTCTGACAGGTCAGATAAAGATCAATGAGTTAATCCACTGGCCTCCACAAACTGTGGGGATTGTGTGGTACTTGGAATGCCCTGCCAGTTATGGGAGGGCAGAATGAATTGATACGTCAGAACCAAAGGTAGTAAGAGGTATATTGATAAGTATGTCTGAGGGGTGGGAGGGGCTTGAATGGCCTCCTGATTGAAAGAGGTTGGATAATTTTCCTGTACTTGAAAAAAAATCACAGGGATCTGCGAAATCCTGATTAATTGAAATCGGTTAGGGTTTGTTATTTTGGAGGTATTCCTCTCACCTCCTCAGACACTACCTCAATATAGAGTGGAATATTATTTAAGCCATTGGAATTTTCAAAAGAATGTACAAGAGCCAGTGGCCAGATCAACCTACATCACTTGAGTCCTTTGTCCCACACAGAAAGACAGAGGGAAAACTTAATTCTGCTACTTAGTGAACTCCAGCAAAGCCAAGTATTTACCCGCAACAAATTTTAACCTCTGATACTTATTGTCAGCTCTGAAACCCATTCCTTGTACCAGAATAGTAACAGAAGTGGTGATACTAAGAATTTTTATCCGACTTTGTGGAAGTTAAGAATTCAACGTAATTGTGTTGACTACACTCCAGATTAGCCACTGCCTTTGCATGTTATATGAACTTTGTAACTTATGGTTCAAAGTATTGTAATAATTAGGCTTATAAAATACAATTTTGATGTTAAAGAAGAGTTTGTTCTTCTTTGAAGAATTTTCTGATATCACTTCTTTCACAGCCGACAGATATTCTCAGCATGAGCCACTTTGTTTGACCTTTCTACCTGAGGTCAAATTCATGTGGCAGGTAGAGGGTTAATTACAGGTTGACCTTCAACCCAGCAAGGCAGGGACAGTGAGGAGATTGCTGACACCTGTGTTTGACCAGAAAACAGCCTTCTGGTTGATATTGAGACAACAACAGTGACTCAGTCACAACCACAGGTGAGGTATGGAAAGTGTAGTGGTATAAATAATCAGCTAGCTTATTGGGTAAACTGAAATAGTTTTATAGTTTGGTTGAATTGAAGTGAGAGCGGATCAATAAGTACATAGCCTGTCACAATTATTAGCAGAATTTTGATCTGAAATTTTCATTAAATGTTTAATCGAGATGATTAATGTTCACCAGTGAACTAAATACATTTAGATGGAATAAAATGATGTTGGAAAATAAATATTTGTTGTGTAAAATATACAATTTATTCATCATTGGCTATAAACTTATTCATATGCCTATGTTAAGACTTTAAAAAAATTATGAACTTTTATTAAAATTTACTCCCATGAAACAGGAGATACAATTTATTATTAATTTAATAAAATCTTGCTTCAAATAAATGGTAAATTGTGTAATCTTTTATACAAAAAGCAATGTAAAATATCAAGTGAAGTTTGAGTTGAAAATGACATGCAAATGCTTTCAAGTCAATTTCAATAATCATGAGTAAAATACAAACAGAATTTATAGCCAATGAATGATGGTAAAAATAAATCTTGATTTGTTTAAAGTTTTCGTTTCTTTTTGTGGAAAAAAAAATTTATTTGGCTCCATATCAAAAAGAAAACTCTTGTCTAGTTACTTGATTAAATTTTAAAGATTTATTAAATTTCTAGAAAAGTCAAAATGATCTAACAATAGAAAAATGACTTACTAGGTATTTGTAATAAAGTATCATTAAGAAGTTGCAAGCTTTCCCGGGTCATAGGAGGTAATGGCAGTAATGGTGGCAATTCTTCTTCTGGACAATTGTTTTTCAAATGACCTTCTTTCTCACAGATGCTGCAGATTATGGCTGGTCCCTAAAGGAAAAAAAAAATTTTAAATAAAGCCTTGGAAAGTTAAAAAAAAAAAAAAAAAAAAAAAAAATAAGAAAAAAGAACATGCTGTCAAATATTAAAAAAGAAAGTAATAAAAACAGTAAAAACAACAGAATAACTTTTGTTTAGCTTCAACTATATTTCTATTGCATTTGGAAAAATGTACTTATAGAATTTTTTTTGTTTTCATTTAAGTATATAACAAATACTAAGTTGGCAGACAGATTTTCATGGATCTTTATCATATTTAGATGGACATAGAATTTACAGAGAACCAATTTATCACCTTGACTGGGATTAAAGTATGGTATCTGTTCACTTATATTTGAAGAGGAAGCAGAAAAAATGTGACACTGGTCATAAGGAATGAGGCTATTTTAGAACTTGCCCACACAATTTGACTCCCTCCTTAAAAATGGCCACGTGTTGCATACTACACCCAAAAGGACATAGTTAAACAAGAACTCACATTTCCAACTGAACAAAAACTCTAAAATATCTTTAATTAAAATTACTGATATAACTTTATTAATGCAAATCTTTTGTGAGCTGAATAAAACTAAGAATATTTATGATGAATAGTAATGCTAATAAGTATCAGACATATCAGAAAATATTAATCTTTCTTAAAAATAAAAACTGTCCACTGTTTTCAAGAGCTTAAGTTTATTTTGGTCCTTTTGTTGAACCAACAGTTGTACATGTAGGATGGGGAAGGTGCCAGAAATAGCCCTAAATATTTTGGTTGACCACCCCTAGTCATAAAAAAAAAAATCCTCAGTGACATATTGCTCAGTTGGCAGGGACTTTAGAATATACCAACTGCATTCCCCAGAATATGAAACTAAACCATCTAATGGTGAGGCTCTAGTCCTAGAAACTCAGGAAATGTGGAGTACACCAACATTGCTATTACTTGCAGGTCAACTCTGACCCAGAGTGGTAATACTTGATAAGATCCCTTAGTTTAATCATTTACTAGACTTGAAACCATCTGTGTGCAAACAAATAATTAAAATCAAATTAAATAATTAGTATTAGATAGCACACAGTTAAATGGTTTCAAGTACTGCTAACAAATGAACTCTGGCTCGTTTAAAAAATTTAACCTATAAACTATTCATTTAAAAAATCATGTTTAAATTTGGCATAAAATAACCATCAAAAGGTTGATATACCATCAAACCAAATAACCTAAAAGTGTTACCAACAAACTATTCATTTACAAATCTTATAACAGGATTTGGCATTAAATAACCTAAAAGCTATGCCACAAAACACAACCAATCAACAACTTCAGTGAAATAGGTCTTGCTTATACATAATAGATACTCATGACTAAAGAGAAACAATAATAAAACTATATGAAGGGCACTGAAGCATTCATATGATATAGATATTGAGTATTTGCCAATTTTAATTTATTTTTTGCTTTCAATAAAGTTTCTACAAGCAAAATTAATTTTATATTATTTTCTTCAACTGGATCTATTAAGTCTGAAGACTTGTTAGCTGGTCATTATTGTTATCACGAGTATATTCTTAATATAAATCTTGAGGTGGATAGTTGTAGTTACATTTCTGCTGAGTATTTATAATTATCCCATACTTTACCCAAACTAGACTTAGAGAGTTTAAGGAGAGGGGCATTCATCACTGCTGACAGCAGTTTGTTCCAAAAATCAACCACTATTAGTAAAAACATTTTGTTTATTGGTCATCTTGCAGTATATTTTTTGGAAGTCTTACTTGATACCACCATGTCAGTAATCCAGACTAGGCAACTTGATCCTCCCCAGTCTATCTTCATATGGTATGTTCCTCAATGCAAGTATCAGTTTAGTAGCTCTTTTTTGTGCTCCTTTAATGAGCTTTCTAAATCACAATTACTGAATTTTAAGTGGGGTCTAACCAAAGCAATAAACAAATTTTTCAACATCTCCCATCTACGGATTCATATGATTTACATATCAATCCCAGTATTTTATTTGCTTTATTAATTTGAATTTCAATACATTTGTAAAATTTTATGTTGCTGTTTATTATAGGACTATCTGTTTGCAGCATATGAATCTGTTTGCACAATGATGTCACCCCAATGCAGTTCAGTATTTCTCAGTAGATTTGGATCAAAGTGCCGGAGACAAGTTTCACAAAGAAAGAAAAAGGTAAAAACAAAAGCTTGCAGATATACTGCTTAACAGAGAAGGGGTATGTGACACTTCACAAAATAGTTACATGCATGGAGTTCTCACTATTGCAACATGGATGGCTGGCAAACTTTCCTTAACAAAACCGACAGTTTTCTGACTTGACATGATACCAGTCCTTTTTAAAACTTTCATTGTTCTGGGCTGATTACTTGTCCTCAAAATCCAACTCATATATCCCCCATCCATTTATGGGTATGGACCACCCAAATTTAGGTAGTTAAAAATGGTTAATCTTTTTCATCTACCACTCAGCACTATGTCATCTAACAAAAAGAGAAAAATCAATCTCCCTTGACCAGCATTACCCCACACACACACACATATATATATATATATAAGTCAGCTGGAATGAAGAATATGTCAAATGCATCTCTGCAGAAGGATGAGACTTATCCACCAACAAGTGTCCTGGATATGACATTAAACCATCTGACAGTGAGACACCAGTCTTGGAGCTTTGAGGAATGTGGAGTACCCTTTCATTGTTATTACTCTCAGGCCCACTGACCCAGACTTGTAATATCTGTTAAGGTCCTATCTAAGGGTCAAACTTATTTACTAGACTTGAAACCATTTATGTTGAATAGAAATAGTCATGTTCAATAAGTAAATACTTGAAACCATTTAACTGGGTGAAAACAAATGAGCTCTGGCTTGTTCAAAAGTTGTTACCTACAAACTATTCATTTACAAATCATATTTAATATATAAACAAAATTTGGCATTAAGTAACCTACAAAGGGTGATATGCTGTAAAATACAACATGCGCGCGCGCACACACACACACACCTCACACTATGTACTAATTCACCAAAGGTCTATAATGTCACATTATAAACTATTATAACTATATGCAAATTTCATGTAAAAATCAAACTTGCCAAAATAATTTCTCAGTTTGATAAGATTGCAGTTCAGTTTTTGAAAATATTTTCTTCATGTCTGTTATTATGGTGTCATCTTCTGACAAATTGATACCAGACTTACAATCATGAGCTATTCTTTGCAACTATCAGGTTTTAAACAGAAATGCCAATAAATTAGATACAATATACTGGGTGGTTTACCTTTACCACTTATAGAAATGAACTTAGTTGGATGACATGTAATAAGTAAAAAGGTAGTGTAATTGTAACAGCTATGAGATGCAGACAGGATTTAATAACATTTAAATGTGGAATGATAGTTGCAGCCAAAAAGATGAAGCATTTCATCTTCAAGGTGGGAACTGTTCAAGCCTTTTCTCTTTTTCAACAGTAGAGCAAAAATATTACCAGAAATATGTGAATTCCATACAGACATCAGCAGCATACTAAAACTGCTGTTGAGGACCCACAGGTGATGTAAGAACAAGATTGCCAACATCTGATAAAAATGATAACCACCCAATGAAGAGAATTATTGCAACAAACCACATCCCAAGCCAAGGCTGGTGCTGTTCAACTTATCTGTACACAAAAAAACAAAAAACAGTATTCCTTTGGTTTTCAGAATTGCTAATCAATGAGGATACAATTATTGACACCATAGTATCTGTTACTGTGGACAGTTGAAGACTGGCATTCTTTTGGTTAGATGGTTAAGTTTATATGAGAGACTGCCTGACGCAATGGGTCAAGCCTGTTGGCAGAGTACTGTGCAAACTGCTGGTGGCTCTGAATGTGTTGTTTGAGTTAGCAATGAACACAAGTGAAACTGGAATTTGTCTTTACAAGTCTGACAAATACAAATCTTGATACAAACCACTTGCACTCCTTTATGCTTGCCATATATCTCAATAGTGATGATAGAAATTAAATGTTAAGGTTTTTGTTTTTTTCCATCAAATTTCATGTAGGATTTTATATGATGACCATTTGTAAAATGTACTAAGTGATATTTTGTTACAACTGCTTATTCATATATAGTAATTAAACCACAACTGAGCTATCCACAGAATACATTAGGTGAAAAGATTGTAAATACTATGTATATAATAAGTACAATTTTCAATGCCTTTGTGTATGCTTACTATAAGTGTCTCATAGATATAACACTGGTTCTTAATGTTTGAGATCCCCCCCCCCATAATATCTCTATACAAAATTATCATAAGAATCTTAGAACTCTCCTCTTCAAAGAAAGGCAACAAGTTACTCAAAAATCAAGTTGTATTCCTATTTTTTCCCCCTTTGAAATTTAAGTGAAAAATTGGTTTATTCCAGTTTCATCTCAAATTAAAACAACCACCATAATACACTTCAATTACAAGCAAGAAAATAAATAGAGTATTCACCTTTCCATCAGACAAATTCTCTTTTGAGAAAATATAGTGTAGTGGTCCTGCCGAGTCTTGATCAGCATGTAAAGACTTCTGATTTTGAACGAAGTTTTTTTGAGAGTTACTTTTTTCCGAAATAGCAACATCCTTAAGAGCTTTTGCTACAGTTAATGTACCATCATTTTCACATTGCAGAGTTGCATAGGATGTCTGTCCACTACCGCTTTCTTCTCCAGAAGGTTCATGGAAATCATTAATGGACTCCAATTGCTCATCTTGATTTAGTTTTACAGAGTTTGTTTCTTTGGAATTAACTACCGTTCCTTCTTTGTTTCTATTACACTTCAAAGGCTGTGGTGTTGTCACATTACTATTGCATTTAGCAGTCAATGTACTTGTGTCTATTTCATCACTAACACTTTTATTCTTGTAGTTAGAAGAGTTAGTCTTTCCATTTGCTTGGTGACAAGGGAAACCAAAATATAAACATGTCTTAACAAGACAGTCTTGAAAATATTCAAAGATTTTTCCTCCACTGACTGATCTGGCAATATTTCTTTTTGTAGAAAATGGATCTGAAAAATGAATTAAAAATTTTTTTTTTTTAAATGAACTCAAAAGTTTAAGGAACAATGCATATTCATTAAGATTTCTTGAAAAAGCTGAACAGTATTAATAGTATTTGGGAAAATTATCTTCATAAAAATAGAAACTATAAAATCTTATTTTTAAAACAATAACTTGAATAAAAAATTTTTTTAAATACTGAATGGTAAACTTAAAAACTTAAGTAGCTGACTATGAAAATTTTTATTTTGATCATATAATTTGTTGATATTTGATTTGTGACTTTGTATAAATCAGAAAGCAGTAACTAAAAGACTAAAAATTCAAATTTCCATTACAAAATTGAATATTCTTTTAAGAAATATTATGCTTTGATTATAGCAGCCAATTACAATAATTTACCCCATAGATATAATCTAAAATTACCCAAAATTAATTTTTCAAGAGTTTGTAAAATATCTAATATCTTTTTACATTTGGTATGTATGTTTGTATTTACCCTTGTTTGTTTTAAAATGTCCAAGAAAGTTATTTACAGTAAGATAGCATCAATGTTAGCCAAAATTAATGGTTAATAACTTACAAATCGGTATATATATATATATATATATATATATATAAAATCCCTTACCTTCAACTGCAAGCCGCTTAGTCCTCCAATTTTTTGCAGCCCGGGTTAGTTTTCCATCATATCTAATAGAAATCACAGTTCTAGAACTGTCAAAACCTTGACAATAAAACTTGAGTAACTCTAACCATAACTCACCAAGACCAATTTTGTTTAAATTTCTAAAATTCTGTTCCTATTAAAAAAAAAAGAAAAAAAAAGAAAAAAGAAATGAATAAAATAAGCTCTTATTTGTAAAAAATTATTTGACACAAAAGTATGCATCAAACATGCATTAGAAGGTTTTATAGGTATTAAATCAAATCTCAGCTATCTATAGTTAGTAAATTTGTTACTTAATACATAATGGATATACTAAATGCATTCAAATGTTAATTTTCTAAATTTTTCTAAATTAAATTTTAAAAAATCATGAAATAATGGATATAGGTGCTCTCTCATGTTCTTCCTTAAAGTGTCTATTAGGATGACACTCAATTTCATGATAAATTCTAAGTTCCCATTGAGTTTATTCATGTATAAAATTGATTCCAACTTTATTGAATTAAAATTAACAGAAACTTTAACAATTATTACATTTTTTTTCATAATAAAAATCTCACATTTTCCTTATTACAATAGGAATCCCATGATATAAAGTGAATGGTTTTGGTTTTTTGTTCAATGGCATATCAACCTTCATGGGTTATTTAATGCCAAAGTCATCCTTGTAGTAGTAGTAGTCCAGTCAGCTGGGGCTGAAGAATATGTTGAATGCATCTCCACAGAGGGGTAATATCCTCCATACACACCAATGAGTGTCCTGGTTATGACACCAAACCATTTGATGGCGAGGAACTAGTCCTGGAGCTGGGAGAATGTAGAGTACTCCTTCACTGGCTTTGCTCCCAGGTCTATTCTGACCTGAAGTGGTAGTACCTGTTACAGTCCCATTTATTGGTTAAATAGAACTGTTTAATCATATACTAGACTTGAAATCAGTTAACTATGTGCAAACAAATGATTAATATTAAACTGAATTATTAATATTAGATAGCAATACCCAAAATCATTAAACTGTGTATAAATAAAACTATGAATGTTTGGTAGTAACACTTGAAACCATTTAATTGTGTGCAAACAAATGAGCAGTAGCTTGTTACCAGCAAACTATTTATTTAAAAATCATATATTTAATATACATGTAAACAGGATTTGGCATTGAATAACAAACAAAGGTTGACATGCCATAAAACCCAACCAACCCACTAACCATGTAGAAGAACAGGAGTGGTACTATTTAACCTATAGCTGGGAGGATAAGGGGAGGGTTCATACCTTTCCCCAAGGGTATTAACTTGAAAACAAACATAATAGCATGGCTAGAGATCAAACTTCTCATAATGCTGCAGTCACGTATGGTTGGTTGTTTTGTTTTACGGTGTATCAATCCTTTTCGAGTCATTTAATGCAGTATTAAGCCATTTGGATAAAAGTTTTAATTCAGTTTAGTATAGTTTTGTTTACATAGTTAAATGTCAAAACAGTTCTATTTCAAACAATTCAGTTTACCATGAACACACAGTTTCATTCTATTTGACCTATAGACAGGATCCTATCAGGTGCTACCACTCCAGGCCAGAGTCGACCTGGAGTGATGGCAATGAAGGGATACTCCACATCCCCCAAAGTTCCAGTATAACTGAAGCCTCACAATCAGATTGTTTAGTGTCATATCCAGGAGACTTATTGGGAGAGTCATACTCTTCTGCAGAGTTGCAGTCAGTGTATTCTACAGCTTCAGCTGACTGGGCCATGTAGTCCCACATGTTAACCTTTACACCACAGCGAATCCCTCCATAAAGCAGATGGGTATTGATTCCAAAACATCTCAATGATTTAACTGGTTAATTTCTTCTCCAATAATGTTCATTCTTTTATCAATCAAGTTTGCAGTATGATGGTAAAGACAGTAATCTTACATTCATACATAAGCAATTTAATTTTGAATACAGAGAAGCTCAGTATTTTGATTTGCTCTATATACTTCCTCAGGAGAGAGAGAAATTGTGCTTAAAGCAACTGACAGATTTTTAAGTGACTTACACAGTAAATATGAATAAACCTACATAATTTTTGCTTATATATACTTATTTACCTTTTAGCTGTCACTAAATGTCAGATCATTAGAAATATGTGCTATGAATGTGTGGCTTATTGTTTTCAGGCAATATTAGCAGGAGTTATTAAATACAATAAATGTTTTTAAATACTGAAATTTGGTAAAGTTTGTTACATTATGGTTATTTTAGTGGTATGATAATAATAATAAGTAAAAATTTTTTTTTAAATTAAAAAAATAAATTTAAAAAAATAGTGGGAGGGTATACTTTTATTTTTTTTTATGAAGACTATTTTTATCTTTATCTTATTATCATCTACTTTTGAATATCAACTATACCTACCTCTGCTGTTAACTGGGGTTCAATTATAATTCAGTTAGCTTGCTTGGACCCCAACACCCATGTTATAAAAGAGGATTACCGTATTATCTATCCAATATTCAGTTCAAGAAAAATAATATATACATGAAATCAAGAAATGAATGGAAGAAGTCACATTGATTACTTACTGCTCTTTGTATTTGTTCAAAGATTCGATCTATTTTTGTCTCTTCAGTTTGCTATAAAATAAGATTCAAGTGGCATACATGAACATTTCTTTCAGTTTGACATTAAATAAATTCATTATTTTCAAGTATCAAATGCAAAATATGTTTAAGTACATCTAAAGTATTATTTTTTTTAATATGTCTATTCTGTAAATCAAAAACAATTCTCAGTAACCACTACTTTCCTGAAATTGCACAACAGTTAATTTTTCAAATGTTTTAACATTTTCTTTTAAGGTAGACCAAAAATAAATTTCTAGTTTTAGCATCATTTACTCCAAGTTTATTTAACAATCTTGAAATATTAGTATAAGACAGTACAGATGTAAAAAGTAGCAAAAGATTTTCTAACAATTTATACTGAATCAAAGTAACTCAAATACAAATTTTAGATCAGTTATTAAATTTTATTCATGGTTTTTGAAATATTTGAAATTTGGTAAAAGTTGAACAATTTCCATGTAGAAGTATTTAAAGCAAAAACAGAAAATTTAACTGAAAAATTTGTAATGCTGATCACTTTACAATTTTTATTGATATTTTTCCTTCTAGTCAAAAAGTAATATTATATCAAAGACAAAATATAAGCACTGAATACAGAAAGCAATAATAAAGGAACTAATGAAAATAGTGCAATTTATGATGAACAGAATTTCAATTGAGAGATCTTACTATCAAAAATACAGGTAAAACTGGTGGCTGGCATCTCTGTAGGAAATAAATGGTCATTAAAACAGTACAGTAGGCAGGCAGTGTTCCTTCTTCTTGGCGATCCACATGGCACAACTGAAAAATAGTTTAAACAATTCAAATATCCTTTTTAAAAAGTTAAATGTAGCTACCATATCCAAAAATATAAGGAAAAAAATACTTGGTAATTAATCAATGGAACCTGCACCATTTCCTTTTTTTTCTTTAAACATACATAGGCCTTAAAGCACTTAATTCTCATGTCCTTAAATTTATTAAACAGCCAAATAATAAAAAAAAATCAGTCAAATAACAGTAAAGTGTGTTCTAATCAAACAGGTCACCATTTAAATTTTCCAAATAATTCCTCAAAACCTATTTTAAATTTACAAAACATTAAATGTGTAGTTCCATTTAACTGAATTATTGTATTTGCAAGTCAATAAGATTTTTCTTTAAAAGAAATTTCAAATATGACATTGCATCCAGTATTAGAGATTTGAGTTATATACTTAGAGTTCAAATAATTTGGTGAATAGTAAAATAAAAAAAAAACAAAAAAAACTTGGTAACATGTCTCATTGGTCTGCAAGTAAAATAAATGCTTTCATAAATAGTACAAAAATAAAATTACCCAGCGTTTTTTTTTTTAACAATCATAAAAAAATAAGTGGTAGGGAAATAGTTTTTAAGAGGGAAAATTAAAAGCATAAATGTTTAAATACTAACCTTAGCCCAAAAGCGGAAAGCCACAGCGAGTTTTCTTGCTCTTTCATCAATTCCACCATAAATTGCAAGTAGACGACTAGTCTGCTGGGCAAATGAACTGTTCACAGTAATTTGACATTTCAATGTGTCACTATCATTCGAGCAAAAATATACAGAAGGGACTTTGGCTAGAAAATCACTTTTAACATCTTTATATTTGTCTGAAAGAAGAAAAAAATATAGATATATAATTTAAGAGACATATATACAATTATTTATTAAAAAATAATGACAGAAACAAATTTAAAATATCATCAATAGAATCAGAGGTTTAGAATAAATAGCAATGTCCATTCTTATGTAATGTTTTAAAACTAAATTGCTCAAGAATAAACAATGACCATCTGCTCACAAAGTATTAGTATCCATCAAGTTCGTAAGGTGGAGGTGCTTGTGGCTATCGTCATTGGAAACGAACATGGTGACTAGAGTTCAATTCCTGAATGAAGCTGTTTGCATTTTACATAGTGCTAATACTCCTGGGAAAGGCATGAATCCAACTATTCTTTCTCCAGCTATGAGCAAATTGTAGGGCAGACCGAGCTCTTTAACCTTGGTATGGCAAATGGTCCAGAAAGAAAATTGAATTCAAATCTGTTAAGTCCTGCTTAAAAATTAACCTTGTGTCAGCCTACTTTTATGGAGGGGTTGGTAAATATATACATTAAGTTCATAACAGTAAAGGTTGAATTTAATCACTATCAATCAATGTGCATACTAGTTTAAACTAAGTGAAATTGGTTTGATTTCTTTGTTTAATGGTATATCAATCTTCATAGGTTATTTAATGCCAAATCCATCCTTGTAGAAGAACAGTAGTGGTACTATTTAACCCATAGCTGGAGGGGGAATAAGGGGGAGGATTCATACCTTTCTCAAGGGTATTAGTTTGAAAATGAATGTACTATGATATCTCAGTCTAACACATTAGCCATTACGCCATGGGGACTAAGTGAAATTGAAAAGTTCACTTTATACTGGTTAGCAAGAATTACATACAATTAATATATATCAAGTCTGTAGTTTTTCTATACACTGACACTAGATATCAAAGTTGCATTAAAATCTCAAAATTTTAGATGTATGAGTTTAAACATACTATATATTTTGTATATTAAGGGAAATTGTAAAAAAATTTTTTTTTAGTATTTCCAACTTGGTTGAAAAGGATTTATGTACTAGTTACCTATAAACTCAAGCTAATGGACTTATCTTGATGAAACTTGATATGTGTACACTTTTCACCTCAATGAGTGTTTTAATAACATTTGTTAGGGAGAAAAATTAAGCAGAAACATTTTCTACCTACAAACTCCATGGCTAATGGGCAGATCATGATAAAATTGGCATGTGAACTTCCTTGACCTGTTTGAAAAGGTATCTGTAAGAGGAATCATTCTCAGAAGTGTATGGAACATTCTAGGCTAAAATTGATCAAAGGTCTAATTCATCTACAAAGCAAATAAAATTGCTATCTGTAGGAGCACGTCTTCCCAGTTTGCTGAGAGGACTGGAACTTTTTGGAAGAAAATTAAAATAGGATTTATTACTAAAGAAAGCAAATTGAATTAATTTATATTTGATGTAAATTGTGGTTTGGTAAATCATTTTTATCCCACTCCAAACTGGGTCCTTCTGCTAGTATAATAGATTTCTTTGCCGAGATCTGTACAGTTCTGGAGTTGTTTCAACTTGAAAATACCTGGCAAGTTTAAAGTATTAACTGCAAAGAAAATGTTTTAAAAAAATTAGTAAAATAGCATTTTTTTTCCCTAAATTATAAGTCACATTTCAAGCTATATAAATGGTAAAACCTGGTAATTTCACTGTAGGTCATATTGGGTTGGAGGTAATATCTCACAGACTGTTCAAGTTCTGGGTTATCTTTTGTTGAAGAACACTGTTGCAGATATATTTCAATTGTGTATTTATTTATCTTAGCCTCCATTGACTCAACTGTACTTATAGCAATTTTGTATACAAGTAGGGACCACAATAGCATCAGAATAAATATATACTGCAGGCACCAAACCTTGAATTTTCCTTGTAATGGCCAGTGATTGATTTTATGGAGACCTTGTAATGTTTTTCACTTAATATCTTTCAAGGACTCATCAAACCAATGTTCCAAACTTTTTACTGGTTCTTCTGATAAAGTAGGCATTCTTTGACCACCTATCTTAAAATTTATACACTTTGATTCACTTTTCCTTTCCTAAGAGAGACTCCTAGACTTTTTGGGTTTGAATTTCATTCAATACCAAGTTATCTGCTCATCCAGTTGAGCTTGCTAACCATGACACCAGAGGCTTAACATCTTGCAAGTAGAAGATTCTTTGGATGAAAGGATTGAAGTGTCATCCACGAATACCTTCACTGGTGGCATTTGAAACCCTCCACCAAGCTCTACAATATCAGCATTGAGCAGCTGCAATACTAGAACGAAAAATATTGGTGATACTGAACATCCCATCACAATTTCAAGCCTGTTTCAATTAGTTGTATAGTCTTTTGTGGTGAACAGTATCAGGAAACAATCCAAGTATGTTCCTAGCCTTTTGGATATTTCCTCTGGAATATGATATGCTTATAAGGATGATAGTATCATCTGATGGGGCACCTACCCATATGCATTAGCTAAATCCAACCAAATGATATCAAATCCTTTTTGTTTGTCTTAGCTTTTTCAATGGCTTCCCCAGATCATATTCCCATGGATAAAACAACCAGCGATTTCTGGAACACCATCCTTTTACATCAAAGTATTGATATACTTGTTAGTGAGAAGGTATCTAGTTAACAGAGTAGGTTGCTTTTAGAACTGTCAAGAGCACAATCCCAGGAAACTTGCAAAGCAACATAAAAAAAAATCACCACACAAAATTGAATAAATTAAAATTAAACACCCTAAAATATTTAATCTAAAATACAAATAACTACATATGAATACTATTTATTTTTTTGGTATATACCAGCAGTAATTATCTATCTTCCTAAGTTTGTTTATTATGACTTAGGTTTCTTAATGAATACTTATCCCCACCTAACAAGTTTTGCTATTTCTAAATGAAAAGCAAATGATGCAATTGATATTTGGAAGGCAGTTAACTCCATTTGCCTCTAAATGGAACAAACTATTGTGAACAAGTCCTGCTGCCCAAATAAAAGTCTTGGAAGAAAAGCTGGATACATTATTTGATATGTTGTCTTGTTCAACCAAACTATCTGTTTCAAGTTGCAATGATCATAATGTAAAATGCACGAATCTGCACCGGCTCTCATCAACAGAAAGTAAGTTTTTACTCTTTTTTCTTTCAATGTATTTATGCTGGGGATAATCTAATAAAATAATGCAAATCTTAAATGAATTTCCACATTTTTATATTATTTAAACAAATATAAAAAGCAACTTTTTCCATTTAATTTTTCATGTAAAATTTTGATTTTTATTTGTTTACATGTAATTAAGTAAAATTTGATTTCAGGTTCGAATGGAAGAGCAGGAATATTTGAATGATCAGAGAGCCAAAATAGGGCTCAAGGGCACTTTCCACCTTGGACCAACAAAAAAAAAGTGCTACAAAAATAAAAATAAATAAATAAAAAAAATAAATGTAAAAGAGAAAGAAAGATTGGACCAACAGAAGAATTTAGATTCAACACCAATTTCTTCAATATCAAGTGTCCAGGATGATGTTTCTTCCCACGACAGCCTTATAATTCCTCAATATGCTATTGAGTTGATCTTGGAGCCTGCCTTGCTCTTGGATTTGAGGGCTATGGGCCTTCTTATCCCTAATGTTGATATAAAAAGCATTTACATAGATAAATGCAAAATACATACAGCAAAGGCAAAAGTAAATGCCAATCAAAAGCATGATGAAAAAGGTAGAAAATCTTGTTTGTTTTGGAGTTGATGGGAGAACTGACCAAGATACTTTAGTCTATAAAGGAAGTTAGGGAGAGAAAAGTCTGAAAACCAGCACACCACTTAACTTTCACAAAGGAGATGACATATGAAAGTGAATACCTGACTCATAGGGTCCTCTCTAATACTGGTGCTGTTCTTGCAAAGCAAGATGCTGATGTTTTGGATGAATTTAACAGAGCTTTTCAGAGCTCTTTTTAGACATGTTGACAGTACCATAAAAAACCCTACATCATTCAATGGTCCACTAGGTAAATTATGTGAAAAGGATAATCATCATTTACCCAAAACATTTTCAGTAGTTGGTAGTCCTCTGGATTCTTCTTTTACAAGTGAGAATAAAGATATTCAAAGTTGTGACCAAAGACTCCTCTATGATTTTGCAGTAGATATGTGGCACAATAATGAGCATTCAAGAGTGTGTGTGTATATATGTATGTGTGTGTGTGGACGTGTGTGTGTGTGTGTGTGTGTGTGTGTGGATTGGTGGCCAAGGACGGGGACCTTATCTCTGGCATCTTTGAAGCAGCCCCAGAGTGTCCAGAAGACACTTTGTCTACTTTGGCATGAAGACCACACAAAGAGCTGTGCCCATGAAAACCTGTGAGACTGGAAGAGAAGGATGAAGAGAGTTAATCTGTTAGGGATGAGACCCTGAAGCAGTCAGTCCGGATGCAGAGGGTCAGTTAGTTGGTAGTGAGACTCTTGGGCACGGAGTCAAGACAGAGCAGTGAAGACGATGGCCAGATGAGTCAGCATTTTTGGTAGCTGTGTAGGACTTTTTCAGAGTTCTCGTGATGGCCATGAACATAAATGCATACTAGATTGCTTAAAAGTGCAAGTCTTCACCTGAATTTTGCAGTTCTAAATCCATGTTTGTCTGTTTCTTCCTTCAAGCCCGTTTTTTTTTTGTACAAACTGTGAAATGCCTACATGGCTGGGTGTGAGAAGAAACAATGGGGTCTACACCACTAGACGAATGGCCAGGCCAATAAAACCTGCCGTTTGTGGGTATTGTTTCATACTGGTGCCTGTGACCAGGTATCCACCCTAGAAGAAGTCAGCCAAATGAAAAGTGAGAGAAATTGCCGCATCCTAAGGTTTTCATTCTGCGGACGAGAGGAAGGAAAAACGCACCTTGTGGACAAAGAAAGGAAAATGCTTATATCAACATGTGTGTGTGAAAAAAAAAAATCATAACGGACGAAAATGATTCCAGGAAAAGATGAGGTCATGAACGGAAAAAGAAGGAACTGGAGAACAGGCAGACAGAAGAATTGCCTGAGAGACCTTCAGATGTGTGAACAGAGGAAGAAAAAAGAAAAGCAAATGAAAATGTGTGTTACAAGACATGTCAAACAAAAAGAAAAAAATCCCTCACACACACAATTTTTTTTGTTAACTAAAAAAAAAAAAAAAGGAAAAAAAAAGAAAGAGAAACCTATAAAAAGGTAAGGAGTCCACTATCACTTAGCCCCATTCTCAGCACACAAGAAAGAAACTAAGTAGTAGACAAAATAAGTAATCTGTTTCATTTGTGTGTGTTTGTGTGTGTGTTCAAACTGAAGAGTGGAACCTCTTCCCCCATGGCTGCTGGCCTGATCCAGTTAGGAGGAAAGGGAAGAAACCCCTTTCTCCCTCTGTCTCCTTCCCACATTTTATTTATTCATTTACTTTTGCCTTTAATTGTTAAGTTTGGTAGCCATTTTAATGTATTAAGAAAAAAAAAAAAAAAGAAAAAAAAAAAGTTCCTTTTGAGAAGTTTTATACTTTTTATGCAAGGGAAGTGATAAATCAACTGAAAAAATTAGTGGAAAGAACCTCAATCATAATTGTTTTCAATGACACCTTTCTTTTGATTTTTCTGTCCCTTTTGCTTCAAAAACCTTTCCTTTGTGTTGATTGAGGAAACAGGTTGATTTCAAACTGGGATGTGAAAAAGGTCACAATGATAAAGATCATAAAATTGATAAAGGTGATGCATATAAAGTGGATATTGATAATGGAATTATAAGGATAAAGATATGCGTAATGATTCGAGATGGAAAGAAGATTTGGTTGTTGTTTGGGTTTTATGGCATATCAACCTTTGTAGGTTATTTAATGCCAAATCCATTGTGATACAAATAATCAGTTCCATTTCAAACAATTCAATTTAGCATGAGTAGTTGATAGGGTGTTAACCAATGGTCCAGGGTTCAATCCCAGGTCGAGTCATACCAAAGACTTAAAAAAAAAAAAAAAAAAAAAAAAGAAAAAAAAAAAGAAAAGAAAAAGAAAAAGAGAAGGTACTTGATACCTCTTTGCTTAACACTCAGCATTATAAGGTACGTATCAAGAGTAAAGCAGAGCAATCCAGGGAAAGGAGTAGTGCCCTCCCCTACACAGCTATTGAAAAGGGAGCCTTCGAGTTGGCCTCAACTACAATCATCAACTTTACTTACACAATTTAATAGTCAAAAACATTTCTATTTCAAGCTATTCAGTTTAGTCAAACAGTTCTATTTCAAACAATTCAGTTTTGCATCAGTATGCAATTTAGTTCTATTTATTTGACTGATAGATAGAATCATTTCATGTCAAATTAACAAGGGGTTAGACCATGACCGACACGGATTTTTCTTCAAATTTGCTACGCTTATAGATCTTCATGATACAAATTGAATGGCACCAGTCTTACCTCTCAAAGTTGAGCGGTTTTAAAGTTATGACATTTGCCAAAATTCTCGATGATACTGACAAAGTTTACAATTTAATATCGCTGGTGTTTTTGCACCAAAAAAGCTTATTTATATACCATTTTAAAGTACTTGGATGGATCTAAAGTGTACCATATGTATTTTTTATATTAGAAGTCAAATAAGGCAAGTTGACCTCACTGTCAGTGATCAACATAATTCAGTTGATCTTTAAAGTAGTATATTAAATCGTCAATACTTTTTATTTTCATTAATTTTTTTTTATATATATTCCAAAGATTTGATATGAATAGTGATATACTTAAATGAATGTATAGAAATATTCTTAAATTTGCAGATATTCAATCAGAAATTGTTTTTTTTAAAGTTTGGTTTACATTTTTACAGTTGAAAGAAGTTTAACAGACTTTTACTACAAATTGATAAGTCTTTTTTTGGCATCCATACCCATTATTTTATTACTAGCTATATTTAGGCAAGATACAACTAACCGGGTCATAAAAATAAAATATTGACTAGGTCACAGTTGAAAACTTTATTACCAGAGATTGGTACCCCAAAGTCTGGCCCCAGTCACTTATTATTTGGAATTTCAAAGAGGTTGCTGGCTTTTCATGGGCTTGGATTCTTTTCTAACACATAAGAAAACCCAAGAAAATTGTAGTAATTTTTAATCTCAATCTTTTTATTATATTAATGTAGTATTGGTGAAACATGACTATTCTTTTTGTCAAATAATCAGTGAGTGAAACATCTTCACTAAGAAATTTTTTGAGAAATATTTGTGAGAATCTTAGTCTTTATATTTTTACTAATGGCATAAAGTTTTACTAAATACCTTCATACCTAACTTATATACCCTTAAAAACACATAAATGTTTATTTCTATTGAGGTATCATGCATAATTTTTATGTATTGTTTTACTTGAATGACTTAGATCTTATTTGTATAATGATTTGAATTTACATAAATTTCATTAAAAAAAAAAAAAATAAATAAATAAATAAATAAATAAAATAAAAAATAAAATAAAATTTTTTTTTTTTTTAAATTAAAAAAAATTAAAAGAAGATCTGCAACATTTAGCTTAAATGCATTGTATATAATGAATTTGAAATACGAGGGAAAAAATAAATAAATGGAAAAATATTTACTTTTCAATTTCACTCCAGATTAATTGTAAGACTTTGAAAAAAAAAACTTTAAGAGAATCAGTATTTACTAATTTGATATTGAGATACATTTCAGAATTAATATTTTCAAAAGCTGACATGTCCTCCATTTTTTTTTGCATGTTGTCATGTTTTGAGAGTTTTGTTTTCCATCAGTTTATTCAAGCTTGGTATGATTGTCATGATAAATTTTAATAAGAATTCTAGATTCAAAATAAATATAACTTTTTGAAGGATTTTCGGTCTCACATGCATTTATATTTTTGTCCATAAAACATGCAATTCCAGTGAAGAGATTTTACTTTTTGAAAATATGTCCTGTCATATTATATAGTTACTATTATTATGAAATAACTAGTAGTAGTATCTGCTCTTTAAACATGGGTATCTTAGTGATTTAGCTCCCCTTTTCAACTGATGACCCCTAAAGATTTGTAGGAGCAAAATGGGTTCTAGTGAGTAGAGGGGACCTTAAAATCGAGATCTCTCTAATATTCCCGATAGGTAGGGGGTCATTCATACCAAATTGTAGCACATTACTAATAAACTATAAGTAGTTAGCAGATGGAAAGAAAAAAAAAAACAAAAAAAAACTTTAGCTCTGCTCCCTCAGCTTAAAAATGCTGTTGGGATCTCCTGTAACCAAATAGTGTGGCCCCTGAATCATGACCCTTTAGATAGGTAGAGAAATGTTGCCTACTCCCTCTCTTTTATTCTATTCATATATTATATGAGAGATTTTACACAAGATTTTTAAAAAATTATTTTCTTTTTTCAGACCAAATAATCTCAAACCATATAAATCCTTGCTGGGGCATTAAGGGCCTTCACTTGTTGAATTAAAATGGAGGCATCAACAAAATGCATGCTTGGAAAAGAAAAAAAAAATGCTGTGACCCTTTTAAAATTCATTAAAAAATATTACAAAACAATTAGAAGTTATATCACAAGACTTTTCTGATAAAACAAAATGTAAATTGATTCTTGGGAAGAAGATTTGCACTATATGCCAAAAGAAATTGACAGAATCATCAGTCTGACAGTTTCACCATCAACTGAAGACCAACCACAGACTTCTACCACTTTTTTGATAGTGAAACTGATTTGCAGTTTCTAAACAAGAGTCTGTCAATTATTGGTGAACTGCCAGTCAAGCACAAAAAAAAAAAAAAAAAAAAAAAAAAAAAAAGGTTATAGGTAAAAAAAAAAAAGTACACAAGATTAAGGGAGCATTATTAGAGAAAATTAAAGTAATTTCTCAAAACATTTCTCCTGAGGACTCCACTAGTACAGAAGGGTAAAAAACTGATGCAACAGAAATCATCACCCAATTAAAAGAAAAGTTTGCATCTTGTGAAAAGAGATCTCAAAAAGTACAAATTTTAATACTTCCTAAAAGTTGGAGTATTTAAAAAAAATTCAAACAGAATTTGGTTCCACAGCTTACATGGTGATACAAGCCAAAAAATTAGTTAATGAACAAGGAATCTTAGCTCTGCCAAATACATGAAACACTAGATTCCCACAGAAGACAATTGATAAAGTTGTGTAATTCTATAAGAATGAAGAAGTCAGAGTAATGCCTGGAAAAAATGACTACCAAACAGTCATAAAGAATGGTAAAAAAGTTCAAGAACAAATATCTTTCACTCTGCTACTTGAAAGAGGCATACAAGTTATTTAAATCTAAGAATCAAAATGTTAAAATTAAATTTTCTAAATTTGCTGAGCTCAGACCAAAAGAATGTGTCTTAGCTGGTGGAGTTGGAATACACTATGTTTACATTTGTACAATACATCAAAATATGAAACTGATGATTGTGGGTGATCAGCTTGGTACTCTGACTAATGGAGAAAAACATCATTTAATAGATTATCATCAATGCATAGATGCCATTACATGCAATGAAACATCATCTAGCTGCTACCTGGGTGACTGCTTATCTTGTAGCAATCTGATGGAAGATTTCATTTTATACCTAACGGAAACTTTTGATAAAAATTCTATTGATGATTTGATATATAAACAGTGGTGATCAACTGATAGGACCACTCTAAAAATTGTACTACAAAATTTGGAAGAAGTCATTGAATGCTTTCATGCTGGCCTTTAAAGAAGCATGATTTCATTGCCAAAGAACAATCAAAATTTTGTTCTGAAAAAGAAAAAAAAAATTTCTTTTGAAGGATGGGGAAATGATTTTTATTGCTGATTTTGCTGAAAATTATTCATTTATTTTTCAACTGGGATAATGATCAAGCTTCACTGCATCCATTTGTCTGTTACAACAGAAGGGGAACAGAGCTGGACCATATTATTCTTATTGTCATATCTGATTGTCTGAAACATGACACAGATGTCCATTTGTTCCAGAGAAATCTTGTAAAAATGCTGAAAAATAAGATTAATTTTGATCTCAAAAAGCTGATATATTTTTCTGATGGTGCAGCATCACATAAGAATTATAAAAACTTTGTCAATTTGTGAAGCTACAAAGCAGACTTTGGAACTGATGCAGATTGGCACTTTTTTGCAACTTCTCATGGAAAAGGACCATGTGATGGGTTAGGTGGTACTGTTAAAAGATTAGCAGCAAAAGCAAGTCTGCAGTGACCATATAATGAACAAATAATGACACCATGACAACTGTTCGATTTTGTAAGAGAAAATTTTTCAGGTATAAATACTGTGTATTGCTCAATGGATGAATGGAAAAATGAAGCAGACATCTTGGAAGAGAGATTTTATCATTCTACCACAATTATTGATGTCATGGATCTATTTCTCTGGAAGCCATTTTGGTTCTTCCTAAGTATGTTGTCAATTTTGGGTTCTATGCAGTTGTGTAGTAGGGCATGGTATATCTTGGCCGCTATGGATGTAAGTGTTATACCTTGGTAGTTCTTGGCTAATTCAAGGCCACCCCTTTTTAGGGAAGGGGAGGATGCATCCCTTCATCCATCTGTCCATAGGGTTTTGATTATACACGGCATTACAATGTCGGAGCAGAATGTTACTCAGTTGTCTGGTCTTCCATATTTCTGGGGGTATTTCATCGAGCCCTGCTGATTTTCTATTTTTAATTTTTCTCAGTACCAAGTCAAGTTCTTGAGTAAATGGTCCTAGTTTGATGTTTGACTATATGTTGAATTCTTGAAGATGTACATGCAAAAAACCTACAGGCAACAATATTGTTAACTTTACCAAGGTGTTTGATTCCATTCAGAGGAAAGATGGAGCAAATTCTACTCGCCTATAGCCTACCAAAAGAAACTGTCACAGCCATAATGCTCTATAGAAACACCAAAGTAAAAGACTGTTCTCCGGATGGAGACACAGACTACTTCGACATTGTAGCAGGTGTACTGCAAGGAGACACATTAGCCCCATATCTCTTTATCATCTGTCTAGACTACATGCTTAGAACATCTATTGATAAAATTAAAGAGAAAAGAAGCAGAAGGTACACTGCAAGAACAATTACTGATGCCAACTATGCCGATGACATAGCACTTCTGGCAAATGCACCCGCCCAAGCTGAAACCCAGCTACATAGTCTGGAATGAGCCGCTGCAGGCATTGGCCTCTATGTCAATGCACACAAGATGGAATATATGTGCTTTAATCAAACAGGCAACATCTCCACACTAAACGGTAGCGTTCTGAAACTAGTTGACAAGTTCACCTACCTAGAAAGCAGTATCTCATCACTCGAGACAGACATCAACACACAACTAGCAAAGGCGTGGACAGCTATCGATAGGCTATCGGTCATATGAAAGCCAGACCTGACCGATAAAATGAAACGCAGTCTCTTCCAAGCAGCAGTCATGTTGATACTGTTATATGGATGCACAACATGGACGCTAACTAAACGTATGGAGAAAAAGTTTGACAGCAATTACACAAGAATGCTGCAAGTAATATTGAACAAGTCCTGGAGGCAGCACCCCACAAAGCAGCATCTGTATGGCCACTAACCCCCATCACGAAAACTATCAAAATTAGATGAACCAGACATGCAGGACACTGCTGGAGAAGTAGGGACAAGCTCATAAGACATGTACTCCTGTGGACCCCTTCACATGGCTGAGCAAAAGCAGGAAGACCAGCTCAAACATACATACAGCAGCTATGTGCCGATACAGGATGTAGCCCTGAAGACCTGCCAGAAGCAATGAATGATAGGGAGGGGTGGCGAGAGAAGGTCAGGGATATCTGTGATGATGGTGTGACATGATGGCGACCACAATGATAGGAACTCAAAAACTACATTCTTTTATTCCTGTGTCTTAGACAGAGGTGGAAATAAAAACTGTGTCAACCCAATATGAGGCAAAAATAGTTAGGATTACTAAACATGTCAATATAGAGTTTAAAGACCTTAAGGGGTTTGTCACAGCAATGCATGATAGGAATTGGTGGTTAGGATGTGTGCTGGATGTATCCAGACAATGAAGAAACAAAAGTGATATTTTTAGGACCAAAAGGCCCGTCTCCATATTTCTATTATCCATCGCATCCAAATATTTTAGTTTTAAAAATTTTCTAATGTACTTATCTTAGTCGATCTAACAACAGACACTGGAAGAACTTATAAACTTTCAAAAATTGAGATGGAAAATGCAAATATTTTAGCAAAAAAAATTAGCTGAAAAAAAAAAAAAAAAAAAAAAAAAAAATCATATATAATAATGATTATATATCTCATCATGTCGTAGGCACGGATATCCCTGACCCTCTCTCGCCACTTCTCCCTATCGTTCATTGCCTCCGGCAGGTCTTCAGAGCCACACCCTGTATCCTCACATAGCTGCTGGATGTATGTTCGTGCTGGTCATCCTGCTTTTGCCCGGCCCTGTGTGGGGGTCTATAGGAGTGCATCACTTATGAGCTCATCCCTGCTTCTCCAGCAGTGAGTGACCTGCATGTCTGGTTCGTCTAACTTGGATAGTTTTCGTGATGGGAAGCAGGTGGCCGTATAGTTGGTGTCTTGTGGGGTGTTGCCGCTAGGACTTGTTCAATATTGCTCACAGCATTCTTGTGTAATTGCCGTCTAGCTTCTTCTCCAGCCGTTTAGTTAGCGTCCAAGTACTGCATCCATACAGCAGTATCGATACAACCGCTGCCTGGAAGAAACTGTGTTTCATTTTATCGGTCAGGTCTTATTTCCATATGATCGATAGCCTATCGATAGCTGTCCATGCCTTCGTTAGCCACATGTCGATGTCCTTTTCAGTTGATGATACGCTGCTTCCTAGGTAGATGAATTTGTCTACTAGTTTAAAAGGGGTTCCATCTAGTGTGGTGATGTCGCCTGTTTGATTATAGCACATATATTCTGTTTATTGACATGGAGGCCAATGCCTGCGGCGGCTCGTTCCAAACTATGCAGTAGTGTGTCGGCTTGGTTGGGTGTATTTGCCAGTATCACTATGTCATCGGCGTAGTCAGCATCGGTAATTGTTTTTGCGGGGTGCCTTCTGCTTCTTTTCTTTGTCAGCTCAAAGCCGTTTTCTCTGATTTTATCAATCAATGTTCTAAGCACGTAATATAGACAAATGATAAAGAGGTATGGGGCTTGCATGTCTCCTTGTAGTACTCCTGCTACAATGTAACCAAAAGGTATTCTGTATCTCCATCTGGTGAACGTACTTTCACTTTGGTGTTTTTATAGAGAATCGTTATTGCTGCCACGGTTTCTTTAGGTAGGCCATATGCTAGTAGGATTTGTTCCATCTTTCCTCTGTGAATGGAATCGAAGGCCTTGGTAAAGTCGACAAATAGTAATGTTGCTTGTAGGTTTTTTGCTCATACACCTTCAAGGATTCTACGGATGATTAATATTTGTGAGGTCGTGGATCTATTTCTTCGGAAGCCATTTTGGTTTTTCCTAAGGATGTTGTCTATTTTGGGTTCTATGCGGTTTCGTAGTAGGGCATTGTAAATTTTGGCTGCACTCTCCATATTATATTGCACTTGGTTCGACACATAACCACAAAGTGATTTACTGACGACCAATACTCTTATTATATATATATATATATATATATATATAACAACCAACCCACCCAGTGGTGTATGTTTGCTTCAAATTTTCTATTTCAGAATTTGTTCCAACTGGTACACATTTACATTTTTTGTGGATTTTGACGATCTTAAATGAGAACAAAACAAATATCACAACTCTTTGGTATATATATATAAAACAATTAGATAAAAATAAAAATGATTATTTTGAGGATTTAATGTACTAACAATTAACTGAATTATGTTGACCACTGACATACAATGTTGCACATTCTTTCGACATTAGTGCCTGATAAAATGCTAACATGATTTTTAAAATCACTTTAAATATTTATTTTCATTGTATCACTTGTTTATAATACAATCTGTTTGTTATATTAAAAAATGTAAACAAAAATGACAGGTTTAAAAAAAAAAAAAAAACCCTATTCGATCATCATTTAACCACAAATAAAAAAAATCTGTTAATTTTATGACCATGATACTTATGTAAATGTTATTCAGCAATAAAAGAGCTTTCTGAAGATATACAACTTAACCATATTACGAGATATCAAAATTTGGACATATAGTGACAGATGCCCAAATCTGCCATTTTGAATTGGGTCATTTTAGTAAAACACTTATAGCAAAATTTCCAGTTTTCCAACATGAATCTTTTGTGCATATCATGACATAAGACAGACAAATCATATGGCTAATTTAAAAAAAGAAAAAAAAAAAGTTTGAGAAAATGAAGGTCAAGGTCAATTTGCTTTATTTGACCTCCAAGATAAAAAATACATATGGTACATTTTAGATCAATCCAAATACTTTAAAATGGTATATAAATAAGCTTTTTTTGGTGAAAACAAAACAAAAAAAAAAACACTGGAGATATTAAATTTTAAACTGTCAATATCACTGAAAATTCATATTCTTGGCAAAGGTCATAACTTTAGAACCACTCAACTATGAGAGGTAAGACTGGTACCATTCAATTCGTATCATGAAAATAAGTGTAGCAAATTTGAAAGAAATCTGTGTCGGTCAAGGTATTTTTGCCCTCAAAAATTTGATTTGACATGGAATCACTCAGGGACCTATCAGGTGCCACCACTACAGGCCAGAGTGGATCTGGGAGTGATGACAATGAAGAGGTACTATGCATTCCCCAAAGCCCCAGCATTACTGAAACCTCACCATCAGATTGTTTAGTATCATATCCAGGACACTCATCTTAGCCCCTCTGCAGAGAAGCAGTGTGTATTCTACAGCCCCAGCCGACTGGGCAAGGAAGAAGACATGAAGCAAAGAGTGTTGGAGTGGGGATGAAGAGGTAGAGAAACCAGGGATAAGGCAAAGAAAAAAGGGAAGAGGAAAGAAAAAAAATGAAGAGAAAAGGAGAAGAAAGGCAGAAAGTTTACAATGGATAAATGAAAAGAAAAGAGATATAAAAAGAAAGAGAAACAATTATAAAACGTAAAAGGTAAAGTAAGGTTCATTTAAAAAAAAAAAAAAAAAAAAAAAAAAAAGTGAGTGATGTTAGTTTCAAACCAACTAATCAATGTGAAACTACACAGAGATATGGGTGCAGGGTGCGCACAGGGATCCCCCCCCCAAAAAAAAAGGTAAAAGAGAATTAAGAAAGAATGTGACAGACAGAATCACTGTGGGGTCATTGGCCATAAACCCGTCAACAACACCCCCACCTAGCGGTGGTCACTCCTGTTGCTATGTGGCTTGTTTTTCTCTTTATTCCTGGTAGTATCAAACCTCAGAAAAAAACGACAAAAATACTTTGAGTTTTTGTTTGAGAAACAAAAATAATGTGTTAAAATTCTATGGATAAAGAAGAAAAGAAAGTGCCAGTCAGTCAGTCAGGAAGTTCAATGGACAGATAGAGAAGGAGAAACAAGGGTGGTAGAGGAAAGGCAACAGGAAGGGGCCAGCGAAGCAGTGTGCCAAGAAGTGAACAGGAGAGAGGGAGAAAGAGAGTAGCAAGGAGTCAGTACAATAAAAGGCAGGAGGAGAATGAGACAGATGATGTAACAGGAATTCCTTGAAATTGATTGTTTTTGTTTCATTGTTTTATTTATTTTTTATATATTGATTGTTCTTTTCTTTAATGTTTGGATATTTTTTTTTAAATTTCTTGTTTTACTTTGTATTTGTTTAACTTTTGAAATTGTAATTGCCTTGCCATTTGCTTTGTTTTTGTCTTTATGGATTTTCTTTCTTTAAAAATTTAATTGAAATTCACGTACCGTTCTCTCGTTCTTCTCATTATGCTCCCTGGTAGGCGGCTGCTCTCCCCCACTTCGACCTTGCGGGGTTAGCAAATTATGCAATCGATATGTTGGAAGGCTGGAAGCCCATGAAATGATGTTCTTAAAGGAGGAAGAAATGTATATGCTTGAAGAAACAGTCAATGTTGGGAGCTCAATCCTGAGCGCCGATGCAGGGCCCGGTTCCCCCGCCCTAGTTGGTCGTGGTGGACTGATCTGGGAGATGATGTGAGTTGTTTTCTTATATATATGTATATACTGTTTTCTTGAAAATCCATGGGGATTGGCAGCAAGATGCTGAGACGGGCAAAAAGTGTTCTTGGGATTAACTGCTTTCAGGTTGGGATAAGGGACCAGGGGCCACATATATATCAAGCCACAAACCCTTATATTTATACACACCGTCCAGACAATGCCGAGTAGATTACTAGTATTAGGTCGCACAATTTTATGGGACATAATTCTACCACAAGCCAACAGGGGGAAGTTACAATACAGAACCTTTGAACAACCAAAATGAAGATACCACAAAACACGTGATCAAAAGTACATGCTCTTTTATTAATACACACACACAAAAAAAGCAGAAATAAAATTGACTTAGCATAAAAGAACAAAATGTTTATATCTCAACAACTTGGGGGTAGTTCACCTAATATTTGTCGGGAAAGATACATGCGATGAAATTTTCTTTAAAGTGTTTGTGTATGTGCATTCTACGAACTGGGTGAAAAGAATAAGTTTCTCTTTTCTCTTTTTTCCACTTACAATTTATCTTTCCTTTTCTCTCTTCTTTTTTGATATTGCTGTTTCTCAGTCGATTCTTTTCGGCACAAAGTTCTTTCTCTTAAGGTCATTTTTTTTCTTTCGTATGCTTGTCTTATTCTTTATTTCATAACTTCTCATAGAGAAGGAAATGGGTTACTGAGGTCGACTTTCTCGTTGTCTTTGTTCTTTCAATTTTTCGCAAACATTCAATTCTGGTTTAACTCGTCATATTCTTCTTTTCTCGTGATTCGATTCAAACTTCTCAGGATTTCTTCCTTGGATAAGTTTGTTCTATTCAGATTCTGTTTTCACAATCAGTTAAGAAACAGAAGGGCCAAAGTTTCTTACATCTTTCTGACTGTTTTCATAAGCTCTCCACATGAGTTGACTTGGGTTGTTAACTTACATTATTAGCCAAATAACAGGCACGTCTTTTTCCAGCCAACTGAACTTGCAATAATTCTCTCGTGGTCCGATTTCCTGCTGATTCACATTGTACAAGAGTATCAACCAATCAACATTCAGACCTTATAACGGTCATTTGTTGTCATTGTTTACCAGCTTATTACTATTAATAAGAAAACCATTTCAGGGGGTCTTGGCAACCGCTAATCAACCCACACACGACCATGACACACTTCAATTCCAAGACATCTCATCTCGTATATATCCGCTGGGGAGAGAAAGAGAGATTCATAACAATATATATGGATGGGTATGTGAGTATCTCTGTGTGGGTTCGTGGATGGGTGGCCAAGGAGGGGATCTTATCTCAAGCATCTTTGAAGCAGCACTGGAGTGTCTAAAATACACTCTTTGTCTACTTTGACGCGAAGACCACACAAAGAGCTGTGCTTGCGAAAACCTGTGAGACCGGAAGAGAAGGACGAAGAGAGTTAGTCAGTTAGGGGTGAGACCCTGAAGCAGTCAGTCCGGAGCAGAAGGTCAGTTAATTGGTAGTGAGACTCTGGGACATGGCATCAAGACAGAGCAGTGAAGAAAATGGCCAGATGAGTCAGCATTTTTGGTAGCTGTGTAGGACTTTTGCAGAGTTCTCACGATGGCCATGAACATAAATATATACTAGAATGCTTAAAAGTGCCAGACTTCACCTCCTGAATTTTGCAGTTCTAAATCCGTGTTTAACTGTGTCTTTCTTTCCACTCCCTGTATGTGTTTTTGGAAAAAATTTTCTTCAACCTGAGGTATTGTTTCACAGGTATTTCTAGAAGTAAGGTGGACTCTAGATTTGCATCATAGAAAATTGGACTATTAAATCAAGCAAAGGGGTTAACTTTGGCCATCAGGCTAATGTGTTTATGGACTCATGGTACATACCCACAAAATCTTTCAACCAAACTTTACAGCTTGATAAAATTCATTGTGGATGTGTATGCCATTTGTTGGTTTGAAATTATAAAAGTTCCATAATCAGCAATGGTAAATTTTCAATATTATCCAAAGAATGAGGAAATAACCACCGGAAATCCAACAGATCATGTTAAAAAAACATACAGTATAATGCTTTTGCCTCACAACCAGAAAATGTTTTATACTCGTGAAATCTGATGAACTGGAAGTGAGGGAAGCAGCTATAAAAAGAATTTTGACCTTTAGGTGTGTAAATATCCATTCATATAAAACTGACTAAATTAGTTATGCCAATTTATAATATCATTTTAAAGTTTTCATCTAATTTCCCCATAAATATCAAAGCAGTACAGATTGCATTTTTTTTTTTTAAATAACTCAAATTAATTTTTATATTCTTTCAGGAGTAGGGAGCCAGCAAAGAAAAGATTGAAAAATAATTTTGAAGCTATGCATTGGACACAAATATCACAAAATGTAGTTTGTGACCCACAATTCACAATATGATTTTCAGAAAATGAACTTTGGGAATCCTTGATGAATGGTATGAAGCTGGACTTGCTGGATTTATCCTCACATTTTCAAGGTGTTGAACAGGCAGTCAAGTTAACAACAGAAGCATAGTTTCAATTTGCATTTTCATTATAATTTCTTAATTCATTATGATAGAATAAAATTACAAAATTCCCTGCTTTAAATACTGAAATTGTTAGATTTTCTGGCCAATTTTTCGGCCAAATTTAGCCAAACCAAAGATTTTTCACTACATCTTGTCTATGATCTTTGATACTATTTCCTCAAAAATTGGTACAAGTGCAAGATCTAATTTTTGGTATCAATAATTAATATACCAATATGCAACTTTTGGTGCTTCATGCAATTTAATATTTTAAAAAAGTGAGTAAAAAAAAAAAAAAAAAAAAAAAAAAAAAAATCAGCCTACCCTACTAGTTAATCTCAATGCCAAAGCTATGAAAAATATCTTTCCTTCTACATGGAGGAGAGAGGACAAAAATGGCCGACATTCTTCAAATTCTTTTCTATGGGTATGTACACCCCATCAGTTATCATCCACTGGTTGCTGATACGACAGTTTTTCTATGCCTGCTTTAGGTTAGCATGTAGCTATTTGAGAACTTTAGGACATTTTTATATAGAAAGGTATTCCATTCAGGACAGGTGTGGATTTATTCATACTTTTGTTGACTGTATGTCATTTCTTTGCATGTGGGTAGTTTTATGTTGAACCTCACTTTAGGGACAGCTAACCTAACTAAGTTATGTTCCAGAGGATTATGTGGATTGGGATCAGAGTATATATCTTAAATGTTTCTCCAGAACTTTTTGTCTTGAGCACACCTGATTTCAGTTGATCAAATAGGTTTCTCACCTATTTGTATGGTTCCTTAGCTTTACTCTGTCACACATAGTTCGGATGGTTTACAGTACTTGCTGTTCTGAAGTGGTCACTTATGTAAGTTGTGACCATGCTTATTATTGCTTAATATTGATGATAGCAAGAATTTTTTTCTGTGTGATTTATTGTTGGGTTTTTTAAAAAACTCTTTACTATATATAATTAAAAAAACAAAAAAACAAACAAAAAAAAAACAGTATTTTCAATGTTCTATTGGCATAATAGTTTAAAATTTTACCATAATATAAAAAGCATCATTACAGAATAGCTAATGATAACAAGTAGTACTTACCAGATTTCTTCAGGCATTCAAATACTATTCGAAGACCATTTGCTAAATTCATTCCATTAGGCGTTTCCAAGTCAATATTAACATCACTATTTTTAAGGCCAAAACCAGTAATGGATGAACCATATAAATGTAGTTTCAGCCCTAAACAATGAATAAAAAAAGTTATTTAAAATCTTAAATACCATTTCATTTTTAGAACTGATAATGGTTTCATGTAATCATAGACTTTAATTCCTTTTTGTATGAAAGTGGTAATATGAATTTTTAACTGAAGACTGAACAACAATTTTGCCAATGCATTTACTATTGAAGCTAATAAAAATCTAGTTTTAAGAAAACTTGCAAGAGTGGTTTTAAATCTGTTGAAAATGCCTAAGTGTATTTAGGTACAATAGGTTAATCAAAGAGAGTAAAGTGAAAAATGAGTTTTAGTCAGCTTGTAGGAATAATAATTAAACAGAATGGTTCCAACATTCATTAAAGTTGAGGTATTTGATTAAAATAGAATAACTACTCAGTTTCATAGCTGAAAACATTGATGATAAAAGCTGAATCAAAACTACAGTGAAGTTGAAAATAGCCTCACTACTTGCTAACACAAAATCTCTGTAGTAGTAAGCAATTTACCTTTCAAGTCTTTTTGCAAATAGTTTTCAACTTCCTGAACAAATTTTTGCCTTTGTTGAGTTTCTGCTTTTGTTAAACCATGGCATTCATAAACGTGGTCCAATGCTCGTTCTATGGCAAGTAGATGTGACGCTGTGGGCTTGGGCAATTTTTTCAACTTTGTTTCCGCAATTGAAATCTGAAATGTAATAAAATGTTTCAGAAAGAAATAGGATAAAAGGAGATTAAGGAGAATAATATTAAAGACTAAATTGATAATAACATTATTTGGACAAGTATCTTAAAAAAATAAAAAACAAACAAACACGTTTAAGCAGACAAATTCTTAAGCTTTCTGCATGTATATGCATTCAAAAGTCATTATAGATAATTCTTAACGGTTACTCAACTGAATTCATATCTAAACATAAATTTTGAGCTGATGCTGAAAAGACAGTTGGGGGAAAGCAAAATATAGATATACTATTAAACAAAAAATAACAAAAACAGAACTTAACTTCTGTATAATATGAAAATAAAACCACAAATTTTATTAGTAACCCAAGACATTAAATAAAGCATTATTTGAATTTTAGCTCTCTTGAGCACTAGGTCTCTCTATATGCCTTAAGTACATGGAATATTGCACTGAGGCCGCATGGCAGTCTGACCTTTGTAAGGTGTTTTGTGCAATCTAGTTGAGACATTGTAAACTATCTTGATGTTATGTAACCACAAATTTTGAATTTTACAGCTTTATGTAAAATACAATTACTACTATTTTATAGTTAATACTACCAGAATTTATCTGTTAACAGATTTCAAATTTTATGTAAGACTGTAGTTATTTCTTTGGGGTGTATTAGGTATTGTAGTCAATCCATGCTGCAGGGTGCTGAGTATTTTTGTAAAATCAACTTAAAAAATTTTTTTTAATGGATGTCAGAATCAATACCTAAGTATAATTGTGTGATGGCTTTTTTAAAATTATTCTAATTAAGTAGATGACAAAAATCAAACAAATCTCAAATATGTAATACAAATACAGCCAAAGAAGGTTAAAGAACATATTATTCTAAGTATTCAGATGAAGCTGAAGATACTATTCTAAATAATTCATGAGAAAAGATTTATATTGGCTAAAATTTATTCAATCCTAATGACAACTCTTAATCAAAACTGGTTTCAAGCTGTAAAATTTTGTATAGATTATGCTTCACCTAGGATATATTTCAATTAAAAGTTCATCTTGTGATCAGAACATCAACTATGTTTTTCGTGTTCTTTATTGCAAAGTTATAGAGATAAATAGTAGATTATCCTTATAAAAACAATCTTCAAACAATAGGATATATTGAAAGAAATTTCCAGCAAAAGATGAAGGTAAAATCCACAGAGCAAAGTGGAATTTCACAAGTATTTTAGAAAGTCGACAAAATATAAAATTTACTACTTGTATGCTTGAGTATTTTGATGTCATTTATAGTTGTTATGATAGAAACAGAAAGCAACAAAGTATTTAACATTTTTATAAAATGGAAAAGCATACTTTTTAAAGATTACACAATAAAAACATAACAAAAACAAAAATCCCAACTTACCTCCTTACGCCATTGATGCTTCTCAGTTTTGATGTGAGCCAAACAATCAACATCACTCATACAATGGTATTCACATAATCGACAAAAGTATTTGGCACCAGGAAATTTTGGGGAACACTTAAAAATAGATTTGAAAGTTTAAATTGACAGCCTACAAAAAAACCCTAAAAAACTTTAAAGATAAATTTACCTAAATTTAGAGCTAATCACAAATTATACAAAATATATTTTTTTGATTAGCTAGATCAGACAGATCTTAGAAATGTCTTCTGCAAAGAAATATTTTTACCCGTTGAAGTAAATACTTTCCTATCAGAAAAGAATAAACTGAGTGCCAGAATGAAGAGTTAAAAAGATCACATGATCCTCAGTGTAACATTACTGTTTTCAATAATTAGGAAAGAAAAGTATACTTAAACAAAATAGTCTTTAAGTTAATCTATTTTAGATAATTGAAGTAATTTATTTTGTAGAATTACATCCTATTTGTTTTAAAAATAGCTGATATATTAATGACAGGCATTTACATGATGCTTAATTGCTATACAAAGTTAAGGCTGCATGTTTAAATCTATAAAAATTATTCATCAAATCACTATTTTACACACTACTGTAATGAGTAATTTTCTGAAGTTTAAAAAGACTAAAAATGTTTATTCAAGCTTAATTTCATTAACTCCAAAGTCTGTAAAAATATTTAATGAAATGTAGAAATACTATTTCAAAATAAAAAGAAATCTTAAACATCTAACAATATGAATATCAATAGTCTCAAAGATCTGAGGAATATTAATTGTAAAATTTACTTCAGTGGAAAGGGAGAGTTTCAAATCTTTGAAAGAATCAATAAATCTTACCCGTTTCAATGGAAAAACTTTCTCTTCATTTGCCAATTCTTCTTCTATAAAAATTAAAAAGCAAAGCAGATAGTAACTTGTAGATATGTTATAGATTTTCTATTCTATACTGCCAATATGCTTCAAGTTAAATTTAAGTTGGAGCAGAAAATCTTTAAGAGTAAAAATGCAAAACTTAAATATTTCTTGGGAAAAAAAAGCCAAGAACTATTTATATTTTATGCTGAATTTTTGCAGTATACAATAAAGTCAGATCTTTGACTTTTTTTCAAAATGGAGAAAGCAATGATGCTCTCACACATACAAGGAAAAAAAAAAGAAGTCAATAAGGAGAGTAGTCATAATCAAACAGAAATAAAAGTAGACTCACCTAGTTTCTTAAGGACAGAATTATTAGCATTAGCATTTCCCTGATTATTCTGTGCATTATGCCCATCCATTTTCCCATGATCTCTTTCTCGCATGTTACTGCTGTGATCAGGTTTAAGGATAGAGATCTTCCTATCTACATTGACAGTGAAAACTGATCCTTTTGGAGCATCTTTCTTTTGTCTCACTTTCCGTGATTCTCTCCAGCTATGAGACTCTCTCATATTGGAATGCTGCATGTTGTGCAGAGTTGCTTGTTCTTGGGAATACATATCGACTTGCATATTTCGTCTGTAGCCCAGATCCTTTGATCTCAGTTTATTGTTCATCCTTTTTTCATTCATTTCACTAAATTGTGTATTTTGCTTCTTGTGAGAGTTGTATACATCATGAACAGCATTTATAGGGACCTGATGGTTTACTGGGTTAGCAAAAGAGTGACATGGTATCCCAAGAATCAATTTCAGATCCCGTTCAATTTCAGAGCTAGTTGGACCTTCAGCCATCTGAAATAGGGAAGAAAAAAAAAAAAAAAAAAAAAAATGCTTTAGAAAACTAACTTAATTATAGAGAAGTTGGAATTTGGTTAAAAAACTGTTCAGAAATTTTCACCAAGTCTAGTTGCTGGGTCAAAGAGGGAAAATTTTGGAAGTTTAATATAACTTTTTATATGACCAAAAATAGTTTGCTATCTTACAAGAAGTTTAGATATAGGCAAATTTATTTTATCTTTTTTTTTTTTTAAATAAATATTTCACAGTTCCTTGGAGTTATTGATTTTGTAATTATTTTATCAACAAGAATAGGTTTGAATTAAAAAAAATCATTTCATGTAGTTAAGATGGAGAAAAAAAAATTCAAATCCTGACAAAAAGATCTTGAAAATTCTTTTATAGAATATTAACACAAGAATAACTCACTTGAAATTCTTTTCATCAGCTACAAAAATATATAAGGACTGTCCTATTTACTGTGGTATACTTTTCCCACCTAAAATGTAAAATAAAATTATCAAGATAAAAAAAATTTTTTTTAAATAAAAAACTAAAAGTAAATTTCTATTAAATTTGTTTTTATATGTACCTGTATACCTGTGTACAGCTACAGTTTGAATATACTTGTACAAAGTCCAATAAAAACAATCTACATTTTACCAATCATTTTTCAGGACTGGATGATTCCTGGAAAATTTTGATAAACTTTAAATTATAAACTCAGAAAAGATAAGATTAAAGTATGATAAACATATAAAAGTTTACTTTATCTGACTTTAGATTTTAAAATTAGTGGGAAGAGAAAAAAAAAATCATCTAAGTTACATTCTGCTTATGTCAATATCTTTATAAATTTCAATCCAAACTACCTCTACAGGTCATTTCTTTCTTCCATGAGTTTATGTGTGTGTGATTATATTAACCTGAGGCAGATTAAGTAAACACCACACATATTGATGTGAGAAGTTTCTTAAGAATTGGTGTCTGAAAGTGATCCCAACCACAGTCACATGCCTCATTATCCACAGCTGTTCATTGGTCCTGTAGACGAGGATTTTTTTTACAGTGGCCTGGTTTATCAGTCATGGCTTCCCTGATTTCACACAAAGAAACTTGGATAACTTGCAATGGGATACCCATAAACAGGTCATTGCTACCAGAAACTGCCAGAGTGAACCTGGGAGTGATGGCAATGAAGGGGTGCTCTGCATTCCCCAAAGCTTGAGCATTACTGGAACCACATCAACAGATTTTTTAGTGTCATATCCAGGACACTTATTGGGAGGGGAAGGTCTTACCGCTCTGCAAAGTTGCAGTTGGTGTATTCTACAGCCCCAGCCAACAGGCAAAAGCTGTTGTGAATTTGTGAACATTGGAACAGTTATAGTAGCAAACCCTCACTTTCACTATTTGGTGTTAACCAGTGTTGCAATGTGGATGCATAGAGGGGAATTTGCATAGTAGAAGCAGAGAGTTTGTTCATACCATAGTGAACCATTTTGTAGGTCAGTGGGAACTCATTGTCAATTGCCCAATACTGGCAGTGCTGCATTTTTAGTGTATGATAGTGTTAAATATTTAAATAAGTTATTTTCAATAACCTTTATGGCCTTACATTCCTTTTACCAATCTATTTTGGCTATAATTATTTTTTGAATATATTAAAAAACATCTATATATGGTGTTAATTAAAAATTAGCATTGAAATCAGATAGAAGAAAGTATAAATGATCATTTATGGGTAATTCATAGGAAAAACCTGAACATTTTACCTGAATAACACTAACAAAATGTTACACTTTTTGACAACTTTAATTGAAAGTAAAAGTTCAAATTTGAATGTCAAATTCGAAAAATTTATTTTGCTTCTAATTAGAAAAATAATATTCATAAGTGGTGGTCAAACTATCATTGGAAGCCAGAAATGGGTAATAAAAACATTTCATTATGGCTATATTATCCTCTATGGTTTTATCCTATTTCAATAGATTATATTTATTTTAATATGTATAATTCAATGCCTGACCAACTAAAAATATACAGGAAAACAAGATAAAATATCAAATGTAAAAATTTTTAAAAATTATCTCATGAGCTAAATTGTCAATGGTAGTAAAAGATGTTTAAAAGATTCAAATTACACTGTAAGTCAGAGTATTATAACTTATTTCATTGATGCACATTAGTAAATACACAGAATAAATCATTTCTATCCATTTTATTAATTTCTGAAGTGAACAGGACCAGCACTTGAGACCTATAAATATAGGAGAAAATTTTTAGGATCAAAGTGTTCTTTTAAGTTTGCTCTCAGTCAGGGGAAAAAAAAACAATATTACCTGGTTTTTAAACTATTGTTTAATCTTGCTAATAAACAAGGGAAAGTTAGATTTTTATAGGAATAGATATTGAATATTAATTTATATTATACAAATTCATCATGAATAATTAGCTATTAAATTTGCAGTATTTTTAAAATTTGAAAATTACTGTATACATTTTACCAGACGGAACTAAAATCATTTAACAACCACAGAAATTTAATTTCATTATATAAGAACATGACTTTAGGAGTCATTTGTCTTTAAAAAAGAAAGGAGAGTCTTACACTAAAACAATTATATATATAAAAAATATACACTGGTTTATTTTTGTATGCTCAAAACAATTTACTCTAACAAATATTAGAAAAAAATTTAAAGTTAAGTTTTTTTAAACAAAGAATTTTTTTTCTTATTAAGACATGACTGCTACAAAGTAGGGAAAATATAAAGTATATTATATATATTCACAATGAATAATTACCCTGTTAAACTCATTCAAAAACTTATGGTTAATACCAGATCATGTAAATCAACTTCCTCAAAGCTAGAAGCACAACAAAGGGAAAAAAATCATTTCAACCCAGTTGAAAAAATAGAAACAAGATAATACTCCACCTCCTAACTTCAAATAAGACCAAGTAAAAAAAACTTCACAATAACCTTTATACTGAATCATGACATACAAAATTATCCAAAGGAATAGCCTAAAAACTAACATTGGTGAATTAGTTTAGTTATTAACAAATCTGACTTGCCCTTGCTTGCCTCTAAGAGACCTTTCTTAAACAAAATAACATCCATGTTAAAAAGTTCATGATCATCTAAGTTACATTCTCTCTGTTTATGTCAATATCTTTATAAATTTCAATCCAAACTACCTCTACAGGTCAGTTTTTTCTTCCATGAGTTTATGTGTGTGTGATTATAATCACTCGAGGCAGATTAAGTAAACACTACACATATTGATGTGAGAAGTTTAAGAATTGATGTCTGAAAGTGATCCCAAACACATTCACGTGCCTCATCGTCCATAGCTGTTCAACGATCCTGTAGACGAGGATATTTTTTACAGTTGCCTGGTTTATCAGTCATGACTTCCCCGATTTCACACAAAGAAACTTATAAATGATACAGGCCTTCTAGAGGTGTAACAGTCCTAATCAGAAATGATATACCTCAAAGTAAAATTCATCTTGAAAATAATCTCCAAGCAGTTGCTGTTAAAGCAATCCTACACAGAACAGTTAATATTTGCTCTCTCTTTCATATATATATATATTTTCATTCATTCAACCATAGAACATATAAATAAAAATGAGCTCAATAGATTACTTGAACAGCTTCCTAAACCCCTTGTTCTACTGAGTAATTTTAACAGTTACACTATCACATGGGAGATGTAGAACACAAATCAAAAAGGCAGAAACTTTAAAAATATTATTAGTAATTTATACCTCTTCAGCTTACACCTGCTTTGGTATAGATTTGTTTTTGATTCTACGACTTACCTAGATTACACTTAGAAAATGCATGACAATACATGTGGTAGTGATCATTTTCCAATCATACAAGAAAACTCAGAACCTAGTGATAAAAATCTTCCTTGCTGGAAATTCAGAATTTAGACCCCATTGTAACAAAATTTTTTTATCCAAAATAACTAAAGATCGACCAGATCATTTTACAATAATACTAACCTCCATAGTAAATGAATGCAACAGACCATGGTTTGACCACTAAAACAAAGCCATCAGATTATGAGTGGTTTTACATAAATTTGATAACCATCCTCACCTTTATCTCCTTCAAACTACATAGAACAAGAGCATACAAACAAGAAGCTAAGCAGGAATGTTGGAAAAATATTTAAGTAAACTCAACTTCTCTAAGCAAAAATACTCCAGAACAAGAGAAAAATCTTAGGCAAAAACCAAAAGAACTCCCTAAAAAACAATGCCAAAGTAACTAGTAATAAAAAGAATGTTGAAAATCTACAAGCTGAAAACTGGAATGCAAAAATAAATAAAAATTTTAAACTTCAAATAAGCAATTCCAAACAATATAATAAAACATTCAACTTAAAGAATCAAAAGGTCCTATAACAAAGTCATTGACCCAGGTGAGTTTTTACAACAATCACAGAAATTATTAAATACCTTCAAAAATATATGAATAGGTGGCAAATTCCCAGATATATAGAGAACATTATTTCAAAACCAAGAAAAGACAGTGGAAAACTATCAGCTCATTGCACTGAAAAGTTATCTCTGTAAAACCATGGAACATGGTTTTACAGAGATAACTGATTACAAAGGGTCCTAGGTGACAATTTGTAAATCAATGACCTAATCATCAATTTCCAATATGGATGGTTGGTTGATTGTTTTACGGCATATCAACCCTTTTCAGATCCTTTAACACCAAATTAAATTTTAAATAATTCAGTTTAGTATAAGTATAGTTTTTGTTTACAATCAGTTAAATGTCAAAACAGCTCTATTTCAAACAAATCAGTTTAGCATAAGTACAGTTTAGTTCTATTTAAAAACAGTTCTATTTCAAACAGTTCAGTTTAGCATAAGTACACAATTTAAATGTCAAAACAGTCCTATTTTAGTCTGACAGTTCTAATTCAAGCAATTCAGTTTAGTATAAGTATAGTTTTAAAGTCAAAAACAGTTCATTTCAAACAAATCAGTTTAGCATACAAAAACAGTTCTATTTCAAACAATTCAGTTTAGCATAAGTAAGCAGTTTAAATATCAAAACTTCTATTTCAAGTAATTCAGTTGAGCATAAGTATGCAGTTTAGTTCTATTTGACCGATAGATAGAACCCTATCAAGTGCTACCACTCTGGGCCAGAGTGGACCTGGGAGTGATGGCAATGAAGAGGTGCTCTGCATTTCCCAAAGCTTGAGCATTACTGGAACCACATCAACAGATCTTTTAGTGTCATATCCAGGACACTTATGGGGAGGAGAGGGCCTTACCTCTCTGCAGAGTTGCAGTTGGTGTATTCTACAGCCCCAGCCGACAGGGCAAAATTTCTGATATGGCTTCTCAATCAAAGTATTACTGATCACTTTGTTTTCATCAAAAAATAACATCCCAATTCAAACCATTTTGATTAAAAGGCATACAATATCATTTGGAAATATGTTATAAGGCGATACTTACATGACCTTGGGCTAAAGGGCAAAATGCCAAATTTCATAAACCACTTCCTGCCAAGTGAGTAACTTCAAAGTTTATATAGGATCTACTCTCTCTCTCTGACCTTCCAAATCAAGTGGAATTATTCCCAGAGAAGAGTCTTGTCAGTAACATTACATAGCATTCACAATATTGTTAAATGCCTAAATCTCCAAGTAAACTGCTCTCTTTAAACAATGAATTTTTAATAAGCTGCAGATCAAAACACATCCACACAAGAGGATATCAACTACAATAATACCTAAATAAGATAAATGAATGGGCAACAAAGAATGGTTCTGAATTTTCAAAAATTGTTCATTTTGTCACAAATTTATTCTTAAATTTGAAGAAATGTAATTACTTGTCAAGCAATATAAATTTCTTGGGATCATTTACAATAGAAAATTGACTCATCTAAAAATGTAGCAAAACTTTTTTACTCCTATATGCAGTAGCCCATATAGGGTGGAGAGTTGAAGAAACCTTACTGAAAATGTACAAATGACTAATCCATTGAAAACTGGTCACTTTATTTATGGATCAGCAAGGAAATCTTAACTGAAAATGCACAATATGATTTACTATGAAATTTTGATACTTGTATTTTCAGAAACTCATTAAGTACCCCAAAAATTCAAATCTGAAAAGCTTGCACTACAATAATATGTGAATCTTAAATCCTACCAATCCAACCCTGCAGATGATTACACCTTTAATCCAAAATACAAATGAAAGAGTGAATAAGTCCTTTAAATGGAACCCATCATTAAAGATTCAGAATTCTCTTACAATTACACAAGATACTATTCTATCAAATATCTCTTTATTAAACAACCCTAAGTAATCCTAGACTTTAGCAAATCACACACACCTTATTTAGCAAGAGAAACAATGAAATCAAAGAACATTATCCCCAAAATTCCTAGATTTTTAAAGGTGGATCCAAGGACAGAGACAGAACTGGATGCACAGCAGTTTCAACTAGATAAATGCCAAGAAATGTCCCTGTACTAAACAAACAAACAAAACCAAAAAAAAAAAAAAAAAACACACAAACAAAAACATTTATTTTCACTGAAGTCAAAGCAATTGATTTGACACTCAATATCATTTCTGAGAGCAAGTCCAAAAGGTTCATTGTCCTCTATTTTACTATCCCTGGAATATAGAAACTACAGAATCTACTAGTTTTTCAAGTTGCTAAATAAACTGGAATCTATGCTTAACTCCAAGATTGTATTATGTTGGATCCCAAGCCACACACACAAAAAAATGCTGATTCAGCAGCTAAATCTGATTACAAAGGGTCCTAGGTGACAATTTGTAAGTCCCACAGACCAATTTGAATACCAATATAAATGGGTTTATTCAGAAAAAGTAATAACAGAATGATGACATATACAATAAACTCTTGACAATTAATCCCAATCTAAGAAAAAGTTCCAGAAAATACTGTAAGGAATAAGTTACCACATCACAAACTGACACTCTTTCATACTGAAATATGAGGAACAACTAAGATGTGTCGCATGACAGGAACTGTACACAGTGAAGCAGTTCCTCATTGAATGCCATGACCTTGTTCCTACAAAAAATATCACAGCTTGCCAAGTGAAGTAACTGTTGGAAAATATAAATATGATACAATATCAAGTTTTTCTCGAGTAAGGTGAGTCAGTATACAAAACTATAAAGTTCATTATTCTACCGAAATTAAACACATTTTTTTAAATATATATGCATATAATTAAATTAACAACATATATATTTTTAAATACTTACTAAAACGTTTTTTAACTATTTATAATTATACCGTTTTAAAATGATTCTTCAAAACACATTGCAAACAAATACAATTTTTTTTCTGTCTCACTCTCTATAAACCATATTTACAATTATATTCCTATTTTACAATAACAAATAATAAAAAAAATTGATTGGCATAAAATAACTCAGTACGAGTTGACATGTTATAAATATCCAACAAAATGGATAAATTATGAATTGAAAACTCACATTAAAAATGCTCAAATATTTTCTAATGTATTGTAGTCAAGTTTTTAATTTTACAGATATCCCTTTTTTTGTACATCAAGTTATGATAAAAATTACAACCAAAGAAAAGTGTGGGTCGGGGGATACCAGTTAATTGATTTTTACAATCATCAAAACGAGAAAATATCCTAATTCGCAATATAATCAATTTTGTTTCTTGGTTCGATGAATCAAGGGAGGTAGCTAAGGTTTTTCCCCTCGATTCAATTCCCTTGATAAGTGATATTGCAAGAATTCAGGAAAGTAACTAAAAATTAATCGAAGTTTTATTTATAGAAATGATTTTAAAATTCATATGCATTTTATTCTTAACACGATCACTTATTTTTCCTGCAGTGTATTTTATTTTCAAATTTGAACTTAATATTGATCATTTTTAAGCTTAATTTTGTTTAATCTCTAACTTTACTGCTTTTCGATTTGTCTTTTATGTAGATTTATTTTAGTTGATATTTTTTTAAATCAACAACAACAAACATTTTCCTGGGAATTATGAATTACTTTCATTAAAAGAAGATTTGATAAGGACTGTAGCATTAGAAAAAAGTTAAAATAAAAACTCAGTTTTCCTATGAACTCTCAAAAAAAAAAAAAAAAAAAAAAAAAAAAATCTTATCGGTTCAATACTACGAGTTTAAAAACTTTATCTTGAAATTATTAAAAAAAAAAAAAAAAAAAAAGTCGATAAATCAATTTTATTAAAATTCACGAAGAAAATTGTTTCATTCTTATGGTAACAATGACAACTCAAACAGAAATAAATCTTTTTATGAAAACTACGGTTACTTTTTCAACATCAAAACTTCAATTATTTTTTAACGAATAAAACGCTTTAATTTAGACTTTGAAATTCACCTTAAAACTTGAGATTAAGATCATAGTGAAAGATCCTCCCTCCCCCTGTTTACATAATGTATTTTAGAAAAGTAATTATTAAATATCCCATTATTGTCGAAAAAGGTTATGTTAGATAAATAAATAAAAACAAAGAAACTACCAACTGGTTTCTTAAGACCGAGATAAGACGAAACAGATTAGAAATCAAATCCGTTTTTAAAATACTAAGTTGTGACAGATTTTGTATACTTCATAGATGAACTATGCCTAACACTAAATAAAAATTTAAATATTAGAAGTGATTAATTGTAATAAGTTAAACTTGTTCAGAGAAATTAGAGAATCGAACTTATAAACAGGTTAAGAATTTGAAATTAATTTTGTAAAGGGTTGTTATTTAGAAATCAGTAGAAAATAAACTAATAAGTGTAGATTGAGAATTTTATAATTCAACTTCTTTTATTTATTTATTTTTATTAGAGATTTGACTGAATCTGAAAACAAAATAGAACGGAAGTTGATTTTTCTAAATAAATACGTTAAGTGTTACTGACTTAATGAGTAAATCAGAGTGTGTGGCATTAAAAATACACACAGCAATACCATACATAAGATCAACTTTACTTATAGTAAATATACAGCATCAACTTTATTTGTATAATGTGAAGAGCAAAAAAACATTTTAAAAGTGTTGTTCATACCTTTTATTTTCATAGGTAGATAAACGACATAGCTTACTGCTTCATTTTTTTTTTAAGGCGGAGGGGGGGAGAAATTTAAAAAGGACAAATATAGGATCTAAAAAGTTTTAAGACAAAACAAGGAGATAAAGGATCAAGAAGAAAATATTTTCTCCTGTTTAAAGAAAGCAATAAATTTCTATCGCTTGTACAAAAATGAGTTAGGGTTATATATACACAGAAATAATAGGCTAAAACCTTAGGATGGAGGGAAGGTGGGAGAAAGCAAAGTTTTGAAATGTGAGAGTGAGGAATACAAGAAAAAGACTTGCTCATCTGGAGGGATATTGTTTTTTCCCCAATATTGTCTATACAGATCAACTATAATTCAAAATATGTACATATACACACCTGCACTAAGTTCTCCTGCACCCACAATTACCACAAAAATCGGTTACATCCCTATATACATAGTTTTACGTCACCACGATCAACACTGCAGGACGCCATATTTCTTTCGCTGGTGGTGATGGGAAAACTTATTTTATTTTTATACTTTTTTTTTTTTTTTTTTTTTTATTACAAAGGAAACCGACAAAACAGAAGGGAGGGTAACAGTAGAAGATACAGCAGAGGGTGATAAACTTGTATTAAAACAATTACAGGGAGGGTTAAAGCGGAAAGAAAGTGATGTTTAATTTTTTTCTATAGTTTACTTTTATTAAAAAAAAATAGTAGGGATAGTGCTTATTTTGTGGGATAAACATCTTAATTTAACTGAAAGTTAAAAATGTTTCTTGAATTGAATGCACGTTGTGTAGGTTTTTCACGAGAGGAAGACGTTTTAGCACTAGAAGGGAATGGTAAGAGTGAGGAATAAAAAAGCATTGAGAGTGAGAGGCTAGATAGGACAAATAGAGTGGGTAAGAGTTTAAAGTGGGGAGTGAGACTGGTAGGCAAATTCATAAAGTGAGGGAGTTGTCTAATAACTGAAAGGAGTGATAGACACAAGAAGAGAGTAAATGTCGGAGTGAGTTCCCATGGAACGAGATGTTTTATAAGTATGGCTGCTTTATAGGCTGAATTCTTGTGATTCGGTCAGAAATGTTTCCATCCTCCGGCTATTTCCGAGGTTTAGACTGCCCGTTTTACGCGAGCGGCCTTTGTGAAAGGCCTTACTGTCATTACAGACACGCGAAGCAATCAAGCGAGAAAGGTAAAAAGAAGAGTTTAATGAGGAAAAAAAACCCATACAACAAACTCCTGAGCCATGGAATGGAGAAGCAAGTCTAGAGGAGAAAAAAAAAATAAGAGGGATGATACAATAGTTAGATAAATACTGCATATTTATTTAGAAAAATATATGGCGAAGTAGTATGGTTTATGGTCAGGAAAAAAAGGAAATTGAGTTCTTTTTGTGTGTGAAGATTTAAGACTTTGATGTGGGTTGCTATTGAGGAACAATACTTTTATTTAGTCTTTGTTTTTGTGTATTTTGTAGTCTTTACAATAGGTATTGCTTAAAACAAAAATAAGGTTATAACTTCATTGTGACACCAATTCCTCATTTTTAAAAAATTTTTTTAGTTACTGATGATTATTTTCTGTGCAAAGCAATGAAAATGTATTATTAAAAAATGGGGAGGATGCACAAAGCTAGCTACTTAAGTCCTGTTTTTCCAGGTTAAAAATTGATCTAGAGGGTTTTTTTTCTTTTAGTTAATTGCATCATTTATGAATGCAACAAAAATAGATGCATTATTGCTAATGCTGCAGCATTTTGTGGAAACTGTTCTCTGTAAAATGTGGCGGAGACTACTAAAATAAATGCTATAATTATTTTGGCTTTCCTTGTTATAAACATTTTTGTAATCAGAATGGATAACTTTAATTTAAAAAAAAATAGACTGTATTATATGTGTGTGTGTGATGCACGCTATCAAGTTATGGTCATCTTGTGTTCAATTTTATTTATTTTTTTGTAGTGTAGCCACAGCTTTATTTCAGTGATAACCATTTGACCCATTAAAACAGTTAAATTGTGATTTTAAAAAAAAATTAATCTTTAATTTTTAGTAGTCTACGTTTTGGGCTAAAATTAGATTGACTAATAAAACAAAACAATGTTGTTTTTTTTTTTTGTTTGTTTCTTTTAAGAACTATATTTTACGTCGTATGTACACAATAAATATTCATGACTAGACTACTAATTTTTTTTTTTGTTTTTGTATCCGAGTGGCAGGTCAAAATTACAAATTGAATGCATAAATAAAAATAATCTTCTCTAAAATTAAAAATTATGTTTTCCTTTTGTTTATTGTAATTTTTTTTAATCTAATGTGTAAAGATGATCACTTTTGATGACATCAGTGATATTTTTTTCATCCGGTGTCCATCATGCTATCTGAAATTCGTGCAAATATTTTTCTAAAAAAAAAAATGTTTAAACTTCTATCCTGTTTATTTTACTTATTTACTTTGCTTTCAAACTGGACGTCTAGTTATTTGGCCAGATCTTTTTCCTATTATTTTTAGTTACTAGGAAAACAAAACACACCACGTTACATTAGTTTAATTTTATTAAAGAATTTTCTCTTTGCTTCTTCATGATTTGGTTGGGATTTGCTGTATATTTTAATGTTTTATGTAACTTATTTTAACTACATTTGTATTTTTGTAGTATTTGTTTTTATTTATTTTTTATTCTTTTATTATTTTTTTTTTTTTTTGCTTTGTTTCGTTTTTTCTTTTTTTATTGCTTTAAATTTACCCTCTTTTCAGTCTTTGTGATGAATTCCAAGTTTTTTATTTGTAACAGTTTTGTGTTGAAGTAACATGATTCGTTATGCATTTTCCTCCCCCACAAGTAACTAAATTTTGCTCAAATTATACTGTGCTATTTTTTAAAACCTAGTGATCTATATTTAATTTCTATATTGGCATGATGTGTGCTTAGTGTCCTGTAGAAACAAAAATGTGGTGGGGGTTGACTAAGAAAAACTATCCAACACTTCCCGCTTTTAATTTTATGCTATGGCTTTTCCTTTCATCAAATCTTTTTACTTTTAATAAAAGTTAACTTAATATCCCTGCACAGAACTAGAATCGTTTATTTAAATAATATTTTTCGTCCTTTATGTTCTGCTTAGTTTGGTGCTAGATCATACAGAAAATTTCTATTGTGTGCAATGTTTATTTAAGCTCAAACTTTGCTCTTTCAAATCTTAATTCATCTTGAGTAAGTTTTAATTTGGTTTTGTTTTTGATTATTAGTCCTGAAATTTATTAACTTAATTTGTATATTTATTCACTTTTTTTCAAGATAACACTAATAATTTTGAAGTTTTTAAAACTTTTATGTTTATTTATCTAAAATCTTATTTATATTTCATATGACTATTTAAAAACTAAAATATTAATATTTATTTTATCTGATAACCGAAAATAACGTTATGTTTCATTTCTGGTTTTAACATTTTAGCGGAAGAAGTTCAATTAAGCTACGTTAGGTTTCTAATTAATAAGGGACCTTAAAAATTATCAAAGCAACAATATAATTTGAAAAAGTAAATATTGGGGGTGTCCTCGTGGTGTAATGGTTAAAGCGATGGGCTTTGGCATTAAATAACCTAAAAAGAGTTGATATGCCATTAAACAAAGAAAAAGTAAATAACTGCTACATTGTAGAAATTTCTTTTTGCAGTACTCATTATAGTATAAATTAAAGGTAAGTCTTGACCAATACAATTTGTCTTCAGATGTCTTTGAGAAAACCATGAACTTGAACCCGTGAAGATGAGGTAAGACGAAACCCTCTTTTCAGAGTCAGAAACACTAAATTTCAACATTGTATTTTCTATAGCTAAGAACTTCTCTCATTGTAAATTTTTTTTTCTAATGTATCAGTGAAAAATTTTTTTTGTGGTGATGGGCGTCTTAAGCATTTATCATAAAATGACGCCAAATACCGATTTAAAGTTTTTAATTCAAGTTTCGTTTTAATGTAAAATTAAATGTAAATTTAGATTCTTATTTTTACTAATATCTCGATTTTTAGAACTTAAATTTGCAAATTTATTTAATTTATATTTTCGTTTTCCTTGAAATGGAGATAAATTAAAGTGGCCAAGATGACTTAATTCTATCATAACTTTTTTCCTCTGTAAAATTCCAAATGTGCACACGTTCTAGTTTACCTGTAAAAAAAAAAATCCTTGTGTTTTTGTCTTTTTTTTTTTCTCTCGAAAAACAATTTTATAAGGGGATTCATTTCCACATTTCCGGAATAGTTAATACTTGTTAATGTCGAAGAAATTTTTATTTTCTTTCGCGGGTAGAAAAATTATATCATTTACCTTGTCCTATCATACTCGTAAAACTTATGTGTGAGTTCGAGGGCAACCCGAAGGATTTTTTTTTTTTTTTTTTTCAATAGCTATTACACCGAGAGTGGGCGCCACTCCTTATCTCGGATTGCTTTACTTACCCTTGATCCATACCTTTTTATAATGCTTCGTGCTAAGCTAGTTGGCCTCAGTTATTCATTTTAAGTCTTTGGTATGAGTGGAACTGTGATTCCCGGACCATTGGCGAACACTCTACTCCTAATGGGCCGTTTTTACAAAATCGGTTTATTAATGTTTCTAGTCAGTAATTTCATTCAAAACGTGTAAAAAAAAAAAAAAAAAAAAAAAAAATTAAAAAAAATAAATAAAAAAAATAAAAAAATTTAATATTCAACTTCGGTGACCTAGTTGGGTAAAACTGTCAACTTTTGATGACTTGTTTGAAATACATTAAAAAATTTTGCTTTTAATACCGATAATTATGTTACTATCCTAAAATATAACCTTAAATAATAACATAGTACTAATTCTTTGGTTGGGGAGAGTGCTAATAAAAAAAATTCTTGATCCCTTTTGCATTTCTCCTGGAACCAGACAAACAGCTCAATAGTACCATAGGTGGGAATGAGAGGCTTCAGTTCAGCACTTAGCCTTTATGCCACAAAGTCTATCCCTTTAAAAGATGGTGTAAGAGATTTGGTTTCTTTCTTTAAGGGCCTATCAACCTTCATGGGTTACTTTTTTTTTTTTTTTTTTTTTTAAACCATGCTTAATCTGGCACACAATGTCAGTGTCTAAGACCAAAATAAAACAAACTCTTAGCTTAAATTTAGCACAGTATGTAGCACCTGGTAAATATTGCAATTAGTCCCATCAAAAAAAAAAATATTCTGAACTTTTTTAATTCAGAAGACCTTTATCAGGCTTTAAGATTTTTCCCCAAATATATTGTGTGCAACATATCAGAAAAAATGTTATTTCTCTTGGTATTATTGTAAACGGAGCCCCCTTCATCAAAAGATTAATTTTCTTGGTAGGTTCTTTTCTGAATTGAAAATATCAAAAATTAGAAAAAATTGTTTTATATAGACAGGACTATAACTAAGAAAAATGTTTAACTTAAACCATTAAAAAAAGAATTACAAATTAAGATTCACTTTTTCTACAGAGATGGTGATGCTAAAATGAATATTCTTCTTGTATCATTTTGTGAATATGTGAAAATACTGTAACGGTGGTGAAATTTACTTTGAAATTTGATTTTGCTCATTTGTAACCCTAATTCAGGAGTGGGGGGAATCTGTAGCCATGTGTAACTGCTTTTTTTTTTTTTTTTTTTTGTTGAACTACCCAGTAAAATTGAATTTGATAACCCATACTTTCTAAAGAAGTCATTAAGAGAAGTTGAAACTTTACATTTTTTTCATAAACATACTCACTTAAGTTCAACCTTATTTACGATAAAGTCAATGTCTTTTTAAAAATAAAAAGGTTTGCCTACTCATCCCTACCTACTCAACAGGATATTTAGCATTCTCTAATTTTTCTTCAAAATTATATCCCTTTTATCTGGGAAGTTATAACTTTTGAATGTATTAAATCAATATTGGTTAGTGTTTTCTACAGATTTTACATCAATACAACAAACTATTGAAACTAGTAAGTAATGGAGCTATGTTAGGTGTTGATTACCATTTTAATGAATGACTGATTAATAAAATGTAATAAAATTAGAAATCCGAGTGACTTCTCACATAGTGTTATCTGGGGAGGAAGCTTTAATCCTGTAAATAAGTATGTTTAAAAATCCTAACTATACTGAATATGACAATTGTGTATATTAGTTCATATTATGCACACACAAATCTGGCCTATGAGGTACATGTGGCATTATCAAAGAAAGAAAATTAACTCTTTGAACAAAGTTTGAATTTTGTAAGAGACTGGATTTCACTTTCTTTCATTCTCCCTTCCATCATTCTTAATCTTGTAGTAAAAATGGTAAGTTGGTTAGTACCTTGCTCTTAGATAGCATGAGTGTCATGAAGAGGTGAGACCTGCAGCATGGGCATGTTCTGCTCTACAACCTTGTTCAGGCTTGTGCTGAGATCCAGTCTTATGTGAAATAATTTAGCTTTTTAAAAATTTTCACATTCTCTTTGAGCATTAATCTACCATGTTAAATTCTTAGATACTTTTAGTCTGAATTGTTTAGCAAAGTAATTAGCCTTTGTTGTTGCTTCTGAAAAATTGATTACAATATTTTTGTTAGTTATTTCACCTTTTTAATTGACTTTTAGTCCATTAAGCAGGTAGCTAAATCATTGTCAAATTATCTGCCTTGTGGGCTGGGTTTAGAATGTTGTCTGTAGATAAGACCCCCTCCCACAAGAAAGGGTTGCTTTGGATATGATGCTAAACTGCATTTGATAGTGAAGCTTTACTTCTGGAGAATGTAGAGTACTTTAATTGTCATTATTCTCAAGTCCACTCTAACCCAGAGTGATAGCACCTACGAGTCTTATCTGTTTAAAAAAAATTATTTGTATTTGATAGACTACACAAATGTAATTTTAAAAAAATATATAATGTACTTGATTTTTTTTTTTTTTTTTTTTTTACATTCTGCATAAAATAACTCTAGACGGATTGATATGCCTTTAAAGTTGGTCATATTTGAATTGACCTCATGAGTAGTGTCTGCCAATGGTCTGGGAAACAAAGGTTCAATCCCAGGTCGAGTTGTTGTGCCAAAGACTCAAAAAAAATGATACTTGATGATGCCTTGCTTAACATTCAGCATTAGGATACTGATCAAGGGTAAAGTGGAGCAATCCAAGAAATGGAGTAACGCCCTCCTCTATACTTTGGTGTAGTAGTTATTTAAAGGGTGGCTTCAGGTCACCCTTGACTACAGTTGCCAACTTTACTTTCTTACTATAAAACCATCAGGCAGCATAATTGGCTTTGTCTACCCATTGTTTTAATTTCACTTAATATTAATTTCGTTTTCAGGAAAAATGACCAAAGTCTACTGCTTATGAACAGTATCTTAAGTCTTCCGATATAAGTGTGGCTATTAAAGTTAGATAAATTTTAACAACTTAGTGTATCCATTTAAAAAAAATCTTCATATTGCTTCTAATTTTTGTCTGGTCCCTCGGAAATTTTGTAATTAGTGTGATCAATTTACTGACTTGAATTTTTTTTCTTCTTCAGAAACAAATTATAATGCAAATTGATCAGAATGGTAGAATATGATCATAGATACTGTTTAAAATGTAATGATATATAGAGAAGTTTGTTTTTTTTCTACTTTCTATCAGTTATTTTAAAAATAGACTAATTATTGTTAATGATAACTGTTAAATCATGTAACCATATAGAAATTGACTTAAAATATTTCCAGTTTCTTGAATTTTTATGTTTGTTAGAGAAAATATCAGATTTTCTCATGTGGAATTCTAATTCAATAAAAATGATTGTTTTAATGTTGGTAAAGTTAACTTTTTTACATGACTCCTTACTTTTATTTGATTACAATCTTGGCTCTTCAATATTTTAAGTGTAGCATATAAATTACTTAAAATGCATTCTATTTGTGCATTTTCTTAAGATATTTAGATGTTGGGGAAAATTCTTTTGCTATAAAATAATCAGATATAACTAGTGCTATCACAAGAGTTGGTTGAAATTATGACTATTGAATTAGGTTTTACCATTTTCTTTTTTGGAAAAAAAATCTTGAAACTATTAAAAACAACTTAAATATTGTCTTGTCATTAAATATTCCATATTTATTTTGGTCTGCCCATGAATATTGAAATAGCTTGAAAAGAGGATGTACAAGAAACTATGAAGTAACTAAGTTTAAGAAACTTGTGATATCACTATTTAGTCTTATCAAAAGTTAAAACTTGCATAGCCTGACAAAATCTGCTCACAGTACTAAATAACCAGCTGTATTTGAATCTGATATACATGAGGTTCATTGACTTTATCACGACTAACATTTAGTTTTCTATACCCATCCTTCCAAAATAATGAATATTTCTGACAGGGGAGATGTAATTTATCTGTTTTGTTGATTTCCATATTGTGGTGCATTCAAAGTCTGGCAAGTAATGTCATCAATCAGAAATTAATGCAGACATGACTGACAAGATGGATGAAGCGTTTTCTCTCCCCCCCCCCGGAGGGAGGCGGGGTGGTGTTAAACCAGGTGTTTCACTCTCAATTGGGATGCTGAAAACTTTAGCTGCTAAGGAATTTTACATGTTTGAATGACTTCTTACTGCTGTGTAACTTTTCTTTTTTTTTTTTTTTTTTTTAATTCCTTTTAGGAAAGCACTGAGTAGATAATACATATGCAATTGGTATAAGAAAGTTGAAGCTGCAGAATCTGTTTAATTTTCTGCAATAAGTTACAGTAATAAACGTCTAGTGTTTCTCAAAACTATAGTCAAATTTGGCATTTTTGAAACACTTTTGTAAATAGCCTATATTTCATGTTTTATTATTAAAAAAAAAAAAAAACAACTTTTGACCTGGTTAGTAAATTTTCACTCTACAACTTTTTAAAGTTGTAACTTATAAAACTATAATCAATTAATCTGTGGTTCTTTATGCATTTACTCATAAATTGATTGTATCTTGCATGTCTACTGTATAGAAAATATAATGAAATTAAATGGGGTAACTATGGACACGGATTTTCATTATATTGACTCCTGTGGCACTTATTTCTCTATGTATTATATAGATCAACCGATATATAAAAAAGGTCAAAAGATAGAATGAGTTGTTACCTGTTGATTTTTTTTTTTTTTTTTTTTTTTTTTTTTTTTTTCAATATAGCTATTGTAATTGATTGGTGCAGATCACTATGATGCAATATTTAACACATAAATTAGTAATATGTATAATATAAGTAAATTCATTTAATGAAATTGGTTTAAAATATCTTTAACTCAAAATTTTAGAATTTCTGTAAATTGTTTTATAGGAAAAAGTATATTACATAATATTTATTCAAAATTAATAAGAAAATCACTGGTAGGAGTTATTAAATGTCAATTTTCATTCTAATGACTTGATGACTCATTTAAATTTTAGGTGTGATAGTATTTTGAATAGACAAATATTATCTTTAACTACTTGAGCTGGTTTATCTTAAAAGCCAGTCAGACGTAGCGGTGCTTATTTAATTTTTTTTTCATTTATATGGGTTAACTTTTGAGTCGGTTATAAGCGGAAGTCTTACAGGTTACAATAACAAGATTTTGATCCTGAATAGTTTAAAAATTGGATAAGTTTTGATGTGCCCAAATTAATTTTTTTCTGTGAAATTGACACTTCAAATATCTAAACTTTATTTAAAGGATGTTTTTAAAAAATATAAAATTTTGTTCTATCAAAATTCTCTGCTTTTATTTTTAAATCTATAAATATCTTTATTTTAAGGACGTGTAGAGAAACTGTTGGCAAATATTGAAAATAAATTTATCAAGCTGTTTATATCATGTAATGGGATTATATAATTTGATTTGACTATCGAGACATGAATAGGCCTTTTCATGCAAGGTTATGTAAATATGATATCACTTATTTCTTATTTTCTAAAAATTAAAACTAACATGATTGAAAATATCCTTAACTTGTCTATATAGATTCTTTATTCAAATGCAGAATTTGAGGGATTTCATATTGAATTTTCTGATGTTTTAAAATTTTTACAATAGAATTTATTTTATTCCTAGAAACTTATTCTGTAGACATTACTGTTTTGATACTTTAATTTGTACTGAATCCTTAAGCTAGATTATTAGGAAGTGGGAGAATGTTATGTGTATTTTATACAGTATGAACATTTTCCAATTTCTGAGTTGAGTTCAGAAGCTTATTTTTTTTCATTTCATTAGAGTATTTGTAAAAATTTCAAAATACATCCTAAATTTTGGTTTGTAAACAAATTTTTAAAAAAATCTTTAAATTCCACTTCATAAAACACGATTTGAAGTCTTTAAAAAAAAAAGGCATATCTTAATTGGCAAGGTTTTTTTCTTCTAGAAAATAATTGTTTAAAGCATCTTTTAATTAGATCAGGAGTGTCAAATTTTGACAAAAATGCTGTTATGTCATGGAAAGGGGATCATCAATTTTAGCCAGTTTTAGTAATAAATTGCATTGCAGCTAATTTTTAATTAAATGACTAAGTTTTAGAGAAAATTTTGTTTACAAAAATGATTCCACTCTCTGTATTTGAGACCCCTGTATTAGACCATTTATCTTTTAGTAACACGAGATCTTGTTAATATGGATAACTTTCATATTACTGGACATTGGAATAATGGGTAGTGTTTGCCAATGGCCTGGGAGACTTGGGTTCAATTCTAGGTAGACATACTAAAGACTCAAAAAATGGTACTTGGTGCCTCCTTGTTTAATTAACACTCAGCATTATAAGGTACATATCAAGGGTGAAGTGGGTCAATCCTGGGAAAGGAGTAGTGCCCTTCCCTACACATTGATGTAGTAGCTATTGAAAAAGGAGCCTTCGGGTCACTCTTGACTACGGTCACCAACTCTACTTACTCATATATGGTAAGGGAAAAAAAACCTGATAAAAATAGCTTTTCATTAAAACTGGAGAAAGTGCAATATTGATAGAATTTAAAGTACTAAATAGAAAGAATTTGATCAACCATGATTGCTAATTTTGATGAGTATTTCTTTGTGGGTTATTAATTGTACAATAATGAGGAATATGTAATTGAGAGAATAAAGAATAATTTCTTGGTGAAATTCTCACTTGCACTTTTTTCTTTGCTTCAAGCAGGCCTGGTTATTCATCCTAGCTGCTTTACCAACTAAGCTATGTGAGTAATTGGCATCACAGAAACTTAGATTACACTTATGACTCACCTCCTACTTAATCTCCAGTCTGTTGTTGACATACTTGTTGTTTTTACACATTAGTTGTACTAATATTTTCATATAAGAGCATTGTCAATCATTATTGAATAAGTATTTTTTCCCCTAATATATCAAAGCTTAGAAGTTAGTCGCTTGCATGAGTAACTCGGCTTCCCTGAAGCAAACGGGGACATAGGTTGGTATCTCAACAAGTGAGATACTAACCTTTGTTTCCAGTATATATTCTTCCCATATAATTTACAATGTAAATTCTTTTCATAATCTATTAAAAATGATTTTAAAGGAAAAAAATTATTCTTCCAAAGTTCTATTGCATTGTCCTGACCTAATTTAAATTTGATACTTGGGAAATAGTTCAGAACAAAATAATATGCATATGCATAATACATTGTATGAGTTTTTGGGGGTTTTAAAAATTTTTTATCATTATTATAGATGTTACAGCTATATTTTGCCTTTTTATAAGTCTAGATTTAGATTTGAAATATGTCAACTTTTCATTGTAAAACAATTTGTTGATATATTGGAATATAAGTTGGTGTAAAATACTCTATAAAATCAAATTGGTTCAAGCTGTCATTATTTTGACACTATGTTCAGTTAAATTGCTGGATTTTGTTTGGACATTTAATTTGCATATTCAACTTGAAAAATAAACTTGGTAAATAAGTTTCATTTTCAATCTGGTCTTTTAAATCTATTGTTTAAGTCTATATAAATGGAAATGATCAATTATTTTAAAAAACCCAAAATGTTAACTTTTAAGTATTATTCAGATAAATAACATAATTTACTCAATGTTTTTCATGGTTGATTTATCTTGGTTAAATAAGTATTTTTTGTCTTTTACATAAGATTTCAATAGAAAATTTAGAATCTTTTTAGCGATAGATTTTAATTTCTTTTTAAATATTTTAGTTTTTAAATATAAGATGTAATTAAATAAAACAACTTGTAAAGATATTTAAAAAAAAAAAAATTTTGTTTACTAAAATTACAAGTAAGATTTAGAACCTTTTTACTGCTTTCAATTTTTAATTTATTGAAAGAATGTGGCTGGATTGCTAAAATTGGGTTGGTTGGTTCTTATGGTATAACATTCCTGTTAAATTTTTCTGCCAAATTTTGTAATATATTACAAATGATTTGTAAACAAATAGTTTGTAGCTAACAATTTTAAATGAGCCAGAGCTCATTTATTAGCACTCGTTTATGTAGTTTGAAGTTTAGTAACAGATTAAACAGTTCTGTTAAAGCCATAGATGAACTCCTAACAAGTACTACCATTTAGTTCAGAATGAATCGGAGAGCAATGGCAATGAAGTAGTCCACATTCTCAAAGGAGCATTTCACCATGAGATGGGTAGTATCATATCTAGGATGCTTGTTAGGCAGGGTTTTATCCCTCTGCAGAGATGCAGTTAGCATATTCTACAGCCCCAGCCAACTGGGCTAGCTAAAATCAGTCCACTTTTTATTTAAGGTCAAAATATTAGCAGTGTCATCAAAATAGGATTTTTCCTCTTGAATATTTTTTGCATCCATAGTAGAATGATACCATTACAATTTATAACACAGTAATGCTAAACCAATTTCTAATCTCAAATCAAAATTTATTATCAAAACTTTTTAGGTCTTATCAAAAACAATAGAGAACCTTACATCTCTTTTTGTCTTAAATTTTTAAGATTCTTTCTCTCTGATTTTAATATAAATATTGACTGATAACTCCACTTTGTGAATATAATCATGCCAAAAGTTAACATAGTTAATGTTAACTTTTATCCTGGATAATACTGGTGCCATATGTTAGTATTTAACTGTAAAAAGCAATGAATATGGTGTCTAAAATTAAATTCCTTAATAGTAAATAAAATGGCTGTATTTTTCCTTTTTCATATTCTGTTAAGATCATTTGTAATAGAAATGCTCATGAGTTACATTAGCATAAGTTTGTAAAAGTGGAGAGGGTAGTCTAAAGTACCTGCTTCGGCAGTACATATACTAAAATTGGAGAGGGTAGTCTAAAACTCCTGTCCTATAATAGGCAACTAAAATGATTACTTATGAGACACTTGTAGTGTAAATCATCACATGTTTATATTACATTGAATTCATAACTGAAAGAATCCAGTTGTGATACTGGAACATTCTGATCAGTTCCAAAACAAAATTACTGTAATGATAATTTCATACAATCTTTATTTGATCACCTGATTTCTTTCTCTCTCTCTCTCTCGTTTAAAATTTAGTATGTAGACCAAACACTTTTTTCTACTGTACAAACCAGTTGGGCATGCAAATCTGGCATATTTGGATTGAGTATTGTTGTAGATTGACATTTTTGATTCAATTTTGATGTAAAATATTGTAATTGGTAATTTTAACTCATTTTCTAAGTCTTATAGAAATGAATCCTACTTAAATTAAGAAATTAAAACTCAATTTGCATACAATTTAATGCTACTTCATCTGACTTACAATATATAGTTGGCTGCATCTATAATTTGCATTGAAATATTTTAAACTCTATATCAAGAAATTTTGGTACCAGCTCTGTAATAAGATTAAATGTATGATTTCAGTGTAAAAATTTGATATTTTACATACAAATGTACCTACTTTCTCAAACAAATTCTTGAGTAAGTTTTTTATTTTTTTACTGATGGAATCATAATTATTGTTCATTTATGATATGAGATTAGCCTATATGGATTTAATGCAAAATCTAAAAGGTTAGTAGTTTAGTCTAAGATTCAGATTAATTTATTCCAAAAATCATATTAATGAAAATTGATTAAGTTTAGATGTTTTTCTTGAAAAAGTGGATGAGCTTACAGCGTTTTAAAAATTAAGGAAAAGGATTCACTCTTGATGATTAAGGTTTTTTGACTTTTAATGTTAAAAATTAAATAAGAATTCTTGTCTTTATTTGCAATGCCTTCCCCTACTTAATTTAAAAAAATTTTTTTCTCTCTCCACCATATCTGGTTTCATAACAATCAAGATTTCAAGTTAGGTTATGTTTGGCTTTTACAGTATGTTGATCCTTATTGGGTTATTTAGTGCTAAAATCTTTCCTTTCACTAGCATTTATGATTTCAAGTAACTAATCATTTGCAAATGTAGCATCAAGTAACTATTCTTAATATAAATAAGTTTGCATATGGGTATACTTGAAATCATAACAATCTAATTATGATGATTGTACATAATTATGGCTTCAAGTAACCATTCCTATTTAATAACAATGATCATTTGTTTACATCTGTATGGTTGTATCTAATGCTAAAAATTTTCAGATTTGACTCTTAGATAAGTACTGCAGCTCTGGGTCATGGTGGACCTGGGATCAAGGGCAATAAAGAAGTCCACACTCATGAAAGTGTTAAAACTGGATGCAATTTAGGGTGATACAAGGACACCACTTCAAATTAGAGCATTAAATTATAAAGTGTCTCTCAATAAAGGGCTTTCAGTATTGAACAAAATATTTATATACAAGAGAATGCAAAAATGTTAGAAAATAGACCTTTCATTATAGTAATTGTAACTAAAAAGAAAAAAAAATCAGCCAAAAATCTCAAGATTTAATATAGGATTAAGTTTTAAATGTCCTATCAGGTGTGTGTGCACACACACACACACACACACACACTTTTTTTTTTTTTTTTTTTTTTTTTTTTTTTTTGCTTGCTTGCTGGAAATATTTGGTCACATGACTTGATCATTCCAAATTACAAGTCTTAGTACTTGAGTGACTCTGAAGGGAGAGAATACTCTTTAGTTTAAAAATCAGGTTTGGGTAAGCACTCATTTTCTTGCATGAAAATGAATATTTGGATCTGTACAGATTTTCAAGAGTCCAAATATTTGAGCATCACAAAAGATTTCTCAAAATATTAGGTTGGTTGGTTTTTATGGCATATTGACCCTTGTAGGTTTTTTTAATGCCAAATCATGTTAATACATATATTAAATATTTATAAACAGTCTGTAGGTAACATTTTTAAACAAGCCAGAACTCATTTTGCACATAGTTATATGGTTTCAAGTATTTCTAAGACAAATAATTCTACTTAATATCAATTGTTTGCACACCAGATGGTTTTAAGTATTGCTATGTAACACTAACAATTTAACATCAGTCATTTGTTTGCACACAGTTAAATGGGTATACATAGATTTGTCAGTGAAAAGTTTAGAGGTAATTTTATTTCAAAAAAGTGAAAGCTAATTTGTCTGCATATAATTAAGTATTGCTATTGTTTTCACACAGTTAAATGGTTTCATGTATTTCTAACTAACACAAATAATTCTATTTAATATAAATCCTTTGCACCCAGTGAGTTGGTTACAAGTATTGCTATTTAACACTAATAATTCTATTCAACACTTCATTTGGACACAGTCAAATGTTTAAGTATTGCTATAGAATACCAATAATTCACTGTTGGAACATCTAAAGAGCTTCAAGTACTGTTAATCAACAATAATTCTATTCAACTTTTCTCATTTGTTTGCACACAGTTAAATGATTCAAAGTATTATGTAACTTGAACAATTCAATTTAACATCTATCATTTGTTTGAATACAGTTAAACGGTCAGTTTTGTTTAAAATCTAGATACGACCTTAACAGTTACCACCACTCGAGGTTAGTGGACCTGGGAGTTATGGCAATGAAGTGTGTACTCCATATTCTCCAAAGCTCTAGGACTGGAGCCTTGCCATCAAATAGTTTGGTGTCTTATCCAGGACACTTGTCGGAAGTCTTACTCCTCTGCAGAGATGTAGTTGGTATATTCTACAGTCTCAGCTGACTGGTTTCATGAAGTATAAGACCTACATGATTTATTTTTACTCTTTGATCTATTTACAAGTATGATTGGATATTGTGCAGTCACAAATCCTTAAGAAACTGCTCAGCTGAGCAACTTGTATTATAAAGAATACTATCTAAACAAGTTGGTGCCAATTTCCAACACTTTCTGATCAGCAGTCTTTGTCAAAATGCAGACCTAGTTTTGTGTGACTAGTTTCCTAAACTGAAAATTTATTTCAAGATTAAGTTTTGGGGTGTGGAGGATAAAAGAAAATAGATTGCTCAGCTGTATACCATATTAAGAGTTTCAGAGGTGCTTTGACAAATAGAAAACTTGCTGGAATAAGTGAGTTGAATGCCAAGAGGATGAATCTGAAGAAAATGAAATGTTTCAGTCTTCATAGATACTTCATTTTTTTATACTTCATGAACACTTCTCATATCTTGTCTGCAGAAGGAAATGATTCTCACACCAATCGCCAATGAAACAAAATGTGCGTGTTTTGTTGTTGGGGTTTTGTTTTTTTTTTGTTTTTTTTTTACAGGAGTTTTAAGAGTTATTAAAAGGAATTTTGTAATCTTTTTCTTTCCAAATACAATATCGATTTTTCTTTTCTTTTTTTTCTTTTATAGACTCGTCATGGATTGGGAAAAGTACCACAGTCAATCAGAAACTAAACCATTTAGGGGATACATTACTTCTTGATACTGACAGAGGACTTTTAATAGAAAAGGCTGCTCACCTAAATGAGGTAGACAAGTCTTTTTCAAAACCCACCTATCCATGCACATTAAACAAAGATCTTACAAAATTATATACTTACACACCCCAGGTGGGATTATCAAGTGGGACTTATGATAAAGTCAATGACAGTTGTCTGGACAGTTCTAAGTACAAAACTTACACAAAGTATAACTGTGATGGAAAATCTAACTATTCGCCGAGCTGTGATAACCAAATTAAGAAGGGTCGTTATGAGGAATACACAATCAGTAAGAAAAAGGAAAAAAAGGTCAGTGAATACAACTGTGATATTGCATCTAATTCCGTGCCTGAATACAACCCGACCCCAATTAGTGAGCTGAAACGTATGCACAGATATTCCACACAGTCTATGACCCATTCGGACCTTGAGTATGACCCTGTGAGTAATTTTGATGCAGGCTTCGGCAACAAATCTTACTTTAATTTATTGGATAACTCTTATCCTAGCAGTCAGTCTGTTGGAAAACTTACTAGTGGTCATTCTGTTTATAAACCTACTAGAATCCCTTCAGATGATGATGAAGAACATGAACTTGTTATTGATGCCAAGTTCAGTGATGACAGTGATGAAGAAGCAGTAACATCTCGTCTGTCTGAACAAGGCAGCGATAATGAAACAAAAGACACCATTGTGGGACACATTTCTAAGAACAAGGCTGATTCTAGCTATTCAACTCGCAGTTCAAACACCAGTTCTTCTAGTTGCCATAAGAGCAATGGGGATGATAGTAAAGAAGTTACAACCACAAGCATTAAACATGTCAAAACAAAATCAAGCAGCAATGATAAATTAAATAAAGTTTCTAAAAGCACAAATGATAAAAGACATTCTTCAGAAACCACTGACAGCAATAAATGGAAAACTATTTTGGATGAAAAGAACAAACTGGAAAGAAATAAATCTTCAGATGATAAAACTGCAAGGAAAAAGAAAACCTCTGAATCTGAAAAATCATCTTCAGAGAAAAAGTCATCCTCTGAGAAAAAAGCTTCCATGAGTGAAAAGAAGGTATCTTCTCATGACAAGAAGAGCTCATCTGAGAAGAAAGTTTCCTCATCTTCTGATAAGATCTCTGGCTGTGCTTCATCATCCTCCTCTCGAGACCAAAGTTCTATTAAAAAAGATAAGAAAGAAATTTGCAACAAAGAGAAATCTGTGGAAAAGAATAAAAAAATAAAAGAAAGTAGAAACCTCCAAAATGATAAAGAACTAAATGGCAGCAATGAAAAACACCATAGTGTCAAAGAAAAAGAACATAGAAAATCAGAGAATGACCGAAGTGGTGGTACCTCAAAAGAGCGGCTCAAAGATGAAAACAGGAAGTCTGAGGCCTCCTCTTCATTATCATTGAAAAAAAGTAGTGGGGAACATGGAGAGAAGAAAAAGAGTGATTTGCAGACAAAGACAGATTCCAATAAAGTCAAATTGGATGGTGAACGTAAAAAAGAATCTGAACGTAGAAAGAGTGAAGGGGAACACAAAACTGAATCTGATTGCAAAAAGTTGGAGGCTGTACGGCGGAAGAGTGAATCTGAAATAAAAAGGCAAGACTTAGAGAAAAAGAAAAATGGTATGTCATGTAAGAACAGCTTGTATCTAAAGAGAAAAGAATCTGAGAAAAAGGGCAGTAAAGACAATAGTTCAATTGAAAAAGTTCGGCAGGAAACTATGTTGACAAAAAATGAAAAACTCCAAAGAGTAAAGGAACTTAATGAACGTGTGGGAGTATGGAAAGCAAATCATACTGACCACAAAAACTCTGAAAGGGACAAAATCCCAGAAAAGATGAGAAAAACTGACGTCAGCAAGGTTGGTGACATTACAAAAAAATTAAAGCAAAGCTCTTCTACTAGCAAAAAAAGTAGTTCATCAAATAATGTCCTTGAGAAATCTAAAAAGAGGGAATGTCCCACTGGTGAAAACTCTTATGAGCACCCAGTAAAAAGGCTCAAGAAAGACAATTCTGAGAAATATGGGTGTTCATCGTCGGATGAAAACCCCATCAGCAAAAAACACACGAGCTCTGGTTTGGCTGTGCCAAAGAGCTCAAAACACAAAATCTCTAGCTCTCAAAGTAAACAACGACATAGCAGTATAATTAAGGACAAAAAGAACAGGTCGATCAGTATTGATGACTTATTTGGTGAGGAAAGTAGTGAAGAAGAGGGAAGTAGTGGTGCATTTGGACATTCAGGTGGTGATGAAAGCACTGGTCTCTCAGATGATGATGAGTTGAATGTAATCTTTGGAGACACAGATCTTTCAGAGAATGATCCATATGAGGAATGCTTAAGAATATTTAACGAATCCAATTCACAAATACAACAGCAACAACAACAGGAACAGGCTAAGGCTGCAGAATTGGCAAAGGTAAATATTTTGTATTTATATACATATTCACAGGTATTTTTCAAATTTGTAATGAAAATTTTAACAAATTTAAACTTAAAAATTTTTTTAAACAGTCACCTCAAACTTTTTCTTGGTATTCCATGATAAATTAAATAGAACTTTTGTACCACTAAGTAGAATAACTGCAGGTAAAAATATTTATTTTTAGATTACGAAACAATGACAGTGCAAAATAGTTTTGAAATAAGTAATGAAAATTGTTTGAAATTTCTAGAAATTATCTAATGCAAAATTTGAATTTACTTATAAAGTTACGTTGTTATGTTATGAAGCTGGGTCTCATTACAGACGAATGAAAAATTGTTTTAGTAATATTAAGTATTATTCGACATCAAACAGGCCTTGTGTTATAATAGAACTTCTTCAAATATTCAAGCAGACAATTTTTTTTTTTTTTCTCTTAATATGTTGGTTTTGTTTTTGCTGTATGAATTTTTGGTCCAGGTGTCAATTTAAACCTGTATGATGGAATTTGTAGTTGAGTGGGAGAACAGACACTACACTCTAAGCCCAAGCAGGATTGCCAAACTGTCTTTATGTGGAACTGTTCATCAAAACATTTTTATAAAATATCTAATCCTTTTCAATTCAGAGAAAACCTTTTTAAATTTATTCTTTTAATAAGTACTGAATTAACTTTTTAAAATCTTTTGAATAGTTATATAATAAATTTAAAAATGAATTTAACTTTGAATTTTTTTTTTTTTTTTTTTAATATCCTTTCTTATAGTTTGTTGTAACAGATCATTTTTGTTTAAGACCAGATATATTGTAGGTTTATGCATAAGGAACACTTGTATTTGAAGATATTTTTAGGAGCGTAAAAATGAACTTTGACATTATTTGAACTGAGAATGAATATTTATCATATAAAAAATATATTCGTCAATCTGATATTTTTAATAAACATTTCAAATGTTATTAGAAAAATACAACTATATCTTTCACAAAATTTCTTAGATAAAAATAACATACTCCCATGTTACTGAAAACATTGTAAAAAATCATTTGATAGTTATCTCCCTTTAAAAATCGCTGATTTGCCAACTTGAGAATAAGGTTGCTTGTTTATTTTTGAAGAAGTTGTCTTTTTTTGTTATTGAAAGTTATATTTCTATGTACTTGACCTATATTTCTAAGTTTACCACTTATGCAAAATGCAGTGGCACATATAATTAAGTCCATATTTGTTTTTTTTACCTAGACTGATTATACAGAAAGTATTTCTTAAATAAAGAGATACTGTCTTATCTAAGCAAGCTTTAATTTACAAGTAAATGATTTAATATTCTAGTACTAATTAACTTCAGATTTGTTTAGAAAAAATGAAATGAGATTAAAAACTGACAAAATTTGTTCTTACATGATAAAAGGTTTTAAGAAAAATAGTTTTGTAATTTCTTATAAATCACAAAAGTCAAGATTTATTAATCATAGAAGATGCAAAAAAAAAAATACTGATAACTATTTTGATAATTGAAAAATATATTTCTCAAACTTCATAAAAGTTGACATTCACTTCCTGCTCTCTACATTAAAATAATTTTAAATATTTTCAATATCATCTGGTGGAAGATATTAACAAAACTGTTTTTGACATTTAGCATGGTGGAACTAGAAAACCATTTTCCAGTGAGCATGTTTATCAGGAAATATTCATTGCAAGACGAAAGTAATTTAAATTCTTTTATCAAGAAACATGAATGTATTTGTTCCTAATATTTCAATGTTTAATATCATATTCAGAACTGTATACAGAAGTATATTTTTGTTTCCTTTCTTACAAAGTGAGTAAAATATGGAAATTGAAGAAAATGTAAGGAAGATAAATGAAATAAGAGAAAACAAATATCAACATTAAAGAAAGTGAATATAATGACATAATTTAACTATAAATTTCATGACACTTGAATATGAAAACAAAGGATGAATGACAATTCTTTAGGGCGGGGGGCTCACACACCAAAAATCCCAAATGAGAAGCAATTTTTAGAACACCTGAGCTATAATAGAATTTCTTGTAAGGTGTTGGAAGGTAAATGTTTGGTATATTGAACATCTGAATAGTTGGCATTGGAAGATTATTTGGAACCAAGAAAGCCTGAATACAAATTTTCACAATGAATATAGCAACAACTGGAAGCATTGATAACATGAGATGCCCCTTTTTTTTATGTTCTATATTGCAGTAAAATGGAGTTAAGCATCAAGGTAAACATTAGTCTATTACAGGTAATCTTAAATATTAGACACACATACACACACACACACACACACATATATAGTCTTGTATGTCTTCAAGTACATTATAACTGTAAAATATAACAAGTTGTAAAAGTTCATTTTACTTTACTGGAACAATAAAATTTCCACAAGTTTATCAGATACACAGAAGTTGCAGCATAACATTTAAATTTTTCTTTTACTTAGCCATTAAAGAAAAGGAGCCTAAAGGTTTTATTGCTTTATACATTTTCATAACTTACTGATTTTTAAAACAAAATTAAAAATTCTGAATCTAAGATTTTTTGCCAAGAAACAAGGAATCGGTGACATTGAAAATCCTCAATTTAATGAATTCTATTCTTCACAAAGTGTTGGGATACAATATCAGACTATTGGAAGATGGATTTTTTTTTTTTTTTTTTTTTTAATCCTAAAGGATTAAATTGGTATACAAAATTCTATCACAATGACAACTTGAGTATTTAATTTTTCACTTAAATAAAAGCATACTATATATACTTTTTCACATATAAAGTAGGATATATCCATAGATAATACAGATTTTCATAATTTACTGTTATTGAGACCTTTTATAAATACTAAATGAACTCCCTGGTGAAAACTTGATTGTTCCTTTTGAATTGTTTGCAAAATCCTGCCATCTAGTTGACCAAATACACAACATTACTTAGAGTTTATGACTTAGATAACTCAAAACTATTCCTATTATAATGGTTATTTACAATATTAATGTTTCTCTTTAGGAAGAGAAGGTTTCTAATAAACCATCAAGAATTTGGATGATTGATATTGACATTTTTTGTAAAAACTGACCGGCAATTATCATTCAGTTAGACTGGATAATGCTATATTCTCAAAGTTGGGACAGTTTTGAGTATATTGCTCGAATAAAGTCTTTTTCCCTTTTCCTAAATATTTTTCTAAAACTGGTCAGATGATATGGTTGATGTATTGTTAGAATGTAAAGAAACCATATTCTGCTTTTGGATTTTCCTTTGTATAATTTTTCTAATGACTTGTGAGACGATGGAATTTTAAATCCATTATGTAGATACGTGCCTCCACATATATAAATTTCATTGGCATTTGAACTTCCCCTCTGTAAGACCTTAGAGGAAATGAGTGAATATAAAACTGTAAAACCTTGAATTAATTACACCAATGCATCTAACAATATGCATGCAAGCAACTCCAACTCAAGACATAAATTTCTTAAAAACGATTTTCCATCATGAATGAATTTGTTCAGTTATCAAAATTATGTTTTTGCTTTAGTTATTTGCAATATGCTGCCTCTCTCTCTCTCTCTCCCCCCCCCCCATAGTATGACGGTTTATCAGTTAACTTCTTTCACTGATTTTGGATTTTTTTTTTTTTTTTTTTTTTTTTTGTTTTGTTAAATCAATACTTTTGCTGCTAAATCTTCAAGATTAATGAATATCAATGTTTGTCTATGCACAACCGAGTCTTGAAAACCAAGGAAGCACTATTAGAAAGCTTGTCTTCCTCATTTACTATATACTCAGCAAGGTTAAGAGAAGTATTAATAATTTAGTGTATCTAAAAACTTGATAGTATTTAAAAAAAAAAAAAGTATTTTCTGCTGCTGTATGTAGTTTTAGTGGCTCTAATAATTTAAATTTCATGTAATATTTAATTCTTGAAGTTAATGCATTAATATTTTTAACTATGAAATTTTCGTCCATTAAATGATAGGGTTGGATAACTATATAACTTTTGTATTTGTATAGAATAAATTGCACAAATTTAAGTTGAAAAGGACGAAAGATAAATCGTTGTCGATTTCTATTTTGAATTTTGGAATAAATGAAATGTAACATTACATTAACCGAAAAACTTGAATGGGGAAAATGATTTTGGGAAGTAGCTCACTTTTAAGGTAGTTGTTGACGACCTTAGTCAAGGGTGACCTGAAGACTATTTGTCGTTGCCTCCCACCAGACAGGACTTGACACAAGGTCAAAAGCCCGAAGACAGATTAAAGTGGGGATAAGGGGGAGGGAAGGTCGGGAACGAGTCGAAACTCGAACCCTACTGGTCTATGCTGCTCATCGGCTCACTGGGTGCAATGTGGGTCCGGGCACATATGCCGGGTTATGGCTTGAACTAGACACCAAGGTCTAGCTACTACACCGAGGTGTGGGGGAGGGCGTTACTCCATTGCCTGGATTGCTCTACTTAACCCTTGATTCTTGCCTTATAATGCTGAATTCGTAGCAAGTTTTTGTTTTCTCTCGAGTCTTTATGACTCGACTTGGGATTGAACCCCGGTCTCCCGGACCAGTGGCAAAGACTCTACTTATTAGGCCAACGCTTAACTTTTTAAGGGAAATCTTTTGTTTTTCAGAAAAAATAAAGTGAATGTTTTCATTTACAGTTCAGGTCATAATTATTGGCGGCCATGACATTTCAGTACATATGTAGAATATCTCCGGGAAAAACGAAACGACAAAAACAAAACGCGAATCTAGTGAAACAGCTTGGTATTTTGACAACTCATGGTTGATAAACTTCAGATGATAATGAAACGAATTTATTTTCTATTCATTTTTGAAGGTATAGCAAAACAAAATGAAAAGGTGCCAATAATGGTGACTAGGACTATATAAGGCTAATAATTCTCTTTCAACCAAGAATAAATGACTAATGGAACTATCTTTTTGGTTATTAAAAATGTTGAAAAAGAATGTTAATTTTCAAATTAACTTTTAGTAAGTGATTTTTTAAATATGCAAATTAGATAACCTATCTAAAAAAAAACTTTCTCTAGTTAGATAGCAGGCAACTCAAACTTGAAGTGGCAAGCAACAAAACAAAACTACTGAAGTTGCCTTGCCAAAACAACAAAAAGCAACTTTATGTAGAATTAGAACTGATACAGCTTTATGCACACTTCATGCTAGTTTAATTACTATTATAACCATATTTCATATTCGATTACCTGCTTCATTTCAGCTTTAAAAAAAAAAAAAGAAAAGTTGGTCTATAAATTTGAATTTTATACTGTAGTTTAGTTATTTTAAAAATGGGAATCGGAAAAAAAAAAAATGGAACATAAACTAAGAATTAATACAGATCATAATGTGTGTATATAATTTTTGACCGGTCCATTAGCCTAGTGGTTAGTGTTTGCCAAAGGCCCAGGAAACCACATTTCAATCCCAGGTCAAGTCATACTACCAAGGACTCAAAAAAAAATGGTACTTGATGCCTCCTTGCTTAACACTCAGCATTATAAGGTATGGATCAAAGGTAAAGTGGAGTAATCCAGGGAAAGAAGTATCGCCCCTCGCTACACCTCGGTGTAGTAGTTATTGAAAAGGGAGCCTTCGGGTCCCCCTCGACTACAGTTGCCAACTTTACTTAAATATAAAAAAAATTTTTTTTTTTTTTTTTTTCCCCCCCTTCAATTTTATACTTTGCCATCTTTGTACCACTTGTACCAGACAAGATATATAAATTTATCGTAATTTATAATAATTGACTTTATAACAGTGTTTTTAATGAATAAAATTTATTTATTCTGCTTTTGAACAAAACCAAATATATCGTAAGCACTTTTAGATGTTTTTGTTTAATGGCATATCAACCTCCATGGATTATTTAATGCCAAAGTTATCCTTTAAAAAAAAAAAAAAATTATAGCTGGGGGATAAGGGGGTGTTATACCTTTCCCAAATATATTTGTCCAAAAGCAAAATTAATAGCATGATTGGAGTTTGAACTCATTACAATATTGCAATTCAGCATGTTAGCCATCACACTACAGACTCCCTTTCCCTCTTTTGATGTGGTTGCAAGATGAGTATATGCTAAAGATAAATCTCTAAGTCTTACCAAATTATCAATTGATAAGTTGAACTTCATTGATTAGTTAAGTATGAATGAAATCTGCAATTTGAAAGAATTCTCAGTTTTAAGTGATTTTTGAACAAATTTATCAGCTTACTTTATTATTTATTTTTCCCCTCAAATGGTTTTGCTAGACCATTTTGTCTTATGTCCCTAAGTTTATAAAGTAGTTTTCTTTGTTTATATTGATTAACTGTGGGTTATGGTGATAATTTAAATACTTTGTCAATTCTTGATTATGTTTTGTTATAACGAATTCATCAACATTATTTCACAACTCCTTTTAGTATTCTCACCCTTGCTATTTATATTAAGTCATCTGTATCCACTATTTGTCTTACCTGCTATATCTTAGTTCATTTGTCAATATGCAGTATTTTGTACACCTATAATTGTGTGTATGTTCTGATAGAATGAAATAGATCTGTCTGTGGATAACATATATAAACCAGATCTTTTCCCTTTTTGCCGGTAGTTTATACAGAGAGGAAATAAAATAGGGCTCTCTGTAGATATCAGTGACTTTAATTCAGTGAAGAGGTATTGTCTGAATAATTTAAATCTGGAAACCAGATATTATGTGCATAGAATTTAGTTGTATTTAAATACAAACCACCTTGTTTCTCTTTCGGAAGGAAAGAAGAGATTGTCTTTATCAGTAGACAGAATTTAGTAATCCTGCATGAAGTGAGCCATTGTGTGTGTGAGAGAGAGAGTCCTGACCTGTTATGCTCCCCCCCCCCCTTGCATACAATATTCTGTATTGTTGTGATTGGAAATATAAAACAAAAATCATCTGATCCCTTAACTTAATATTGAAAAGCCATAATTAGATGTGATAACCTAGATTGGCTATGCCTGAACATACATGGAAATAACCCAGTTGGCTGGGGCTGTAGAATATACTGACCACATCTCTTCTGAGAGGTAAGACTACCTCAACAAGTGTCGAGGATTTGACATTAAACCATCTGATGGTGAAGCTCCAGTCAGCAAAGCTCTGGGGAATGTGGAGTACCTTTTCATTGTCATTGCTCTCAGGTCCACTCTGGCCCGTACTGGTAGCACCTGATAGGGTCCTACCTACAGGTCAAATTGAACTGTTTGACACTGAAACTATGCAAACAAATGAATTATGTTAAATTGAACAGGAAGGTGTCCTTGTGGTGTAATGGTTAAAGCGATGGACTGCGGAATTATAGTAAGCGAGTTTATACTTGTCACGCTATTACGTTCATTTTCACACAAATACCTTTGGTAACGGTATGAACCCCCTTATCCTCCCAGCTATGGGTTCAATAGTACCACTACTGTTCTTGTATGAGAATAGCTTTGGCATTAAATAACCTACAAAGGTTGATATGCCATTAAACAAAGAAACCAAACCACTTAAATTGAACTGTTAAAAATAGAACTGTTTGATCATTTAACTGTGTGTAAACAAATGGCAGCTTAACTGAATTGTTAGTAATACATAGCAATACTTGAAACTCTTTAAATGTGTGCCCTAATTTAATTATTGGTATTACATAGCAATACTTGGAATCATTTGACAGTGTACAAATAAATGAATTGTGTTGAATACTTAGTGTTAAATAGCAATCCTTGTAACCACTTCTCTGCCTGCAAACAAATGATTAATATCAAATAGAATTATTATTGTTAAATGGTTTCAATTTTTGCCATCTTACTGTAGAGACGCTAGCAATACTAGCGTGCAAAAAAAATTACTCCTCATTTAAAAATGTCAATACCTACAAACTATATGTGCAAACAAATAACTGGTGTTAAATTTTGTTGTATAGCAATACTTGAAACCATCTGTGTGCAAATAAAGTGAGCTCAAGCTCATTTAAAAATGTTATCAATAAAATATTTGCAAATTATATATTCAATATATATGTATAGAGGATTTGACATTAAATAACCTAAAATAGTTGATATGCCATAAAAGCCAACCAAACATGGAAAGAAAAGAAGCACTTTACTCTTTGAAATATAATTTTTAATAGGTTAGGAATTTGATTAGCTTGTAAAAGACTGCATATAAGCAAGATGAAGATTGCATAACAAAATGGTAAATGTACTGAAACACTGTTGATTTTTCTTGCCACATATGATTGACTTTTTTTCCAGATAATCTTTTGCATTACTATCACCTTCAGGAAGTTTTGACATCCAAATTAAGAGTTATCTTTAATAGAAAAGAAACCGTTCTTCTGAATGTATTATACACTTGAGAAAGACTGCAGAAGAATGTATTGGTTGAAACTTTTATATAGACAGTATCAATATTCCTAGAATAATGACTCTTGATGAACAAAATTTCAATATATATATATATATATATATATATATATATATATATAATTTGATAAGGTAGGGAATTTTTACTTCCTAAAAAAAAAAAAAAAAAAAAAAAAAAATAACAATTATCTATTGTGTATAGTTTTGCTTATTGAAATAACCTAGGTAACTTTTTAAAGTTAATTAAATCTCTCTCTCTCTCTCTCTCATATATATATCTCACAATTATTAAAAGACCTTATTGCAACAGTGCTAAATATATATATTCCAAGCTGATGAAATGATCATTTCTGGTGTCATTAGACATTTTTCTATATTTAGGGATTGAATCATTTTAGAAAAGCTGATGAAAGAGATTAATGAAAATATGAAGTCATAAGGGAAAAAAGCACAAACTAGTAGTATATAAAATCAGCTAAGTTAGAAAATCAGTTTAAAATGATTTTAACAGCACTACCTATTGTATTCTGAAAATATCAGTGGTTATAACCTGAAAAAAAATCATCAACTCCATTGAAGAGTGATCTTGATATCAAAGTAAGTAACTGTTAAAAATTTATTCCTTTTAGAGCAGTATCTGCAGTTATATTTATTAATTTTATTTATTTACTTTATTTTTTTTAAAGTGCAGTATTTAAATAATTTTGCAATTGTGTTATACTTGTATCAAAACCATGTTACTCTGTATTTTTAATGTAGTTTCATATTCAAGAAGTATTGACTATAAACTAAACTGTTATATATATAAAACACACACATACACTGGAAAATAAAATTGCAACACCTGAAAGATATATTTATTTTTGATCTGGGTATACCCCTTATTTTGGAACCTGTGCTCATGTTGATCTGTATATGTAATAATTTCTCATAAGCCATTGATATGTGTAGATTTCATCTTTAATAAATTTACATTCAGATATTGCAATTTTATTTCTTACCTGTGTATATAGATGGATGTAAATATGTGCTAATGCATTGTATTTCAAGCATGTGAATTCTTTTTGAGTTGGAATTGTGTACCTTTTTATTTGTTGTTGTTTTGGGTTTTTTTTTTTTTCGTTTCTAAATTGTAAAATTTTCTTTGTTTGGAACACTGATATAATTGAAATTATTGCTCTCTTTTTTTTTTTTTTTAGTTTAGTTTCAATCAGAAATATTTTTAAATTGTCATGGCTAAACTTTAATGAATTATTAATATCTCTCATCGCAATTGTAAAACTTTTTTTTCTTTTTTTTTTTTTTGTTCATAATTTCCTATGGGTTTTATGTGTGTCTAATGCTTTTTTTTTCATTTTAAAAATTAAAATTAATTTTTTTTAATTTAAAAATTCAGAAGGAAGTGATATTTACTAATAGTAAACATACTTACAGAAGTACCCGATTCGTGCCTGGACGAAAAGGATTTTATGTACATCAGTGACTGCTAAAGATTTTTATTTTTTGGTCTCTAATAAATTTTTATTTTTTCTGATTAATGCTCACTCACAGAAGTGTTTTTTTTTTTCTGTAATTTTCGAAAAGCAGCTTATTAAAATTTTTATTTACCCTCTAAAATTTTAATGATAAAAGAATCCAAGAATTCACATTTTTATTTTAGGATTTTTTTCTTTCTTTTTTTTTTTTTTTTTTCTAAATTTTACCCTTTAAAAAATGTAATGAAAACTGGGGAGTAGTTTTAAACATGGTTTTATTCTATAGACTTTTTTCTTCTGAGTTATAGTAGTAAATGTATTTGTTTAATTTATTTTATTTTTAGGTGGAAAATTTCACATTCAGATGAAATGTATTCATATATTATATATATATTATTTTTATTTTTTTTAGTTACTGATTAAAAATGAATGTTTTGTTTTGAAGAAATATGAAAAGTATTCATTCATTCAAAAGAAGAAAAAATCAGTTTTTGAGTTATCAATGAACAATGCTTTTGCTTACCTTTTTTTTTTTTTTTTTTTTTTTATACCCCCAAAAATGTAACATTATTGGCAGGTACAATAAAAGGAAGCTAAGAATTTAAAAAGTCCTTATTTTAAAAAAAAAAGTTAAAAATGTAAAATTTTTCATGTTCCAATTTATTTTTTAGTTTACATTTTAGTGGGTTTATTTATTTATTTTTATTTTTTTTGTGTAAATATTTCTTGATTCTCATAATTTTTTTCCCCTTAATTTTGTGTGTGTGTTGTAGTAGTAGCAGCAGTACTACTAAATTACCAAACAATTTTCAAAAATGTTCACATTTCGCTTATGGAATCTGATGTTTAAACATGGCAAGTTTTAAGTACTGAAGAGTTGTACACGCTTTTTTATTTACTGGTGAAAAATTGTGAAGAGTTTCACAAACCAACTTATTTAATTATTAAATTATCAATTAATCAGTAAATATCAAAAACTAAATTTGTACTTTTCATAAATATATTAAAATATGTGAGTGATTTTTAATGCTCAATGACATCTCTTTTCTGAGTTATAAACTGACAAGAACATACCGAAACAGACATGACATATATATAAAACCAGAAATTGCTAGAAACAATTGATGTTTATTAATTTACATGTTATTTGTTTTTATGAATGAATCTTACTAGGAATAATAGTAAATAGCTGTTTCATTAACTGTGCAAACATAAACTCTAGTTTAAAAATAAAGTTGACAACCAAATATGCGATTACAAATCGTGTGTGTTTATAAGAATTGGAAAGAAATCCTTTCAAGTAATTTCAAAGTGTACATTCTAGAGCTGAAAGTTTTTTATAGTAATACTTGAAATCAATTGAAAAATATTAATGTATATCACTGTACTGACAAAAAAACTAGAGTTAATTGTTAGATCGGAATAATTTTCTTTATTCCATCATTGGTAAAAGATTTTTATTTCTACTTTAAATATTTGTTTTAATTTATATTTTAAGCTTATGGTATGGAATTTTTTCATAAAAGTATTTTAAAGAGTATTTAGTTAAAAATTTTGAATTTTTATTTATATATATATATATATAACAATACTGAATTTTTGAAGAAAAAAAAAAGTGATATAATCATATAATTACTGCCTATGATAATGTACTTCTTTACACCATAACATTGTGTTTAAAACCTTTTAAAAAGTAATAATGTGTGTATAAATATTTTAAAATTTGCTTTTCTCAATACAAGATTACTGGTGGTTCTCTTAAAGTAACAATATTAACTTATGCACAATATTAACTTATCTACTGATATTTTTTTTTTCTCTTTCCATGATTCTTACTATAGTGGAATGACCTCATTCAACATCATCCCATTTAACTCGGGACGCTTTCAGACCACTCCCTGCTGTTACCTTTGATCTCTTATGATATATATTTTTAAAAAAAAATTTTTCTCATAGTTCATTTTTAATCAATCCTTATTTTGTTTTTATTTACATTTAACAGAATTTTAATTTTCAACTTTTGAAAAATTGTTGCTAATTTTTTTTTTTTTTTTTCCCTCTCTCTCTTTGGGGGGGGGTATCATGCAAAAAAACCATTTTTAAGGAAACCAGAAGTAGAAAATATTTTAATATGTGGCTATTTCATCATTAAGCATGACAAGTTAAATTTTAAAGTAAGTGATTTACATAATTTGGGAATATTTTATTATGCAAATTAAAATTGAACTTGTTATAGGCAGATCAAGTTCAAACCCTCGATAAGATGGTTTGTATTTTGCTTTAAACTAATAAATTTAAAGAAGACATTAATCCAAATCTTCTTTCTACCTATGGGTAGGCAAACCGGTGTAGTTGAAGGAAAAATTCTGATTTCAAAACTAGTGGGTATGGGCTGAGCAACTCCACCTTATAAAAATGTACTTGCTCCTGAAACTGCGACACAGATTGTGAGGCTGCAGCCCTGTACTTTACAAGGAATCTACCGTATCATGATAAAATTGACGGAATTTAAAGAATTTTCTCTTTCAAGCATCCTCCCTGTTAACTGGGCCTGTAGAATACACTAACTACACTTCTGCAAAGGAGTAAGACCCCCTCCTAATAAGGACTTGTGTTGGCAGTGAGTGGTATCCCATAGTGCTTGAAGACAGGATCCTAGTGGTTGAGCGGTCTGTGACATATCAACCAAAGTGGTTACATGACCTGCAACGCTCTACTTAACCCTTTACTTTAACCCTTGGTTAGACAGATGGTTGGAAAGGCTCAGACCAAACAAACAATCAGCTGGTCATGTCAAACCTTGAGACCTGTATGATTATCCCAGTCATGTTCTTGTGGCAAAAAAAAGTACTCAACCCTATTTTTATATAGGTGCTAAATGGGGGTGGCTGAGAGTCAGTTGCACTGTCTGCCAACAAACGATTGATTAATGTTGAATATTTGTTTATGTTAAATAGCAATATTTGAAATTTAATGGTGTGTAAACAAATAGGCTCTAGTTTGTTTAAAGATAATGTTAACTACAAACTATTTATTTACAAATCACACATAGCATTTGGCATTATATAACACGCTAGGATTGATATACCATAAAACACAACCAATAAACCATCTGATGGTGAAGCTTCAGTCCTGGAGCTTTGGGGAATGTAGAGTACCCCTTCCCTACCATTAATCTCAGGTCTCCTCTGACAGAGTGGTAGTACCTGTTAGGGTCCCATATATATATCAAATAGAACTTTTTAATATTTTGGTAAGGATTATTTGAAACCATACAGCTATATGCAAATTATTCATAGATAGCGATACTTAAAACCATTTAATGATGAGCAAACAAATCATTAATCTTAAATAGAATTATTAGTATTAGATAGTAATAGTTAAAACCATTTAACTGTGCAAACAAATACTTGATGAATAAAAATGCAATGCTTAAAATCATTTGACTGTGTACAAAGGAATTATAATTCATTTAAATGTAAAGTTGCAAACTATTTACTTACAAATCATTTATGTGTAAATAACCAAGGGTTGATATTTCATTAAACCAAATAATCTAACCACCTTTTAAGCATAAAATTTAGATCTGTTATCTTCTCTTTTTAGATATTTGAATGTGTATTTAAAATATTAACCAAATCATCTTGTGTAAAAGGTTTCTTTAATAATTTCTTGATGTAATTATTCAAAAAATATTTAATACAATTTGTGTATTGGTTACCTTTTAACTGACAATTCTTTTTGCAGCATGCATATGTTTTTTTAGAATTGATATTCCTAATACACTCTAGAAGCTTTTGATGAACAATGTTCTTAAGTGTCAGCTGCAGGTTGTTCAAACAAAATTCTTGACAGAAAATTGAACATTAAATAAAAAGATGTGGCAAATTTCAAAGAGTCTGTCAGTCATATTTGTTTTCATATTGATTGATTCAAGAAATGACTATTTTTGTCATAACTAGTGAAAATATTGTTTTGTCCAAGTATTATAACTTTCATCTAAAATGTGGTTCTTGCTCTAATGATTTTCTCATTTGCATGCGTTCTTTTTTTTATTCTTATATATATATATATATATATATATGCATTTGGCTTCTTGCCATGTTTGGTTATTGTTGTTAAGTTCTGTTGAATAAAGCCTTGATAAGGTCTTTCTTCTTCATTACACTACAATTTATTCAACAGAATTTTTTTTTTTTTTTACTAATTTCCTCATGGATAAGATTATTCGACTGGACAAGTTTGATGTATCTTCTGCAGACCTTCAGGCTAGCAAGTTCTGGAGACTATGGTATCATAATTTTACTTACTGTTTGTCTACTATTGCTCCGTTTAATCCAGACAAACTCTGAGTCCTTTACTTAAACATTAGTGCTACAGTTGCTGACATTATCGAGGGTTGTTCTGGGTTTGAACATGCTATTGAATTACTAAAAGCTGTTTATGACAAGCCTCCTAACGTTATTTATGCTAGACATTTACTTTCTACATGCCTACAACAGAAAACTGAGTCCGAAGACCAGTATCTTCAGGCCTTGAATTGCCTTGCTACTGACTGTTGCTTCAGGGATGTTACTGTTATTACTTACAGGGATGAATCTGTCCGCGGTGCATTTATATGTGGCCTTTGGTCTTCTATGATATGTGCCAGACTGCTTGAAAATGATACGTTGAATTTCCAGGAGACTACACAATGTGCTAGAGCTTTGGAACAAGCTCACCTTTGTGTGAGTCATATGCCTCTCAGATTGGTGCTGCTGCTACGACTAAAAATGTGTTTACTGATTCTCTCAGTGCTGTCGCTATTACTACTATTACTAAAAACGTGTTCACTGATCCTTGTATGGAATGCGCTGCCCTTCTTCGCCATCATTGTCTTGCCCGCGATAAGATATGTCGAAACTGTGGCAAACTCGGCCATTTTGCCAAAGTTTGCCATTCTACTAAACAGACATTCCACCTCGACTGTTATAGTAGCCTGTGTTTAAGATGGTGATACCCCCACCCCACTAAAATTGTTAAATTAAAGGGTGAATGATTAACCACCCTTATAGAGACAGGCAGCTCTGATAACTTTATCAGTGCTTGTATTGTTAAAACAATGAACCTGTCTTCTTTGAAACGGGATTCCGTAATTTCCGTGGCCACATCCACCATTTTTCTCAAACTATCTGAGTATTGTACTGAGAACATTATCTTCAACGGCCAGGAGTATAAAGGCATTGACTTCATGGTACTTCCTAATTCCTGTACAGATATTATACTTGGAGTGCCCTTCTTAAAAATGCACTGGAGTATTACTATTTCTTATGGTGGGTCTCAGGATATCCTAAAAATCTGCGTTTTAACTAAAACCAGTTGTGCTCCCATTAAATTATTCCAAAACTTGACCCCTAATTGCAAACCTATTGCTACTAAGTCCCAGAATGACAGTGCTGAGGATACTCAGTTCATTAGAAAAGAAATTCTACAACTGCTTGAGGATGATATAATTGAACCAAGTTATTCTATGTGGCACACTCAAATTGTTGTGACTTCTACACCTAATAAAAAGAAACGAATGGTAGTCGATTTCTCCCATACCATTAACCATTTGACTTTGCTTGATGCATACCCCTTACCACAAATCAAAGATCTTGTAAATCAAATAGCCCAGTATCGTATCTTCAGCATAATTGACTTATCTAAAGCATACTACCAGATTGAAATTTGCCCCAAAGATCGCCCCTATACAGCCTTTCAAACTGGAAATCATTTATATCAATTTAAATGAATACCCATGGTTGTTACAAATGGGGGTTTCTATATTTCAACATTTTATGAATTCTTTTATCTCCGATAAATTGTCTGGAACCTTTTCATATTTAGATGACATAACTGTCTGCAGTAAAACTCAGGAGGAACATGACATCAACTTGGAGGGTTTCTTGAAAGTTACTTCGACATACAACCTCGAAATAAACCCGGGGGGAAAAAAATCAAAGTTTTCACTTCATTCCATTAACGTGCTTGGTTATAAAATTTGCAATGGAACTCTTCAACCTGATCCTGAGCATTTGAGACCTCTTTTACAAATGTCTCCCACCTTCCGACTCTAAATCGTTAAAAAGATGTCTTGGTATGTTTGCCTACTACGCCAAATGGATATCTAAATTACTCATCCAAAATTTGTCCACTGGTTGAAAATAAACAATTCCCGATGCCTCCCATGGTTGTAAACTCTTTGGAAGGACTCAAAAAAGACATTGCTGAATCTTCTGTAAAGGTTATCGACAATGAATTGCCATTTGTTATTGAAACCAATGCCTCAGAAAGGGCTATCGAAGGTACTCTCTTACAAGCTGGGAGAATTGTAGTGTTCTTTTCTCGGTCGTTAAACCTTTCTGAAATGTGACTTCATATAGTCGAAAAAGAGGCATATGCCATAGTCAAATGTGTTCGTAAATGGAGAGACCTGTGCTGGGAAAGACTTTACAATTGTTACAGATCAGCGAGCCGTATCTTTTATGTTTAAACCCGGTAATCATGGAAAAATTAAAAATGATAAAATTATACGGTGGAAAATGGCGCTTCTTCCCTTTTCATATGATATGAAACACCGTCCTGGGAATGGAAATGTTGTTGCTGATACATTATCCCAAACATGTGCTGCTGCTTCTTCCTTGGAGGAACTAAAATCAATTCATAATTCTTTAATACATCCTGGAGTACAATGCTTTTGGCATTTTGTAAGGTCACAAAATATGCCATATTCAATCGATGAGGTCCAGCGTGTGAGATCTGAATGTACTACTTGCGCAATAATAAAATCCCGATTCTTTAATTCCCCTAATAATATTCTTATCCGTTCTACTGCTCTGTTTCAGCGTCTTTCTGTTGCTTACAAAGGACCTATCCTGATATCTTCATCAGGTTGCCGTTACATGCTTACTGTCGTCGACGAATACAGTCGATTTGCTTTCCCTTGTCATGATTGCTCCTCTCAAACTGCGATCCAGTGCCTGATGGCTATTTTTTCTATCTTCGGACTTCCCTCATTTATCCATGCTGACCGAAGAAGTCTGTTTATGTCGGAATTCAAACAATTCCACCTGCGGCTTGGGATTGGATCCAGCAACACTACTGCTTATAACCCAAGAGGGAACAGCCAATGTGAGTGCTATAACAGCATTATATGGAACACCATTTTATTAGCTTTGGAATCGCAACGGTTACCCATTAATGCTTGGCAGGACATTCTGCAGGATGTTTTACATTCTATCTGCTCATTATGCACCACTCCTCACGAGCACATGTTCAATTTTGAAAGGCGTTCTTCCACTGGTACTGCATTAACTGTTTGGCTCTGTGAGCCTGGGGAAGTTTTATTAAAACAATTTGGTGGCAGGGGCAAGTATGACCCGATTGTTGAGGTAGTGGAACTCCTCGAAGCCAACCCTACACATGCAAGAATTCGATTTCGTGATGGTCAGGAAGATTCAGTAGCACTGAGACATTTGGCATGTTTTCCACGCTCGGATACACCCCAAGATTCTGTTGAAAACATTTTACCCGATGTAAGCTCTGCAAATCTGACCTCTTCACCTGATATAAGTTCTACAGGAGATAAAGTGGTGAATCAGTATCCCGAGATTCATTCTTCTCAAAAATCTTAAACATATCCTGGCTCATCCTGTGGTGAGCTACTTCCCTGCTGGTCTAGCAGGATTCGCAAACCAGTCTAGCAGCTAGATTCATAAAAGTGGGGGAGAGTGTTATAACTTTCATCCAAAAATTTTAAAAAAAGTTGTAATTCTTGCTCATGTGATTTTCCCCATTTGCATGCGTTCTTTTTTATTCTTATATATATGCATTTGGCCTCTTACCATGTTTGGTTGTTGTAAAGTTGTGTTGAATAAAGCCTTGATGAGGTCTTTCATCTTCATTACACCACACCAAGTAAAATTTCCCATTTTAATTTGATAGTTCAAAATTTAGTTCCCTTTTTCTGTAGTATTGATGCATTTTGAAGTGATTATTATTTCTCTGGAGTTATTGAGTAAATTAAATGACTATATCTTTAAATAAATTTAAGTATAATAATAGTTAGTTTTCTATCTCTATACATACTTTATATTTTTTTAACAATTATTTTTCTTTTGAATAAAACATTAATTTCTAATTTTATCAAGACACCTTAAATGTCTTATATTAAGATATTGAAATAAATTGAAAAATTTCCAATTTAACCCAGATTTTCATGTTGGCAATTAAATATTGGATGGGACAAATTTATCTCAAATTGTATGTACAAATTTGAAATCATTTGAGTTTAAATTAGAACAGTGTTCTTTATTTTTAGAAAATTTAGCAACAATATCTGAAGCTAAAATTCTGTTTCTGTTGTATAGAAAAAATTTTTTTCGTCTGTGGCTCAATTGTCTAATGTTTTAAATACTTCATTTTTCACTAAAGTTTCCATGTTTCATCTCTTTGAATAAAAGGTGGTAGTTTTCACTTGTAGATATTTCCAGACTTCCGAACCTATAAATATTTAAGCAACATAAACAGGGTTTGACTGTAAGTATTTAGAAAAACAATGGGAATAAAAATGTTTTGGATAATCTTGCTCTAAATAGATTAAACTCTGCATATTTTCATAATAGAGTATTTAACTGTAACTATAAATTGCCATTAAAAGAAATTGTTTACAATATATAAATATACTGTCGTGATTTTTTTACTTGGTTAAGTTTAAAATACATTGCTTTTTCTTATGAAAGTGGTGAGGAAACATTGCCGAAATTTTAATCAGTATAAACAAATGTCAAATTCTTACAATATCAAAAGGCAGCAATAGAAAGTAGCTAATTTGTATTTTGTAAAATTTTCAACTGATTTGATATTAAGATATTTTGTAAGTATTTTAAATCTTTAAAGTTTTTTGAAACTTTGGGTTTGAATTTATGAATAAGATTTGGAAAAATTAAATTACTTATAGAAAGACATTAAAAGTCTTGCTAGAATATTCAATCATCAATGACTGAAAAATGTAATCCAAATTTTTTTTTTTTTTTTTTTTTGTGTTATAGTAGATTAATTTTTGGAAATGCTTATGTTGAAAATTTGATTTGAATCATTTCAAACATTTCATTTGATCTAATAATTCTATCTCAGAAAGATCTTTACTTGTTATCAAATATTGAAATATTGGTGTATTTCTAAAATATTTTAGTTAAGGGTTAGAAAATAGTTTTATTGGCTAAAATTGTTTTACATTTATTTATTATGCAGATTGTTTTAATTTTTTCCTCATTGTTATGGAGTTTTTAATTGTTGCTCCAATTTCATTATACTCTGTTGGCTGGGAAAAGTATACACTAACTGCGTCCGCTGCATAGAGCTAAGACTTGTACCCTCAAATAAAAGGGTGTTCCTGCATATGATACCTTTGTTGTGATTAGTCCCAGGACCACTGACCTGAAGTGGTAGCAACACTGTTATCAGTTAAAAATTCTGTTTAGGGTTAATGAAGTGTGTTTACCTGTTTAAATTGACTGAAGATAAATTTTTGTACTATTGTTGTAATTTGTAAATTCAGCAGTTAATGTCTGCTCAAATAGGATTGGCTCTTTTGAAGTTGTTCCTTTGTCCCCCCACCTCTACTGTTATTTAAGTGAGGCCCACCAAGGGATCTCTTTTTTTTTCTTTTTTTTTTTTTCCAGGTGTGAGCAGAAGTCACTGCCTGGCTTGCTCTTTTTACTTTGTGAACTCTTGTTTATTCACCTTTGACTTTAGGCAGTTTTTTTGTTGTTTTTTTTTATGCGAAGTAGTCACTTAGGCTAAGCCTCTTTTCTTTACAGGGTTTTTATTGTTACTTGTTGAAACAATAAGCCTACTGCTGGCTATTTGTGGTTTTGGTAGGCTGTCCCCTTCAAAAGAAAGTTTGGAGGCGGAATTATTGGACTTTTTGTCGACAAGAGAAACTGTTGGCCGAGTCAGTAGATTCGGTAAATGCCTTCGTAAGCTCAACAGAAGAAAATTAGAGTTGAAACAGATTTCATACAGACCATGTAGTTGCTAGCCTTAATCTTGAAGAAGCATTAAATAACTATAATACTTGAAACTATTTAACTGTGGGCCAACTTATAAGCTCACTCATTTTTTTTAAATGTTAACCTCTTACATATCGTACATATCTATTTAAATGTGTACAAACAAATGACTGATGTTGAATTGTTACTGTTACATAGCAACTCTGGAAATTATTTAACTGTGAACAAACAAATGAGGAAAAGTAAATAGAATAATTTGTATAACAAGAAATACCTGAAATCATTTAACTGTGAAGAAAAATGAGCTTGGGTTTGTTAAAAAAAACTTATTAGAAAAAGGTTCACACACCATGTGTATTTAATATATAAGTCTAAACAGGATTTGGTGTTGAACAGTTTACAATGTTTGATATGACATATAACCAAATCAACTTAGGAAGAACTGTTTTTGACATTTGAAATGCGTACTTATGATAAACTGAATTGTTTGAAATAGAACTGTTTTTACATTTTACTGAGTGTAAAGAAAACTGTACTTATATATGTATAAAAATGGATTTAGCCTTAAGTAACCTAAAATGGTTGATATGCCATAGAACCAAACCAATCAAATAGAACTATTTAAGCATTTACTATACTTGAAACTGTGTGCAAAGAAATGAGTTCTGACTCATTTGAAAATGTTACCTACAAACCATGTGTACACACACACACACACACACACACACACAGAGAGGATTTGGCATTAAATAACCTACAAGGGTTGACATGCCATAAAACCCAACCAACCAACAAAGATTTCACCTCTAGGTGGAGGAAGTGGTGGTCTACTCCAAGTTCTCTTAAAGAAATAGTAAACTTCATTTTCAACAAGTCTACACAGGAAACTAGAACAAAGTTGTCCCAGTTGATTCTACAAAAGGAGATGCCAAGAAAAAGAACAAACTTGAAAAATTGGCTTTAAAAAGAACTTTGACATAAAATTCCAAAGAAAGCTATTTTATCACTAACAAAAGTTAAACTTACTGTAGGTGGTTGATGTAAGTCAGTCATATTTTTTATACCATCTTTTTTGTGTTATAATATAGTGACTTGAATGTATGTTATTTTTGTTACCATTTTGAATTCAGTGTTTTCAACAAGCATAGGGAAAGATATGCAAAGCTGGATTTTGTAAAGTTTATTTCTCTTGAAATAAATTCTGTGGGAACTGGTTGTTTTTGATTTTAAGAAATATAGACACTCTTCTCTTTCAGGTAGTAAAAGTAAGCTTTCCCATTCCCCTTTTTTTATCTCCTTTATTTTTTATATGTTTCTTTCCTCTTTTGCCAAGCCTGACAGTTACGACTAGATTTCTTGAGCTGGGCAGAGATAAAGTCTACTAGGTAATTTTGGTAGAGTTGGACTTTATAGCGACTAGCATTCAGATAATTTTAACTTTTCATATGTTGGCTGTTCAAATTCAAAACCTAAAGCTTAGCATGTTTTTGCCCAATCAGCTGGGGCTGTAGAATACACCGACTGGACCTCTGCACTCCCAATGAGTGTCCTGGATATGACACTAAACAATCTGATGGTGAGGTTCCAGTGATGCTGGGGCTTAGGGGAATGCAGAGCACCCCTTCATTGCCATTGCTCCCAGGTCCACTATGGCCCAGAATGGTAGCACCTGATAGGGCCCTATCTATAGGTTAAATAGAACTAAACTGCATACTTATGCTAACCTGAATTGTTTAAAATGGAACTGAATGTTTTGACATTTAACTGTATGTAAACAAAATCTATTCTTATACTAAAATGAATTGGCTGAATTAGAATTCTTTGAATAAACTGAACTGATTGAAATAGAAATGTTTTAGACAATTAACCTGTGTACTCATGCTAAATTGAATTGTTCGAAATAGAACTGATAATTTGTATAAAAATGGATTTGGTGTTAAATAACCTACAAAGGTTGATATGCTATGAAACCCAAACAACCAACAAACCTAATATGTTTATTGAACTGACACATTTCTCATACTATGCATAATTAGAGACTGGTTTCAGCATAAAATAACACAACAAGGGTTGACAACCAACCCCTTATATTGTAAGGATAAATGTACCTATTTTCAACATTATCATTCAGTTTGATATTTTGTTTTCATTTTACCTGTCTTTTGAAAAATGATAACAAATCAACTTCCTGTTATATGCAGACTCAAATGATTATTCCAATAATTTTAAATATTGAATAAATTTGATTCCATTACGACAAAATTTTCAGATTTGCATCTATAAATATATCTGAATGATAGTGTAATAGATATGATATACAAGAAAATTAAAAAAAAAAAAAAAAACTTAAAAAACTGAAGTTGATCTTGAAACTATTGATGAAAATAAAACAATTTTACCTCCAACTTAGGGTAAGAAATAAGACTAGAAAACTCTAAGTGTATTTATTAAATTTTCAGAAAAAAGAACTTGCTGAGCTACCTCCTCTTGATGAAGGCAAAAAACGTGTGGCTCACCCTGGAGCAGCTTCTCGGGTGACAAATGACAGAGTAAGTATTTTTAATTTTCTTTTATAATCATACAGGTGTATAATTTTTAATCTGAAAACTAAAAGCTCTAAAATGCAATGTTTTTGCTATGAAAAAATTTTTCTTTCCAAAGCTTTTTTAACTACCAATAAAATGTTTGTTACTAATTTTATGGGGTTTTTATTTTATTTACCTCTGATAAACTAATTTATATAGTCTTGATTTATTTCATCATTGCGAATATTTACAAGTTTAACTGTGAAAACATTACCATTCCCAAATAATTACCTAAAATGTCTATCCTATACACAGTACCTGTATTACCATTCTGATATCAAATTCCAAAAAAATGTCTGTTTCCAAGGATTTGCTGATTAGTGATTGTGAACAGTTGTTGAAATTCTCTTATAGCTTCAAGGAATGGGACTAAAAATTCTAGCTAATGCAAATTTAGGAAGAAAAATTCTTTAATGATATCTCTTAATTTGTAAATCTGTAAGAAATCAAGCAAAAATGTATACCACTTTCTTCTGTTAAATTTTTTTCTATTATAAAGCTTATCCATAACTTATGTAAAATACTTCATTTCAGTTCAACAATGATATTGTCCTTATCTGTCCTCCACCTTTTGCTCCACATATAAAATGAGCCTAATCTCATCATCATCATGTCGCGCTATCAGCCCGGATATTCCCGACCCTCTCTCGCCACACCACCCTATCATCCATTGCTTTCAGCCGATCCTCAGGTCTACATCCCGTATCGGCACATAGCTGCTGCATATAGGTCTGAGCTGGACTTCCTGCCTTTGCTCATCCATGTGAAGGGTTCTACAGGAGTACATCACATATGAGCTCGTCCCTACTTGTCCAGCAGTGTCCCATGTGTCTGGTTTGTCTAATTTTGATAGTTTTCATGATGGGTGGTAGGTGGCCATATAGCTGCTGCTTTGTAGGGTGCTGTCTCCAGGACTTGTTCAATATTGCTCGTTAGCATTCTTGTGTAATTGCCGTCAAGCTTTTTCTCCATCCATTTAGTTAGCGTCCATGTAGTGCATCCATATAGCAGTATCGATATGATCACTGCTTGGAAGAAACCTCGCTTCTCGGTCAGGTCTGACTTCCATATGACCATATTGATAGCTGTCCATGCCTTTGCTAGTCATGTGTTCATGTCAGTCTCAGTTGATGAGACACTACTCCCTAGGTAGATGAACTTAGTTGTCTAAATTTCTGAGACGAAGCTTGTTGATTTTATTATTAAGGGTTTTCAGACTATTGTCTTCATCTTTATTGTTATTTCCACAATGTTTTGGCGGGACACATGGCATAACGGTTATAGGCATTGGTTCCCTAAGCTTCTAAGGAGACAATCATCTGGAGGTTGCAGGTTCAATCCTGACTACAGGCAAGTAACAATACAGAAATACTTAACACTTGTACCCGGTTATGGCTAACGGAATCAGAACAGGTTGACCCCCGTGTATTCAATAAAGGACATAGTTTAAAGTTCCGTGAAGGTTCCCGAGTTCGACAAACACCTGAAGAAGGCCGGAGGACATATCAGCCAAAACGTTGTGGAAATAACAATAAAGATGAAGACAATAGTCTGAAAACCCTTAATGATAAAAAGTAGGTGAACTTGTTAACTAGTTTGAGTGCTATCGTTTCGTGTGGAGATGTCACCTGTTTGATTAAAGCACATATATTCCGTGGTGTAATGGTTATCGTCGCGGGAAATGTACACGGCAACACGAGTTCAAATCCTGGACAAGATTGGTTGCATTTCACATAGCACTAATACCCTTGGGAAAGGTATGAATCCGATTATTCTCCCTCCAGCTATTGGTAAACAGTAGGACAGACTAAGTTCTTCAGTCTTTGTGAGGCAACTAGTCTAGGAGAAGGAAAAATCTGAATTCAAACCTGTTAAACTCCGCCTAAAAAATTGACCTTGTGTCATATCCTGCCTGAGCGGAGGGATTGGTAAATATGATATATTCCGTCTTGTGTGCATTGACATGGAGGCCAATGCCTGCAGTGGCTCGTTCCAGACTATGTAGCAGGGTTTCGGTTTGGGCAGATACATTTGCCAGAAGCGCTATATCATCGGTGTAGTCGGTGTCGGTAATTGTTTTTGCGGGGTATCTTCTGCTTCTTTCTTTTGTTAGCTTGAAACCATTTTCTTAGATTTTATTGATAGATGTTCTAAGTACGTAGTCTAGATAGATGATAAATAGGTATGGGGCTAGTGTGCCTCCTTGTAGTACTCCTGCTACTATATCAAAGTAGTCTGTGTCTCCATCCAGAGAGAACAGACTTTTACTTTGGTGTTTCTATATAGCATCATTATGGCTGCGACAGTTTTCTTTGGTAGGCTGTAGGCGAGAAGAATTTGCTCCATCAAACCTCTGTGAATAGAGTCAAAGGCCTTAGTAAAGTCAACAAATCATATTGTTGCCTGTAGGTTTTTTGAGGATACACCTTCAAGAATTTGACAGTCAAAATTTGTGAGGTTGTGGATCTATTTCTCTGGAAGCCATTTTGGTTGTTCCTAAGTATGTTGTCAATTTTGGGTTCTATGCGGTTTCGTAGCAGGGCATTGTATATCTTGCCGCAATGGACGTAAGTGTTATACCTCGGTAGTTCTTGGCAAATCTTAGGTCGCCCTTTTTAGGGAAGGTGGGGATGCATCCCTTCATCCGTCTGTCTATAGGATTTTGATTATATATGGCATTACAGTGTCAGAGCAGTATGTCATCAAATTTTCTGGTCTTCCACACCTCCGGGGGTATTTCATCGAGCCCTGCTGCCTTTCTATTTTTAATTTTTCTCAGTAACAAGTTGAGTTCTTCTTGAGTAAACAGTCCTAGTTTGATGTCTAATTGCTTACTTATTATTCTCATGATTGGTTCATGAGTGACTTCCAGAGGGTTTCCAAGTAAATTCTCGAAATGCTGTTTCCACAGGTGTATTTGATTTTGTTGACTGGTAGCTTTCAGTTTAGCTTTGGCGGTGCTCTTCCTTCTACTCACTTCGTTTATCATTTGCCATGCTATCCTAGATTGTCTATCTTCAACTGAGTCTCTAATCCTATCGATCTTATTTTGTATGTATTCTGTTCTTTTAGGTAAATGTTAGCTAATTTATTTTGTGCCATTTTAAGTTGCAGGGCATTGGTAGTGTTTGGGTTCTTCCTGTTGCATTTGGAGGCAGTTTTCACGTTTGCATGCTTTTCTCTAACCACTAATGTCTCTCATGGAACTCTATATTTTGTTCTTTGTTTAGTTGGAATGAATTCCACTGCCGCCACTTGGTGGGCGTTGACAAAATTCTCATATTCTTCATTTGGAGTGTGTGTTTTTGTCTGTTCTTGTAGAGCATCGTATTTGTTTCTTAGTGCTAACGTATATTTATCTCTAATATCCCTATTATTTAGCAGGGCACAGTCATAGTGTACAGTTGTTGTTGTTTGGGTGACATTCTTTCATAGGCTCAGTCATATTTTTGCCGTGAGAATTCAGTGATTGGTGGACACACCCTCAAATGAGGAGTAAGCTTCACAGTTCAATGCCCTATTATTCCATTTCTTGTTTATAAATACATAGTCTATCTGTGCTTTAGTATTGTTTGGGTATGTGTAGGTCCATAGTTTTTCCTCCCATTTTTAAAAGTTTGTATTGAGGCATGGTACTCTATTTTCTATCATGAAATCTGTGAGATGTTGTTCATTTCTGTTTGACGAGTTGTGTAGGCTGAATTTGTGGTTTCTGTTCTTCCCAATTTGGGCATTCATGTCTCCACCAATGATAAGGACGTTGTGTTTCGGGATGCTACATACAAGAGGGGATTACTCATCGTAGAAGGCGATAAGTTCGGTTTCTTCACTACCATTGGTAGGGCTGTAGCAGGAGATTATTGTTGCTCTGGGGTTGTCATGAAAAGTAGCCACCATCATCCTAGGTTGTATTCTTTCTATGCTATTTAGTGATTTTAGGGCTCTTGGTTCTATAAATATACCTACACCTCCTACTGTGGCATTAACAGAATTTTTCTATGCTGATGCAGTGGCTAGCATCCATCCATTGCCAGTATTGTGATATTTAATATCTTCACTGTGTGTATCTGTGTTCTTGAATGCATATTATGTCTGTTATGATCTATGGCCGATGCAGTCAGCTCCGGTAGTTGTCCTATTTTATTTAAGGTTCTAACGTTGAATGTCGCTATTTGTATTGTTTGTTTGCATTTTAGTAATTTTTATTTGAGCCCAATCTAGGAAATATAAATTCAAGAGCAAAAGAAATTTAACAGGTGGCTCTTCTCATAAGTGTCTGGATTCTCTCTTTTTTGTGTTTTGTCTTTTTTGAGGTTATAGAAAAATAGCCCAAAGCCTGCACTAGTTTTTTTTTTCAGGTGTTCAGGAGACTTACATCCTCACTGCACAGCTTTATTTCCTTGAAGATAATGTTAGTGACAGTCCAGAACAAGAACCCTTAAAACAATGCACCACCTTGGTGTGTTGTGATGCCAAAGCATCTTCCAGATGAGCCTCCTTGCCCAGTCAGCTGGAGCTGTAGAATACATCAACTGCATCTCTGCAAAGGAGTAAGACCCCTCCAATGAGTATCCTCAATATGACGCTAAACAATCTGATGATGAGGTTCCAGGAGTGCTGGAGCTTTAGGGAATGCGGAGTACCCCTTCATTGCTGTCGCTCCCAGGTCCACTCTGGCCCGGAGTGGTAGCACCTGATAAGGGTCCTATCTATGGGTTAAATCAAACTAAACTGTGCTTCCTTCACTATACTGATTTTTGCATTTAAACTGCGTATTTATGCTAAACTGAATTGTTTAAAAAAGAACTGTTTTGACATCTAAACTGTGTACTTATGCTAAACCGAATTATCTGAAATAAAACTGTTTTGATATTTAACTCTGTGTATTGCCCAGTCGGCTGGGGTTGTAGAATACACTTCTGCAGAGGGGAATGCAGAGCACCCCTTCATTGCCATTGCTCCCAAACCCACTTTGGCCTGGCGTGGTAGCACCTGATAGGACCCTATCTATGGGTTAAATAGAACTAACAGCATACTTATGCTAAACTGAATAGCTTGAAATAGAAATGTTTTTGGCAATTAAACCATACCTACATTTAAACTGCGTGCTTATGCTAAACTGAATTATTTGAAATGGGACTGTTTTTTGACATTGAAACTGTACTTACACTAAACTGAATTGTTTAATATAGAACTGTTGTGTTATTTAATTGTGTGTAAACAAAGTTTGTACTTATACTAAACTGAATTAGCTCTGTTTGACTAAACAGAATAACTTGAAATAGAAATGTTTTTCACAATTAAACTGTATTTACATTTAAACTGAACTGTTTGAAATAGAACTATTTTGTAAGAAATGGATTTGGCGTTAAATAACCTACAAAGGTTGATATGCCATAAAACCCAGCCAACCAACCAGATGTGCCTCCAGTTACTATGATGGCACCAGGGCTCTGTACTTCACCCTATCTACTAATCCTTTACTTTGAATTGTTACCATCTTTGCATCACAAGAAGGTAGAATTGGGCATTGTGTAAGCTGTCAATAATTACCCTTATCTATCTTGAATAGACTGCCAGAATTTAAAAAGTATCTTACTGCCATGTGTATAGGGCATCGATTTGTCCATAATATAGATGTTTACTATTTACTCTATCCGGCTCATTGACCTAGTGGGTAGAGTATTTGCCAATGGTCCGGGAGACCTGGGTTCAATTCCAGGTTGAGTCATGCCAAAGACTTTTAAAATGGTACTTGATATCTCCTTCCTTAACACTCAGCAATATAAAGTATGTATCAAGGGAAAAGTGGAGCAATCCAGGGAAAGGAGTAGTGCCCTCCCCTAGTAGCTATTGAAAAGGGAGCCTTCGGGTCACCTTCGACTACGGTCGCCAACAACAACTATTTACTTAGGTGATTTAAAAATGATCTTTTTTTTTTTTTTTTTAATCATATTTATAGAAAGAAAAATTCAAGCTCTTCATTTCTGAAGGAAAAAAAAAAGCAAATATTGGTATCATGCATGCTATTAATTTGAAGTTTTCAGCGGTCAGATTTTATGGTAGCCATATTTTCTCCCTCTTAGAAATCAGTTTTTATACCAATCTTATAGTTTGACTTTGGGTCCTGTATCAAACTAAACTATGTAGATTTTAATTAGTTTAATTAGTATAGGGAAATATGGCTATTAATTCACATAAATTTTGGCAGCATGTAATTTTTTTTAGGTTAATTTACAAAGAAAAAGTTAATTTCCAGTTCTTGTACTGCTTGATTGATTTTTTTTTTTTTTTTTTTTTTTTTTCAAAGAAGTTTACTTTTTGTAATAATTTTATTTGAAGGATAAGTAGAAACATGTTGGTTTCTGTCTCCTGCTCTCAGTTTAACTAAAGCATGATTTCCTCATCAAATTTATTCAGAGCATTGAGAACTAAAAACCTCTCTCTTGGATTATTTTTTCCAAAATGACATTTAATCTTATTGGTATATTAAAATTCAGATAATGGAACAATGCAATTATATTGTTGTACAGATGATTAATGGAATATTAAGTTGACCCAAGAAAGTTACATAATGTCTTTTCTTTTCTCTTTGGCTTGCCCAGTCAGCTGGGACTGTAGAATACACTGATTGCACCTCTGCAGAGGGGTGAGACCCCCCCCCCCAACGAGTGTCCTGGATATGACACTAAACAATCTGATGGTGATGTTCCAGCAATGCTGGAGCTTTGGGGAATGCGAAGTACCCCTTCATTGCCATTGCTCCCAGGTCCACTCTGGCCCGGAGTGGTAGCACCAGATAAGGGTCCTATCTATGGGTTAAATAGAATTAACAGCATACTTATGCTAAAATGAATTGTTTGAGTAAAACTGAATAGTTTGAAATAGAAATGACTTTTACAATTAAACCGTACTTACATTTAAACTGCGTGCTTATGCTTAACTGAATTATTTCAAATAGAATTGTTTTTTGACATTAAAACTGTATTTACACCTAACCGAATTGTTACATACAACTGCTTGAATAGTTAGAAATGGAAATATTTTTGACCATTAAACTGTGTACTTATGCTAAACTGAATTGTTTTAAATAGAACAGATTATTTACATAAAAATGGATTTGGTGTTAAATAACCTACAAAGGTTGATATGCCATAAAACCCACCAAACCAAACCTTTCTCTTTGGCATGAGCTGCTAATACTGTTTCAGTGTCAGTTGTAGTTGTCAATTAAACTGTACTGGCAATACACTGAAGATAATCTGCTCATCAGTCAATTTACTACATATAGTGAATGGGGATATATACATATATATGTAAAAGAAAAAATTAATATCAATGTGAAAAGATAGAAGTGTTACATGATGTATTCTAAACTTCATGTTAGCTGTCTTGTTACAATGTAATAAAGAAATTCAAAGAAAATGTTAGATTTAATTTTTATTGTTTTTAATTTTATTTATAAGTAAAAGAAAAAAACTATTTTCCCCTCTATATTCAAGCAATAGAACATCAATGTAATGGATATGGCATTTGCCTGTCCTTCTCTAGGTCAGAAAGTTGAATCATAGCAGGATTCATTTAATACATTTTAGTGTACAAACAAGCAGGATAATATTACATATGTTAGAAAAATATACGGCTGTATTTATCAAACAGTTTATTAAATTTGCTCTCTCTCTCTCTTTCTTTCTCCCTAGTTAAGGAAATTAGCACGACCAGCATTAGCACGTCCAACTCCAGCACAAGTAATGCAAAACCGTTTCTTGGAGAAACAAAAACGGTTAGCTGCAGAATCCAAGTTACAGAAGGAAAAATCTGTAACTAATTTACCCTCCAGTGTAAGTATATTTATGACTTTACAATTTCTTTTCATTATTCAAAATCATGCATACAAAAATTGATTTTGATACAAGGATGCAATCAAAAAATTTTGATACAATGGATCAATTTATTCAGAAAGGTAACGTTGTTCACCAATGTACCCAAAAGCCCCCCCTCTACCCACTGTTTAAGCTTGATTAAATATCATGATTTGGGTAGGGGTCAAATTGATAAAACAATAGTAAACTTAAATTCAATACGGGTTATTCCATGTCAAAACACCAGCAAAAAGTTTAGATCTGCAACCACTGACACCCAATTTCTTCAAATTTGGCTCAAATGTTCCCCTTTGTGGGTTAGGAAAGTGTGCAAAATGGTGTGCTAGATCTTACATTCTGATTTGGGGGTGGGGGTATAATTTTCCTATTTTGTCTCTAAATTAATGCTGCACAGAATAAGTTTTTTTTGGGTTTTTTTTCCAAGAATACCTCCATTCATTCAATATTACTGAAATTTGGTATGTAGGACAAATAAAAACTGTAGAATCCAAATATCCAACTATTTTAACTCTATACCTGATAGAAAATTTTGTTTTACTCGCCAAAATGCATGACTCCAAAATCAGCAACTTTTCACCTTATGGTCAGACTGTAAAAAAAAAAATGTCCTCTTCAATTTTTATCATATTCTTTTCCTTACATCTACTGTGCCGCTCAAATTCACCAAAGAATTCTGTGAAGGGTTCAAGTCTACTTTAGAATATCTGACCCTGCCAAATTCAGTTTTTCCTATATATATGCAGGGTTTCAGTGAAAGATGATTAAAGACAATCATCCTAATGCTCTATGACCTCTCAAATGTTGATATTGTACTCAGTGGCTTAAAATATTCAATAATATTGTTTTTATTAATTTAGAAAAATAACACTGGTTTACAAAAATAAATTTTTGGTCTGAGGCAAGAATGGGGATAGGTGTTTTTTGTTAATTTGGGTGTGCTGAATTCAAATTTATAGTTTTGCTCTATCACCTCTAGTTTTCTGGCTTTTAAATAGTTTCATTTTTGTATAAACAGAGAATATATGTGCATATTTCAAGAGTTGCAGCAGCTTATAACAGATAAAACAGGATAGATAAAGAACACTAATTGAATCAATATATTGGATGACACAATTCATAGTACCACAGACAGTCAAAAGTGTGTTTTCTTAGAAGATCTGGTGTATTTTGCCTCCAGGATGTCATGCAAGAGCATCCAGCAGAAGTCTCCCATCATGCCGGGGTTCCATTTGCCTTGATAGTTGCTCTCCATCTTCATAATGTCTTGATGGAATCTTTCTCCATGCTCATCACTCACTGCTCCAAGGTTTGGTGGGAAGAAGTTGAGGTAGGAATGGAGAAAATGAATCTTGAGTGACATTCGGCACCCATATCCTCGTAAGACTTTAGCAACTTCTCAATACAGGCTTGGTAATCTGTTACGCGAGTGTTACCAAGGAAGCCACTACAGACTGACTTGAATGCTTCCCATGCTCTCAGTTCCTTTAAGTTAAGAAGCTCCTCAAAATCAGTATCCTTCAGCACTTCTCAGATGTGAGGTCCGACAAAGATGCCCTCTTTGAGCTTAGCAGCACTAAGACCTGGGAACACAGTAGACAAGTGTTGGAAGGCAGCACGATTTTTGTGCAACGCCTTCACAAAATTCTTCATCAAACCAAGCTTGATGTGAAGAGGGGGAAGAAGCACCTTATTCATGTCCACCAGAGGATTCTCCTTGAGGCTGTGTTCGCCAGGAACAAAAGTGCTTCTAGGCCCCCAGTCTTTCTGCTTGTAATGCTGGGATACAGCTCGACTATCCTAGAGACGGAGAAAACAACAGTACTTTGTGAAGCCTGTTTGCATACCCATAAGAAGACCAATGACCTTATTTGTTCCGATTCCTGAAACTGGTGATCCTTACATCTTCCTGGACTAGGTTTCACTGTTTAAGCCGAGAAGCCAAGTGCTCTGACTGCTGTTTTGATTGATACAAATCACGAGCAAGATCATTCAGGTTTTCTTGTGTGATCCCGTGTGACTCATTGCCACTTGTTCCTGAATATGTAGACTCAATATCTTCCAAAGATATTGACTTGGCAGAATCCTCCCTTGAAGGCATTTCTTCATCTGATGAGGAAAGAAAATCCTTATTTACTGGAGGTGTGGGTACAGGAAGATCATCTGATTGGGGAACGGGTCTCATAGCAGATCAAAGGTTGGGATATTTGATCTTTTTCCTAGAAGATGCATTGAAACCAGTTACATTAGTTAAACAAAAATAACAATCATCTGCATGGTTTCGTGGCTCTCTCCAAACCATTAGGACTGCAAAGTTGAAAACTAAATGTGCATTTGAAAATGTAATACTAATATTTAGTAACCCAAAAGATGTGTAACACGAGAGTTGAGGGACACCAACCTCCTGCGCCGCCTGCGAGACAACCTCTTCCAATGACTGCCAGAGTGTGGATTGGGGCCTACTGCCTTAACTGTCAAAATCCGTCTTATATATATATATATATGATGTAATGCTATCACTTACATTTAGTGCATAATAACTAAAAAATAAGCCATAAGTCTCACAATATTAGAATTAACCCTGAATTCATATACGCCTTTATGTACTGTGATGAGTAAAAACGGAATTCAAATTTGAATTCGGCACCCTCAAATTAGGTAGAAACTTGCCTCAATTTCTTTGTTAACCAATGTAATTAAATATTTTTTGCAGATATTGCTTTTTGTATGAATAGATCATCTTTAACAAGTGGTAAACATCGCCTCATGCATGGTAATCAACAGTGCATAGCATATTTGTAGATGGTACTAAACATAAGAAGTTGAAAGAATTTTTTTGTAAATTTTATTTTGATAAATCCTTTTCATGAAACAAAAACATTTGATTTTTTATTTTTCATTCTCAAAAGAGTGATAATAAAAATGAATGTGAATCTCTTTAAATCATAGAATATTTGTAGTTGGCACTAAACATATTTATATAATTGAAAGAAATGCTTTCATCACATTTTTAAATTCTTTTTCTATATTTTTTACAACTTTTCAGAATTATTTTCATGCAACAAAAACTTTTGATTTTTTTTTTTTTTTTTTTTTTTTTTTTTCCATTCAGAAGAAAGTGATAGTAAAATAAATATACAAAGAGTCTTTAAAACATTACATTCTAAAAACTACACAGTGTACTAAATTTTGTTGCATATATAGACTAAATTGTTTAAACATGGCCTCTAGTAAGGTAATCAACAGTGCATAGAATATTAGTTGATAGCTCTAAACATATTCATGAAATTAAAAGAAATGCTTTCATTACTGTTTGTGATCTATGTTATAATTCTTATTTTTAAAATTTTTTACAAATTTTAATGATCAATTTATGGAACAAAAACATGACTTTTTCATCCTGAAAAAAATTGATAAGAATGATTAAATGTACAAAAATTACTTAAAACATTTTAAAATTGTATCAAAGAGTTTTTTCCATTTTTATCTAGTCACTAAACTCTCTTTGACCTCTATCTTAATAGGGGTAAGATCTGTGATACCCAAGTCATAAATGTAATAAAGATGAAATCAGGTCAAACTGGGAACTTTAAATGACCCTCCTATGACCAGGACTGGCACCAGTCTGTCTGGTCCTGAAACATCAGTCACTTAACACCCAGTATCCAAGGAGAAAGATGGCATTTTCCTTACTACTTGGATTTTTTACTAGCACACAGGATAATAGAAGTACAGTGGGTTCTTTGTTCAGTTAAAGATGAATTTTTCTAGTTGTACTGAGCTAACAGTTGAAACATGTCATGGTTTATTCCATGATAAACAGGTTGGATTGATTTTAGTTGATCAGTTGAATACAATGGATGTAAAGCTTATTTCCTATAGAACAGGACTTGATGAGGATAAAATACAGACAATTTGTTACCATCACAAGCAGAGCATCTTGACTAACTATGAATAGCTTGAAAAGAGATGTCCTAATCCATTTAAAAATCATAAAAAGTGAATCAAAAATGGTTTAAAACCAATTTCATTGGAGATGGCAGATGAGGCAAAGGCTAAGTTGGTACTAATCCCAAATAAGAAACTCTGCCCTAATTGTCGAATACAAATCTGCAAACTTCTTCATAATGATGAAGTATGAAGAACGAAGACATGTATCAGATAAGGAAATGAAAGAGCTTGATACAAGTACTTCTGCAGAAACAGAAGAGAAATATCAATGAATGTTTCTCTGCTATTGGAATTTCTCCACAGAAAACAAAAGGGCTTCATTACTCTGGAAAAGATTTAGGTAAGAGAATTTCTTCTGCAATGTCTAAAGATCAAAGTAGGCAGGTCATTGAATGTTGACTGAGCTGTTGAATGATGAGGCTTTGAAATTCAAAAAGGAGATTTATAAAATGATAGAGCTTCTTGTAGCAAAAGTGAAGACTGTGGAATCAACTAGAATGATAATATAGATCTTGACACTTATCCTTATCGACTAGTCACACATGGACATGTTTGGTGTTTCAGAGCATTTTGTATGCAAGGCTTGGAAATTGTGTTCAGAAAGAGCTATTTTAGCTGTGCCAGAACCAAAAAGGAGCAAGTCTTTGCCTGCTGATATTGCACAGTTAGTGGAAGCATTTTACCAAGATAATGAAGATACTTGACTGATGCCTGGCAGGAAAGACTACATTAGTATTAAACATAATATTTATCTGCAGTAGAGACTCATCTTGTGCAACCTAAATGAGCTCTTCCCAGACTGTATCCTTTGGGTTTTCAAAACTTTGTTTCTAAGGTTAAAATGGTGTGTCCTTGCTGGTAGTGCAGGTATACTTGCTGTATGTGTATGCACTATCTACCAAAACATGAAATTATTACTAGAGCCACTGAATGTATCATATCAAGATCTCTTGTGGACATAAAAGTGAGACTAACGGTAGCTCTCGACAAAAGAGGGTTCGTTTGTGTCTGGCGTGCAGGTCAGTAATCTGATACGAAGGAAGAAACACCGCCATTATGGGGTGAAAGAAAAGAAAAATACTCACCACTGTTTCAATAATCCTCCTTCAGCCCATTCTAAAAGAAAAAAGAAGGAGGCCCCCAACCGGAATTTTTATAGGCTAAGGAAATGGATTATGGGTAGAGTGACGTGAATAAAAACTGACTCGTTTTTTTTTTTTTTGTTTTTTTTGTTTTTTGTCGTCACTTTTTCTCGGCAAGAAGCAGAAGCAGGAAAGAAGGTGGAAGAGGAACGATAGAAGCACAGAGAGAGTGAGAGAGAAAAAAGGAGAGTGAGAGAGTGGAGGAGGAACGCAAAGAGGGAAGTGGTGTAGCAAGCACTTTAGACTGAAATCTAAAGATTCCGGGTTCAACACTCGGGGAGATCATCCACCCTAAAACTACATCTCTAAAAATATATTGTCTGTAATACCAGTAACAGTGTATGATTCATAGGTACCCAAATTGTCCTAAATCAGGGCAGATTGAAAAAAAATTTATGACACCGTCAAAGGATATATTGATAATGCTAAATCAATAGCATTCTCCCTATGGACAACAACTGACCGATCGACTTTGACAGCACAAAAGGTATACTGTCAAGCTTACATTGATTTAGTTGTTTTGTTGACTAAAACCCAATTTTGGTACTTAAAGCAAAGAAAGGAGGGTATTAGTGATAACGAAGTTTTGTTCCTGGAGGATTGTGCTGAGAACTACAAATTTGTAGTTCAAAACAGGATCCAGAATTTTTATTGGAGTACTTCACAATGTACTTTACATAAAGTGGTACTTTACTTAAAGCTTAAAAATGCAATGTTTCTGCATTATGTCAAGTGGCAACTCACATGTAGCATTTATTTATATGGTACAGAAAAAAATTGAGGTAATCAATATTGAATATTTTATTGATGGTTGCACAGTACAATGCAAGAATTATAAGAACTTTGCCAAATTGTGCCATCATCAAAAAGATTTTAGACAAGTCATTGTAAACAACCGTGTGATGGCAGAGGTGGGACAGTGTAAAAGATAGTGTCAAAAGAAAGTCTCTGAAGACAAACTACCAAACAAATCCTTTCCACAAAATCTGTTAGAATATTGCAAATCTGCAATTGAAGGTCTCCAATTCATTCTGGTTGAAAAGGAGGAGCCTCACCATGAGATTCGAAAATGCATCCACAGCCCCAGAAACATGAAGTTTTTATCAATTCATTCAACTCATCAGAGAAATATAATAGCCATTGAAACAATGTTGCGAAGATGAAAACTGTGACCTGATATATGATTTCTCTATTGGGGCCAAAGAAAAACCAGTAAAATTTGTTTCAGGATATGTTTGTTGCAATAAAATTTATTTTGGCATGGTCCTGGAAATTGCTACAGAGAATAAGGATTTGCTGATTAAGTTCATGCACTCAGCTCTTCCAACACATTCATTTTACTGGAAAGAGGATTTTAAAGATATATTTTGTGCCATTAATGAATGTTTTGTGCACTGTTAATGTGTCCTTACTACACCAAATGGTAGTTTATCATTTGTCCAAGATGGATAAATTATCTGTGCAAAAAAAATTATATCCAAAACTATTTAGTCTATACGCACAACAAAATTTGTGCACAGTGTACTTTAAAATATAATCTTTTAAAGACTTTATGTATATAAGTTTTTATTTTCACTTTCTTCTGAATGAAAAAATCAAATGTTTTTATTTCGAAAAAAGTAAATAAAAAATAAAAATGAAAAAAATATGAAAAAGAAATTGAAAAAAAATACAAACAGAATTTCTTTCAACTTCATATGTTTAGTGCCATCTACAAATATGCTATGCACTGTTGATTACCATACATGAGGCAATGTTTACCACTTGTTAAAGACAATCTATCCATACAAAAAGCAATATCTGCAAAATTATCTTTTTTAAATTAATAAAAACAATATTATTGAATAGTTTAAGAAGTCACTGAGCACAATATTAACATTTGAGATGTCGTGGAGCATTAGGACGATTGTCTTCAATTATAATCTTTCACTGAAATCCTGCATATACATAGGAAAAAATTGAACTTAGCAGGGTCAGATCATCTAAAGTAGACTTGAACTCCTCACAAAATTCTTTGGTGAATTTAAGTTGGCCTAGTAGATGTTAGGAAAAGAATATGAAGATTGAAGAGGACATATTTTTTACAGTCTAACTGTAAGCTACATAGGGGAAAAGTTGATTTTGGAGTCATGATTTCAGTGAGTAAAATAAAATTTTCGATAAGGTATAGGGTTAAAATAGTTGGATATTTGCATTCTACAATTTTTATTTGTCCTTCATACCAAATTTCAGAAATATTGAATGTACGAAAGTATTTTTTTAAAAAACCCTGAGATTCTGTGATGCTGCACCGCTTTAATTTAGAGACACGATAGGAAACTTAAAACATCACTCAATAAATCCCAGGCCTAACTAATAAAACAACAACTTTTAGGCAAAATTCGATTTTATTCATCAACACAGTCTCCTAGGGTGATACACTGATTCCAATGCTTCTCTAACAATTTGATGCCTCTTTTGTAGAACAATTTCTTTGGCCTCAAAATACATCTCAGTTTCTGATATCACTTCTTCATTGAAGCCAAATCTCTTTCCCTGGAACATTCTTGTGAAGTCTACAAACTGCCAGAAGTCACTGAGGACCAGATCTGGAGAAAAAGGTGGCTGCAGAAGTAATTCAAAGTGCAATTCACATAGTTGTGACATGGTGCATTGTCTTGGTGAAAGAGCACTTTTTTCTTCATTTGTGGCCATTTTTTGGTGACTTCTTCCTTCAAACGCACCACTAAGGCTATATAATATTTGCTATTGATGGGTCTTCTTTTCTCAAGGTATTCGATGAACAAAATACCTTACGCATTGAAACCTTTTAACTGCTCGCCACCGGTCCTATTTCTCTGTTTCTTTCTCTCGCTCTTACTCTCACTTGCTGCGTCAATACACTGGTTTGCACAATTCTGCTGCAAAGCAACAACTGCCCCTCCTCACAATGCTTCTTTTATACCAGTTCTGGCTGACCGAAATTTGTATATGTTGCAAACCCAGTCCCACCAGAGACGAGATGCCTCACCAACAAATTGCACTCCCAATGACACTCACGCTTCCGTTTTTCTATACTTTCGGTACTCTACACGCAAGACACATTCACACCATTTTTGAACTTTGAGGTAGGCCATTTTGCTCGTTACTTCTTGTTTCTTTCTTTCGGTGAAAGGAATTTAATTCACACAGCGTCGTTGTCACATTTCATTTCTCATGTTCACTCAGTTCACCGCCTGTTGCTGAATTCACGTAAATGTTGGCTGTTCTGCTTGCATATACAACACACCACTCGTCTCTTTGAATGACAAATCTCAGTTGGTTTATCAGAGATAGCAATCTGCGGGTTCTGCCTTTCAATTTCACTACACGCATCCCAAAATACAAAGGCCAAAACCTTGCCTGCAGATGTTTGCATCTTTGGTTGCTTTGGACGGCTTTTACCTGCTGCTGTCCACTCAGCTGACTGCCAATTTGTCTCTGGAGTGAAGTGGTGGATCCATGTTTCATCCATTGTCACATAATTACGCAAAAACTCTTTTTTGTTGTGTTGAAACACCTGCAAACAATGCTCTGAATTGTCGACATGTTTTTGATGACCTGTGCACAAATGTGGCACCCACTTTGAACACAGCTTTTTCATTGACAAATGTTCATGCAAAATGGTGAATACACTTCCTTCTGATATTTTCAACTCCTCTGTTATCTCCTGCAACTTAAATTTACACTCAGCCAAAATGAGTTTGTGGAGTTTTTTGGTGTTTTTTTTGACAACTGCTGAATTTGGGTGACCTTGAGCTGAGCGTTCAGCATCATTTTTTTAATTTATTTTTTTTTTTAGATTTTTTTATTAATGGTGCCATCTGTATGTCAGACTTGGGACTTATTGAGTGATGTGTTATACCCCCCACCCTCACCCCATTCAGAATGGTAAAGTCTAGCACAAAATACTTAGTCAAGCTTCCCTAACTCATGAAGGGGGAACATTTGTGCTGAATTTCAAGTAATTTGGTGTCAGTGGGTGTAATGCCCTGGTGAATTGACATGAAATGACCCATAAAAGAGAAAATGGAGTTTAAAAAACTATAAGTCAAAATGTATTGAAAACCAGAACAAAGACATTTGAGTATTGATGTCAAAATTAACCTGTAGCCAGGATTGTTGATGGGTAAAGAGAAATGAATTTATCATCTAAAAAGGAAAGTGTAAGTTAATGATAAAAACAAGTTCACTATTGTTTTGATGATACTAATAAGTGTAATTAAAGTATGTTTTGGGGTGTCCTCATGGTGTAATGGTTAAAGCCATGGACTGCGGAATCGTAGTACGCGAGTTCGTACTCCAGTCGCGCTATTACGTTCACTTTCGGGCAAATACCCTTGGGAAAGGTATGAACCCCCTTATCCTCCCAGCTATGGGTTAAATAGTACCACTAGTGTTCTTCTAGGAGAATGGCTTTGGCATTAAATAACCTACAAAGGTTGATATGCCATTAAACAAAGAAACCAAACCTAAAGTATGTTTTGGCTCTTACGATTGTTGACAGATTACTAAAGACAATGAACCAGTTTTGAAAATCACTCAATCATTTTGAGTAAAATTGTCCAGATATTGGAAGAATAAAAATTAATTTTTGTATACTGGCAGATTGATGAGGAAGAAGAGGAAAAATATACAAGATCTTAGTTTGAAGATTGTGACAAAAGCTTAATTCACCAGTAGCAAAGAGGCTACAATGTCTAGCATGCCTGGTCTGTCATATGCAATTTTGAAAAATCATGTGCAAATTGGACATGTCTGATATAACTGGTGAAAGGTACACATGCTCATTAAGAGCAAATGAATAGGCTGTGGATTTGTTTGATGGGAGAGCAATTTGTGTCTGGCTTAAAAGAGCTGAACGTACAAAGGAAAGAAGAAACCCCTAGATTTTCAAAGGCTGACAGTATTGGGAGGCAGGAGAAAGAGACACTCATGACTATAGACTCACCATAGAAGAGGTAGAGAAGCCCAAAACAGGATTACCAACATATGTGCACACCACATTTCCACCTGTCTATTACAAGTTGTTTTGGCCAAGATGGTCGACAAATTCATCCTGAAATTTATCTCCTCTTTGATGGGTCTGTGGTGGAGTAGGTCGAGAAAGTGAAGCTGGTGTGTGACTTATCTAGGGTCAAGTGGTTTGTTGTATTTCCCCTTAGTCTAATAGGAGGAGCATTCATCATGTAGTTGCAACTGTTTTAAGGGGAGAAATTCGATACAGCCCAAATCAAGATTGCATTTACTGCTTTTTGCCACTGACTGTTTCATGTTCTATTAGCTGTTTGACGTATGTAAGTTGCATCCAGGTGAGACCGTCTATTTAGCTGAAGTATTGGACGTTTTTTATACCTGGACTTTCTGGCCCCATGAAGAGGCACCAACCATTATTCTCCAAGGTGGACACTCTATCTTTTGAAGAGCTGGTGGCTTGGGCGATCGTGAAAGAGGAGTCGGCAACAGAGGAATGAATCAGACCTACTGCACAACCCACCCAGATTAGATATCCTTTAACATGGGTCCATCTGGAAATATTACTTGGTACAGATGCTTTGGACCCAACCATTTAGCTAGGGGGAAAAGGTACTGTCTAACCAAGTTAAATGTAGAATCACTGGTAATGTTCATGCTTGAGGTTATGTTGATATAAGACAAAATGATAAGAACGACGTCTGCATATATTGCTGATATATACATTAATAAGGATGATTCTTCTGGATCCAACCTTGCTGTGAGCAGGAAATAGCATAGTGAAGAGATGTTACCAAACCATTAATAACATAGCACAGAAACCATACACATGGAATCCATGTATTGGTTGATATGTTTACCTTGTCTGCATCAGCTAATATGATATGCTGAAACCAAGTTTGGTTGGAAAAAAACGTTGACACCATCTCGCCTGAAGAAGTTGTGCCAATACAAAGTGAAGGATGCCATTGGAGTGAAAAAAAAACCCACAGGGCCAGTATACATCAAAATTTATTTACAATGGGCTGTGTCACCAGAATTAACAGCCCATAGTTGGCAATTGTTGACATTACACCTTGGCACATGAAAGACCTGCAGTCACAGGTTAATTCAAGAGAATCAGTGGACTTTATTGGAGAGGGATGTATTATTTGAACTGGGCTCCAGTGCAAGTAATGGTGGCACATCAGAGAGCGAAGGAGGAGTGGAGCCAACCCTTAGTGCACTATATCGTGGATTCTAACTCAAGCACCTAAAAGCTCAACTGGAGAAGTAGTGACTGTGCCACTGTGAAGTACTAGGTTAAAAAAACCTCACTTCCCATGGGGAGTGTTACAAAAATTTGACTCGCTCACCAATTTGCTCTGTTGGCTGGGGTTGTAGAATATGCCAACTGCACCTCCACTGAGGGGTAAAGATGCCCCCCCCCGACACACACACAAATGAGGCTGCCTGTTGGCCATGAGTGGCAACTTTTAATGCATGAGGTTGGGATCCTGGTGACTGAGCAGTCCATGACTTGCAACACTCCACTTTAGCCCTTGCTGAGTTAAACTGGTGGTTGGAGAGGTCCAGTCCAATCCAATCCATCAGCCAATTATGTCAGCCCTATTTCAGATTTTGCAAAAATCTGAATCAGAGCAATGGCTGTAGGGTCAATCATGCCGAGGAAAAACCTATACCTCTTCTTGTCCCTAGGTAAGTAATTATCTTAGGAATGAAAACCCAGGAACACAAAGTAACCCTCTATCATCAAAGTGAGTATACTGATATTCCGTAGCAAATAGGGTTCCCCTGAGGTATATCCCCAAGTGGGGGGTCCAGGGTGGGTGGAGAGCATAGTCAATGAAACTCCAAACTTATTTTATGGCTTTCAAAAAAAAGAAGCAAAAAGACCCCATTATGAATCCAAAAAGAACAATACTCCAAAATCATTGTGCTGCAATCAAAAGAACTCCCTCTCCATGAGAGACTAAACATCTAGAGGTGTGGTACGAACAAAGATCAATCCCTATGCTCAATTACAGAAATAAGAGATGAATTAAAACAAAGAAAATATAATCGATGTCAAAAGAATCATAATCAGAAAATTGAACTAAACCATCGACACAAACACTGATGTACTAACTTTTAACAGCCTAAAACCCCCCACCAGAAATAAAAATTGGTTACACATTGCAAAAGTTGAATAGTACATTCCAAATCCCTAAAGGTGCCACAATTGCCGAAAATATAAACATTTGAAAGAAGTTTGCTCAAGAAAACTAGTATGTGTAGAATGTGGAACACATGAATCAGATTACGTAGAAGATACTTGCACTAATAATCTGAACTGCAGCAATTGCAATGAAACCCACAAAGCAGATTCAAAACTCTGAAAAGTCTGGGGGAAAAGAAAATTTTAAAAATCAAAGTTACCCTGAACAATACCTTCTTAGAAGCAAGAAGACTTGTGGAAATGCCCTTCATTTAACCTTTTTGCTAAAAATCACAAAACCACCTCCAAATGAAAACTAAGTTAACACTCAAATAAAAACAAAAAATATAAGAATTAATAAATCTAATAAATGAATTACAAAACCAAATTAAAACCCTAAAAACCAGAATTCCTAATATAGAAAAAACCCCTGTCAATAGACCAAACACCTATAACAAACAGCCATTACAAAAAAAAAGAATGAAACGCAAGCTATAAAAAGTTTGATAGTGAGGCTTCAGTAATGCTGAAGCTTTGGGGAATGTAGAGTACCAATTTATTATCATCACTCCCAGGTCTACTCTGGCCCCGGAGTGGTAGCACCAGATATTGGACAAATAGAAGTGTTTAACATTTAAACTTATGATAAACTGATATGTTAGAAATAAAACTGTTTGATCATTTAAGTTTGTGTAAACAAATGACTTATGTTCGATTGAATTGTTACTGATACATAGCAATACTTGAAAACATTAAACTGTGTGCAAACAGATGATTAATAGTAAATAGAATTATTCATATTAGATAGAAATTTGTGAAACCATTTAATTGTGAAAAAAAAAAAGCTCAGGCTTGTTTGAAAATGTTATGTACAAAAATGTATGGAAATCATATATTTGTGTGTGTGTGTGTGTGTGTGTGTGTGTATATATATATATATATATATATATATATATATATATATATATATATATATATATATATATATATGACTTGGCATGAAATAACCTATGATGGTTGGTATGCCACCAAACCATTTAAACCAGTGGTTTTCAAAACAATTTTAACAAACAAAAATAGTTAACATTTATTTTTCAATCACAACTAACCTGTTTAATGAGATGGGTGGGCTTGGTGCATTGCAATCAAACTGTCAACATCAGGATGAAGGTTTGTCAGGAGCACTCTCAGATCACCATGCTCTGTTATGTTGAGTTTGTTTCTTTGTTTAGTGAGGAGCCTGGAAACAGCGCTGAATCCCCTCTAAACCTGGTAGGAAGTCGGAAAAGCAACGAAAAACAACTTGATGTCTTTCCACAGGGTTGGGTAGTGTTTTGGGATCGCTGTTTGCATCCAAAAGGCTTGGTAAGAGGTTTTGAACTTTGGTTTCAGATCCTTGTCATTTTGCAAACTTACAAGTTCCCCTTCTAGATGGGTTGGCACCTCAGTGCTGGGTTCAGTAAACGGATCAATCACCCAACCAGGGATTTCAAGAGAAAATAGGTCGTTGAATCTGACTGACATATCCCTGTGGAGTTCTGCTAAATGAGCGCAGTACATGGCAATGTCATCGTCCTTCACTCCTGTTTTCTTCTCCAAGTCAGACAAACAAGGAAACTGACGGAATTCGCGGCATCCAAGGTTCCTGCTGTAGAGCTGTAATTTTGAGAGGAATGCCGAGAGGGCGGACTTGGCTTTGATTAATGAAGTGTCATCACCTTGCAGCTGCAAATTCACTTCATTGAATTCGGAAAACATATCAGTGAGGTAAGCAATATCTGTCTTACTCGATTTCAGTTTGTCGTAAAGCTCAGGGTTGGATTCTTGAAAAAAATCCAGAACACTGTTAAACAGTGTGTAAAACCTTTTTAAACAGTTACCTTTCGACAACCACCTAAGTTCTGTATGGAGAAGCAAGCATTGAAAATCTTTGTCATTTTCAATACACAGCTGATGGAACAGTCAAGAATTGAGAGCATTTGCTTTGATTTTGTTGACTGCAATAATTACAGTTGATAAGGATTCATGTAGCTTCTCACTCAAATTTTTTGCCACAAAGTGTTTTCGATGCATCACACAGTGAACTGTGTGGACTTTCAGAACAGCTTTTTTCAAATAACTTAGAAATCCACGGTGGCGACCAATGATGGACAGGGCTCCATCTGTAGCACATGTGATGATGTAAGTGGAATGCTTTTTTTCTGGAAATAGTCCTCCACAGCTCGATACACTGATTCTCCTTTGGTATCTGTTTTCAGGAGACGTGCAGACAATAATTCTTGACACAGTTACCCACCCTTGATCAAGCGTATATATGTGAGAAGTAGTGATTCGTTTCTTGGAAGAGTGGATTCGTCCAATTGCAAACTGAATTCAGTTGTCATCAACATCTTACTGAGGGTCTCTTCGACATTTTCAGCCATTTTATCTACTCTTCATTGAATTGAGTTGTCACTGACAGGAATCGATTTTATGACTTGTTCAGGAGATTTGTGCAAGACTGTTTTAATAACCTCTTTAACTGCAGGCAGAATCAGTTCTTCTCCTATAGTGTGGGGCTTGCCAGCTTTCGCTATTAGCAAAGAAATGTTGTAAGAAGCCATCAGACTGTCACCTGAATTTTTCGATGAGGAAGTAAACATATTCATTGTTTTTGGCTTCAAAAATTGATCTCGAAAAGAATGAAAAAACACTAGTGTTTTACCAGATTTATCAGGATGAATCTTCTGTAAATGTTTGAGGAGCCTAGACGGCTTCATTGCTTCATTAGAAAAGTTTTTCTCACAAACCAAGCACATGGGTTGTTGTGGATTGGTCGGTGATTGTAGAGATCATTACTTCAGGTAGTCCACAGAGTATTGCCTACACTTCTTTTTCGATGCTCCTGGGGTTGCCATGTATGTATGCTGCCCTGGCCAAATGTTAATAAACATCTTGCTTAGACAGCCAGAATAAACTCGGACTCATGCATAAAGGAACACTAATTCCAAAATTATGAAAGAGAAATTTATTTCTACGTGAGACAGGTAAATTTCTGAAAGAAAAAAAAAAAAAAGTTTTCACTGCGATGGAGGGGAAGAAATAAGTAAAAATTTCAGGGGAGAAAGAGAAAGGCAAAGAAAGAGAGGAAGGGAGGGAAAGTAAGGTGACTGTAACAAGTAGAATTTTAGTTTACTAAGTAATAAAGTGGGTAAAAGTGAGACAAGTAGCATGGCAAATAAGAATAATATTCCAATAATATTTAGATTGAAGGCAACAAGTAGGAAGTAAACATGGTGAGATAAGGCAAATGAAACATACCAGTCATGTTGAAGAGGTTACTGAAGCGAGAAGGAAAGAATGCGTGTTGTCGGGAAGAAAAATGTCTGGCGGAATGGTTGAAAGTCCCATCGAGAAGAATAAGTCTCGTAGCTTTCATGATGCCGAGAGTTTGGGATTAATTGATAAAGAGATGATAAACTCCCAAGAGCAGAGCTTAAGGCAACCTGAAAGAGAAATAAAAGTAACGGAGTTAAAAAGGGTCAAAAAGTTTAACATCGCAGCAAGAAAACAGGAAATAAACAAAGGGGAAAGCGGGGAAAATTGTCCCTTACGAAGAGAGTTCTGGATTCAGACGTGACACATACATCTAGTTGCAGCGACTGGGGGACACTTACTTAAATCACCCCGTTTTTCCGGCCTTTCTATCAACACCAACGTCACAGTTTACTGTAATTGCTCCAACGCCCACTTTGAAAACCACTAATTTAAACCAAGATACAAAAAGTAGACATTGATCAACTTCTAGAACAAAGGAAAAAGAACATCAAAACCCAACTATAGTAACTAAAAACCAATTTTAAAATATTGAACAAATGGAAATTGAAACACCAATAATCTCAGATATGAAAATAAAATATTCAAAATCCTCAAATAAAACCTATGGCACACTGTGAAATATAGAAAACCACAACCAAACCAGCTTTATAACAAAACGGACCATACACACTAAATAAACTCATGACCAAATACCAGAATACTGACAGGATAATCCAATGGAACAGCCATGGCTACAAGTCAAATTACAATGAGTTGCATCTGTTAATAGCTGAACTCAACCCTACCACTATATGTCTCCAAGAAACTTTTAAAAAGTTGACAAACCAAATACAAAAACCTTTGAACAATATGACTACATATGATACTAGACAAGAGCTTCAGTTGGAGTATCAGTCCTTATTAGGAAAAATATCCCCCAAAATAAAATCAACATCAATACCCACGTAGAAAGCAATTGCAGTGTCTGTATCCTTATATGAAACTATCTCCATTTGCTCATTATATACATCCCTCCTCATGACCCTATATAAGAAAAAGAATTAAACAATTTGATAAAACTCCTTAAACCATTCATCTTGATGGGAGATTTCAATAGCTACAACATGATATGGGGAAGTTAAACAACTAACAAAAGTGGCCAGACCTTTGAAAAAAAAAATCATCAATTGCAATAATTTCTGCCTCTACAATCAGAAATCTCAGACCCACCTTGACCCATCCTCAGGTACATTTTCTGCCATAGACTTATCTCTGTGACCAATCAATCTTAATAGACTATAACTGGAGTGTATACAAAGAGCCCTGTAGCAGTGACAACTACCCAATAATAATAGAACACTCCGAACCACTAACAAAACCCCCACGGTAGAATTTTAAAAACATAAACTGGCACTATTACAAAAATTTATGTCTTAACACACTAATCCCAGAAACATACAAATCAAGAAACCATAAAACATTTTACCAGCACTCATTACCATAGCCCATAAAACTATCCCCAAAACATAAACCATGGTGGATAGATGAGTGCAAAAACATAAGGGAATGTCATGCAATCCTCAAGAAATTTAAAATAAACCTCTCATCAGAAAATCTAAACAAAAACAAAGAACCAAAACTTGACATATCATCACAGAAGCCAAAACATCCTCCTGGAGAACCTTCATCTCAAAAATAAACTCCAATACCAATCCAAAAATAATTTGGAACTTTATAAATAAAATGACAAAAACAACCCAATAAATCATCTCTCTTAAAGAAACACAAATGCCATGAGTGAAAAACACATAGCCAACCTAATCACAGAAAATTTAGGTCAAGTGTCATCCACGAAAAACTACTCAAATCAATTCTACTCAAAAAAGAAAAGAACCTATAAAATTCACCTCTGACAGTATCCAAATGTAACAACTCAGCCCCTGGTCCAGATGAAATACACTACACCCTCCTCGAAGAACTCCCAACCATATCCCTGAAATATCTTCTAGATATATACAATATCAATCTGGTAACATCCCTACCTTATGGAAGCAAGCCACAACCATCCATATCCTCAAAAATCAAAAAGCTTTCTCAAAACCTACCAGTTAGACCTATAGCTTTAACTTGCTGTACTTGCAAAACTCTTGAAAGGATGATCAATCTAAAACTGACATGGTTCCTTGAATTAAACCACCTCCTCTTAAACCTACAAACCGGCTTCAGAGCCAAAAGGAGTACCGTAGCCCAAATAGTCTACATAGAAATTCTAATCAAAGAAGCATTCATCAAAAAGGAATATCTGGCTGCAGTCCTTTTGAAATTGAAAAAGCCTATGACATATTATGGCTATATGGCATACTTTTGGCCTACAAGGCAGACTCTTCATCTTCATAAAACACTTTCTAGGAGACCAGACCTTCCAAAGACGAATAAACAGTGCACTCTCTGATTCAAAACCACAAGAAATAGGTATACCTCAATATAGCATCCTATCTGTGATCCTATTCATGATTAAAATTAATAAGATAATAACCTGTCTCCTCCCAAAAACCAACGGATTTTTATATGTCAATGACTTCCTCATTTGTTACAGTTCCAAAAATATGGCTACCATAGTAAGAAAAATGCATCAACAAGATATCAAAATCAACCATGAAAAATGGTTTTAAAATCTCTAATAACAAAGCCAAATGCATACACTTCTGCCAAATCCACAAAATTTATAATTAACCTGCCTTAATACTAAATGGTACTGAAATACCCATAACCCATTAGTACAAATTCTTAGGTATTACTCTCTCCCCCATATCAAATGACTGAAGATCAAATGAAATTAAACTATCCGACTCCCGAGAACCATAACCCACACAGATTTGGAGTGCTGACCAAAAAAAAAAAAAAACCTTAACCAAACTATACAGATGTCTAATATGATCAAAACTTGATTACCCCTGAGAACTTGAAACCAGGGACTCAGTTTTGCCCTAGGAGCCTTCACTACCTCTCCAATTGAAAGCTTTCATATAAAAGCTACTGAACTCCCACATTCTTTGAAAAGATATAAACTTGCACTCCAATACTAGACTAAACTCATCTCATGCCCTCAAAACCCTGTCTATAACTGCATCTTGGAAATAAGATTTAAAAACCTGTTTGAAAATAAAGCAAAGGTCATCTAAACTTTTAATTTAAGAATCCAAACCCTTCTAAATTAAATAAAAATCAATCCCAACATAATGCATAATACAATCTTCCCAAAACACGTGCCATCCAAGAGAAATTCCTCAACATCCAAAACAACTTCCCATATCACCACTATGTCTATACAGATAGACCCAATGGGATAAAAGTTAGCTCTGCGACTATCTTTCAAAACCAAGAACTGGTATAATGTCTCTCAAATGTGAATCATCAATCTATAGTGCAGAAGTCATAGCTATTGACTAAGCCATGAAATGAACACTCTTTCTAAAAAATAATAGTATCATTCTCACCTGGATACCAAGTCATGTTAGTATACATGGAAATTAAAGGGCAGACAAAACAGCAAAAAAACACTCCTGCCAAACATATCCAATACAAAAATTCCATACACTGACCTAAGACCAATCCTTAACAAATTCATACTCAAGAAATGATAAAAATCTTGGAATGGTCAAACACAAAACAAGGCCAAACATATAGTACATAATATAGGTGAGTGGCCTGCAGGCTACAGAAGAAATAGAAAAGAAGTAATACTCTCTAGTCTTCTCATTGGCTGCACCCTCTTTACCCACTCACACCTCTTAAAAAGAAGACACCCCAATATGATCCATGTGCCAAGTACTCCTCACAGTCAAACACATTCTCATAAACTGCAGGAGGTTTAGACAAATTCACACAAAATACTACCAGACAAGCAACTTAAAGGGCCTTCAAAAATACCAAGCCAGAGAAAATCTTGAGCTTTCTAAAAGAAACCAACCGCTTCATCAAAATCTAACCAAATATAATAAAACATATTTCAAAAACCCGTACCCTAAATCCTCATATATACACAAAGACAAAACCAATCTAACCCTTTCTTGGATTAAATAACCTACAGTGGTAGATATGCTGTTAAACAAAACTCACTTACTACTAATAAAGAAGCTGCAATATTTGGTCTACTAAATGCAATTTGGAAAAACGTGTGAAGCTAACATGTATAATATAACTGGTGAAAGACATGCAAGCAAATTAATAAAAAAAAAAAAACTGCTGATACATCAGATGTGCAAGTGATTTGTGACTGTAGTAGAAGCAAACATAAAAGAAAGAAGGAAAGCCTAAATTCAAAGACAAATGATTTTGAGAGGTGGAAGGAATAGATTCTTATTGGCTAGACTAGTCAGTGAAGTTGGAGAAGAACCCCTAAACAAGATTACTGACGTGCAGACCGCATTCAACTTGTTCAAATTTCAGTTTCTTGCCAGATTTATTAGATATTTTGAGAAACTCTTAAGTAACATCAGTTAGTGATTACCTTGTTATGGCAGTTAGAGAAGACTGATTAATGAGAGTATGGAGAAAGCCAGGCATGGACCAAACAGAGCAATCCTGATAAATGAAAATATGAGCAGATGCTCTCAAATGTTAGTGAGAGGAATCTGATGAATGGGAACACAAAGGTGTCAGGCATGAGATAATCAAGGAAGCTTTATGGGAGAGAAAATAAATTCCAATTGAGTTCAAATAAGCAGTTGCTGGAGATGGTCAGAATTCAGTGAAATTATGTCCATCTAAGTCCTTCATGAGCCTACCTCTGATGAATTAAAGAAAAAAAGTGATTTTTAACTCCAGAAATAATTAAGAATTGAGAGGAGTTGGTAGACAAAATCATTACAGACCTGACAATTTGATAAGTTTCACTTGGTGTCTCAAGCTTTTTTGACCAGGATGTAAAAAATTATACCACTAATGTCATGGGACATTGAAAAATTATAGTGTTGTAGCTGAGAGAAAAGTTAACTCAGCTTGTACACCCAAACTAGAATAAACACTTATTTTTATATTTCATTAGTGGTGTTTAAAGGTCTGTTTATTTCATTTGTGACCTCTGATCTTCAATTTGACATGAAGTTGTAACCAACCCCTTCAAGTGACTGTTCAGATCTATATTGATAAAACTAACAAAAATGTGTCCTTTAGGTGTAAGTACTTAAGTTTTAAAGTAAGAAAATAATTGGAATCATTTTGAGATGAGGCTTCTTAATCTGAGAATTAATTTTATATTTATTGCAGACTTTTTGTCCTCATCTTGGTATAAAAATAAAAAATGAATTCTCAAATTAAGAAAATAATATTCAATTAGAAAGATTAATGAAACTATATAAGAATGGTGCTCTGTCATTTGGAGCTGACAGCACTTCTACAGAGGGGTATGACTCCCCCAACAAGTGTCCTAGGTATGACACTAAACTGCATCTGATGGTGAAGCTTAAGTCCTGTAGCTTTGGGAAATGTGAGTATCCCTTCATTGCCATTTTGGCCCAGTTGGCTGGGGCTGTAGAATACACCAACTGCATCTCTGCAGAGGGGTAAGATTCCCCCAACGAGTGTCCTGGATATGACACTAAACAATCTGATGGCGAGGATCCAGTAATGCTGGAGCTTTGGGGAATGTGGAGAACCCCTTCATTGCCATCACTCCCAGGTCCACTCTGGCCCGGAGTGGTAGCACCTGATAGGGTCCTATCTATGGGTCAAATAGAACTAAACAGTGTGCTTATGCTAAACTGAATTGTTTGAAATAAAAATGTTATGACATTTAACTGTAAACAAAAAAAACTCTACTTATGCTAAACTGAATTGCTTGAAACTTTTTTCTAAATGACTTAATTCAGAGTTAAATGTACCAGAAAAGGGCTGATACACCATTAAAAAAACAAAACAACCAACCCATTTTCATTGCTATTTACTCCAAGATCCTCTCTGACCTGGATTGGTAGTGCCTGTTCAGGGTCTCATCTTTGGGTCAAATAAAACTGTTTAATCCATTTACTAAAGATTATTATTAGTTACTTGAAATCATAAATTGATTGTAGTAGATAGGAATACCTGATATTTAGAATTACTAATGTTAAATAGCAATACTTGAAACCAATTAACTCTATGCAAACAATTGAGCTCTAACAATTCATTTAAATGATAAAGTTGCCTACATTGGCATGATGGTTAGTGTTTGCCAATGGCCCAGGCAACCTGGGTTCAATCCCAGGTGGAGTCATACCAAAGACTCAAAAAATGGTACTTGATACCTCCTTGGTTAATACTCAGCAATATAAGGTATGGATCAAGGGTAAAGTGGAGCAATCCAGAGAAAGGAGTAGCACCCTCCTCTATACCTCAGTGTTGTAGCTATCGAAAAGGGAGCCTTCGAGTCACACTCGACTAAGGTCGCCGACATAACTTACTTAACTATTTGCTTACAGATCATGCATAAACAGGATTTGGTGTTAAATAACCCACAAGGGTTGATAGGTCATAAAACACAAGCCAACCAACTAAGAACATATAAAAATCAGACTTATTTTTATTTTGATTGATTTCTTTTTGTTTAATTTATTTGAAACTGAAGGGTTATGATGGAAGAATTGAACAGCTTGGATGCTAGTTTTTCCTCTCGCTTCCACCTTTAAATTTTCCTTAACTAAACTAGAATAAAATTAGTTATTACTTTTTGTTAATGGATCTCTTATCAACAGGATTTTTGCTCATATTAAAACAAAAACCTTGCCCAGTCGGCTGAGGCTGTAGAATACACCGACTGCTTCTCTGCAGAGGGGTAAGACCCCCCCCCCCAACGAGTGTCCTGGATATGACACTAAACAATCTGATGGTGAGGTTCCAGCAATGGAGCTTTGGGGAAAGCGGAGTACCCCTTTATTGCCATCGCTCCCAGGTCCACTCTGGCCCGGAGTGGTAGCACCTGATTTGGGTCCTATCTATAGGTTAAATAGAACTAAACCGTGCTTCTTTCACTATACTGATTTTTGCATTATACTTAGCTGAATTAGAACTGCTTGACTAAACTGAATAGCTCAAAATAGAAATGTTTTTCACAATTAAGCTGTACTTAGTTTTAAATTGTGTGCTTATGCTAAACTGAATTATTTGAAATAGAACAGTTTTTGACATTGAAACTGTATTTACACTAAACTGAATTGTTATATATAACAATAACTGCTTGAATAGTTTGAAATAGAAATGTTTTTAGCAATTAAACTGTGTACTCATGCTAAACTGAATTGTTTTAAATAGAACTGATTATTTACATAAAAATGGATTTAGCGTTAAATAACCTACAAAGGTTGATATGCCATAAAACCCAACACCAAGCCAAACTAAAATAAAAACCAAACAATTAGAAATTAATAAACCCAACAAATATTTATTAAAATCACATTTTTTAAGATCAGTATGCAAATTAGCCTTCCCATTTATACTGGAAGCCACTACTCTCCGGCACATAGCGTTAATTTGTTGTTAGTCTAGCACTGGACCACCTGGCATACATGCTGGGAGACAAGCATAGATTTACATTGCACTAGACCTTTGGGTCTAGTGAATCTATGACCAGCAAAATCACCTGGTTTTGTGCAAGGAGATTTAGCAAAGGCTAACATAGTTCACATTGCACCTAGTGATCTTATGACCAGCATTAACTTGCCCAGTCGGCTGGGGCTGTAGAATACACCGACTGCTTCTCTGCAGAGGGGTGAGACCCCCCACCCCACCTCCAATGAGTGTCCTAGATATGACACTAAACAATCTGATGGTGAGGTTCCAGTAATGCCGGAACTTTGGGGAATGCGGAGAACCCCTTCATTGCCATTGCTCCCAGGTCCACTATGGCCCAGAGTGGTAGCACCTGATAAGGGTCCTATCTATGGGTTAAATAGAACTAAACCCTGGTTTCTTGACTTTACTGTTTTTTGCATTTAAACTGTATTTATGCTAAACTGAATTGTTTAAAATAGAACTGTTTTGGCATTTAAACTGCATACTTAGGCTAAACCGAATTGTTTGAAATGGAAGTGTTTTTGACATTGAAACTCTACTTACACTAAACTGGATTGTTTAATGAATATAGTACTGTTTTGACATTTAACAATGTGTAAACAAAATATGTATTTATACTAAACTGAATTAGCTGAGTTAGAACTGTTTGAATAAACTGAATAGTTTGAAATAGAAATGTTTTTAACAATTAAACTTTGTACTCATGCTAAACTGAATTGTTTGAAATGATTATGGATTCGTCGTTAAATAACCTATAAAACCCAACCAGCAGCTCATGTGTCTTGTGTGCATGTGTTGAAATTGATTACGGTATTCGCTTTTCAATAAAAAAAAAAAAATATTCGTCTCTGAGGAGTGGGGGGGTGATAATATTAGTTCGCAGTTTTATGGGCAAAGTATCTTAACTTCCAACTTTCTTCTCCTTCGTCCAGTCCCTTCTTTCTCTCTTCTTCTCTCTAATTAATCGCTTGCTCTCTGGTGTTCGTTTCTCCCGTGTTTGTCTTAGAGCCTACTTTTATGCAACAACAATTTGCATACGATGTAGGCCTAGTCTCTACATATTCCGCTCACTACTATTCTACATTTTTTCGATTTTCGCCGACATTGAATTTAAGGTAAGCCGCCTTATTTCTCTGCTCTACATGCCAAACAAAGTCTTGCCCTCTTTCTGCTGGAATCTTCATTTGACTCTCGTTCACTGTCACAGAGCAACCACCACCTCCTCTAAATTTCCACTATAAAAAAGACCTTGTGTCAAGTCCTGCTTAATGGGAGGCATGGATAAATATCTACAGCCCACAGTATTAATGTGCTGTTCCAGTCTAGCACCTGGCATATGTATCGGGAGTCCAAACAATGACAAACATAGATTCGCATTGGGAATTTATGACCAACATGGTCACCTGGCATGTGTATCGTAAGACTTAGCAATGACAAGCAGAGTTCACATTGCACCTGGCCTTTAGGCCTAGTGAACAGACAACCAGCATTGACCAGTCAAGGCTTGTGTGTAACCGCCTAATCCCCACTATAAAAAAGATCTTGTATCAAGTCCTGTTGGTTGTAGGCAGCATAGATAGATATAAGGCTAACAGTATTAATTTACTCTTCCGGTCTAGCACTGGGCTACTTGGCATATGTGATGAGAGTCCAAACAATAACAAGCATAGATTCACATTACACTAGACCTTTGGGTCTAAGTGAATCAATGAACTGCAAGGTTGACTGGCATACATGCTAGGAGATTTAGCAAAGGCTAGCATAGTTCATATTGTGCCTCATGATCCTATTTCCAGCATTGACCAGCAGCTCATGAGTCTCAGCTTGTGTGCAACCACCTCTTCCCCTAAATTCCTACTATTAAAAAACCTTGTGTCAAATCCTGACTGGTGGTAGGCATGGATAAATATCTATGGCCCATGACATTAATTTGCTGTTTCAGTCTAGCACTGGGCCATCTGGCATACATGCAAGAAGGCCAAACAATGACAAGCATAGATTCACACTGCACTAGACTTTCAGGTCTAGTGAATCTATGACTAGCAAGGTTACCTGGCTTTATGCTGGAAGACTAAGGAGTAACTTTATTTGAAATAACTTTCTTTTTACAAAATTGTTTTGAGGCGATGACTAGCATAGTGCACATAGCACCTGGCCTTTGGGCCTAGTGAACCAATGACCATCCTTTGAATTGTATCACACAAGTCTTGGCTCAGGTCCGTCTTTCTTCTCTCTTAAATCCCCACCATAAAAAAGACCTTGTGTCAAATCCTGCTGGGTGAGAGACACAGATAAATATTTGCATTAATTTGCTCTTCCAGTCTTGCACCAAGCCATCCAGCATAAGTGCTGGGAGGTCAAACAATAGATTCACATTGCACTAGACCTCCAGGTTTAGTGAATCTATGCAGCCCAGTTGGCTGGGGCTGTAGAATACACCAACTCTCTCCGAGTGTTCTGGACATGACATTAAACTATCTGATGGCAAGGCTCCAGCTTTGGGGATTGTGGAGTACCCCTTCATTCCTATCGCTCCTCTCTGACGAGTGGTAGCATCTGATAGGGTCCTATCTATGAGTCAAATAGAACTGTTTGACTGTTTAAACTGTCCTAATAAATGACATGATAAATTGAATAGTTAGAAATAAATGTTTGATCATTTAACTATATGCAAATGAATGAATAGAGTTGAATATCAATACTCGTAACCACTTCACTGTGTGCAAACAAATGATTAATATTGAATAGAATTATTTATATTAGTCAGCAATAATTGAAACCATTTAACTCTGTAAAAACAATAGCAATACGAGAGTGCAATCAAATTAGTTGTAACTCATTTAAAAAAGAAATTATTCACTTACAAATCATATATGTATATCTATTTAAATGTGTGCAAACAAATGACTGACATTACATTGTTACTGTTACATAGAAATACTTGAAACCATTTAACTGTGTGCAAAAGAATGAGCTCAGGCTCCTTTAAAGATATATCTATAAAATGAGTTTACAAATTATATGTACTTAATATATATGTAAAAATAGGATTTGGCATTAGATAGTCAACAACGGTTAATATGCCATAAAGCCTAACCCAGCCCAACCTAACCAATCCCCTCTCCTAAATTCCCACTATAAGAAAGATCTTGTGTCAAATCCTGCCTGGTAGGAGGCACAGATAAATATCAGGCCCACACTATTAATTTCCTTTTCTGGTTTAGCACCAGGCAACTTGGCATATGTACCAGGAGGCCAAACAATCACAAGCATCAATTCACACTGCACTTGACCTCTAGGTCTAGTGAATTTATGACCAGCAAGGTCACCTGGCATACATGGCAACCTGTCTTGGTGAAGGAAAACTTTGAATTCAAACCCAGGGTTGTAGAATATGTCAACTGCCATGAGGTAAGCAACTTCACCTCATCCCCACCCAAAACTATGAGTGTCCTATTTATGACACTAAACTATCTAATGGTGAGGCTCTAGTCCTGGAGCTCTGGTTAATGTGGAGTGCTCCTTCATTGTCATTACTCTCAGGTTCACTCTGACCAGGAGTGGTAGTATTTATCACAGTCTCATCTATGGATCAAATTTAATCATTTGCTCTACTTGAAACCATTTAAATGTGCAAACAAATGATGAATGCTAAACTGAATTATTAATATTAAATAGCAATACTTGAAACCATTTAACTGTGTGCAAACAAATGATTCATATTAAATTTGTATTAGTCATTTGGAGTATGTCTTTCAGATGTCTCCTGAAGAATATCAAACTTCTTTCTTTCAGTTATCATATGATGACTTCTAGAATTACTATTAGTGAGTATGGAGCAGTCATATTGTAAAGCTTCAGTTTTTTGTCTTATTTCGGCACAGATTCTGGTACACCTTTGTCAAGACAGCTCTCTGATCAGAAGATACTTGTTTTAAAAAAAAGGAGTATACCTTACAGTTCGCAGCATAATTTATCTCCTTCTTATCTATGATGATATAATCTAGCTGTGGTTTAGAGTTACTTGGGTAGGTGTAGGTCCAAAGTTTCCTCTCTTTTTTGTAAATTGTTATTTCGGCATGCTAGATATTTCCCATTTCTTTTTGATGAGTTATGTAAACAAAAATATATAGTATAGTAGATTTGATCTTAAAAGAGCATTGATCTTATATCTTTAGATTAACTAGTTTCAAATTTAGTTTCCCTTGTGCAATTGCATTGACTATTGATGCATTTCTTATTCATATTTTTCTCTGTTCGTCTTAACTCTTGTGAAATGGTTATATCAAGTAATGATGATCTTGAAAACTTCTGATTTTATTTAACCCATGGGATTTATTTTTTGCATTTAAGCCTCTTGGCCTGTTTCTGTGGAGAATGTTTGATTTATCACTCATTTTTTATTGTTAACTGTCTGGGTTGCCACATATTTAATCCTATGCTGCTGGCATCAGGCTTTATTGGTGATGGAAGTCAGAGTTCAAGAACTGTCCATGGACTGTGTACTGATGTTTTGTACTTTTATTACTCTAACATTATTGTGTTATTCTAGAAAATAAATATATTTTCTTTGTTGCAATCTGATTGTATTTGCATATATAATGGCATTGTTAATGTATCTTAGGTATTTTTTTTAATGTTATTGTTTGTAAAAGCACTTAAAAGTATTGCAGTAGAGGTTTCCCATTAGTAATGATAGTATTTTTTCCATAAGCCAGGTCTTCTTCTCATTAATATATTTCTGTTTTGTTTTTTTGTTGTTTTTTTTTTTTTTTTTGTTTTTTTGTTAGAATTGTCATTAGTAAAAACATTGTCTTTTCTATGAGCGATTAGTCCCTCTTGTCTATTTTTAACTATTCTCAGGGACCTCAAACTTATTAATACAAAAAGAATGGCCATTTTTCTTGAGAAAGACGCAATAGGTCAAAAGTAATGCCGTGGGAGTAGTCAGTAGTTTCACCAGCTAATAAGTATCTTGATAAACATTTTTATTATCACTATTAGTTTACATATAAACAGTAAAAACAAGTTTACAACTTAGGTTAATTAACTGCTATTACATTTATTTGATCTGTCAATTTATATTGAAGGGTTTTGGTAACATGTGGTAACCAGTAATTCTGTTTGGTTTCCAATCCTATAACTTAAATCTAGAGAAACCTTTTAATTATCAATATCAATTTACATATAAACAGTAAAGACAAGTTTACAACTAAGGTTAATAGTGGTTTATTTTTCACTTCTTCCTCTTGCTGTTTCCCTCTGGCCTTCTCTTACTACTTTCCTTCGTCATTCACCAATTGCTTCTACTGGAATGACCAGCGGATGTCTTTTTATCTTTACCCACTTACCTACAATGCATTACATTTACTTATAAGAAGCCACCTCTCCTTGTTTTTGGCTTTCTTATTAGTTACAGCAAGCACAGCTCGACCACATTCTCAGTTCCAACATGTCAGTAAGTATTTTTTTTTTACCATATGCTCCCCTCCCTATCTCAAGATCATCCTTACATTACATAATCTCATAACCAAATAGATAGATGCACCTCTCTTCCCAACGTATGAACTGGAGCCATTCTGTCACCACCACCTTGTCTCACAGTGTTCTCACTCTCATTTGGGGAGCCTGTCACTCGTTGCACATCAAGAATATGGTGAAGGGGTCCCATTCACAAAGATGTTATTCTGTGTCTGCACTTCATTTATCATCCCCCACTCCACGTCAGGTGGCTTTATCCAAACTTCTTCAATCTGAATTGAACCAGGCCACCTCACCTCAGCTTCCTTTTCAGGGATGACCCATAGATGTCTCCACTTGTACCGAAATATTGCTTGATGTGATATAGAATTCTCCTCTTGGCCTACCTGAGGGAACGTATGTACCAGTAGACTGCCTCAAGTGGTGATAATTGCTCCCTTTCCGTTATTGCCTTTACAGTCCTGTGAAGACTCTACAATGCCATTCCAACTAGGTCTGTACCCAGTCCTGTAGTATGTTCGCACATTCCATCTATTCAGCACTGCTTTGACTGATGCTGAATTGAAAGCAGTGCCATCATCCATTAGTATCTCCTCCACTGGACCTCTCTCCAGAATAACAAGGTTGCAATTGTTGCCCCTGTTTCTCCATACAACTCCTGCCATATAGCTATTCTACAATTCATCATTATAGTAATGCTTAATGTTAATTGCTAGTCTTGCCCATGAATTTTACTGGCCTCATGTGTACTTGACACAGAATCAATTGATTGGCATCGCTGGTGTGACAGGCACTCATGGAAGCACCTGAGAACCGCATGTGTGTGCTTTAGCCGGGCACACATTCGAAGATGACACTATAGAATGATGACAAAAAGGCAATCACTGGAATGGCCAGACTATCCAACTCGCGAGACAGATGGCAGATGAAAATAAGCTGCACCTTAAGATATATGGACCCTGAGATATATGCCACACAAGCTGTGTTTTTATATAAGTTATAGCCAAGCACAGTCCACACAATGAACTCTACCCACATTCATAATGGTATGTGCCAAGCATTACTTATAGAATGCTCCAATGTTCAATGCCCGCTTTTTGCTACTCAGCAACTACCAAGGTTGGTGCTAGATCGTGTTAGTGTCCATTTCCGTTGGCATTCGAATCAGATTCGTTTAGTTAGAGGACTTGCAGGCAGGTGTCGCCTTGCTTCACCGTTTCAGTTCTAGTTCCAGAGATAAGACCACAATAATAACGTGGAGAGTGAAGAGGAAAGTAGGTAGGGAAAAGGAATCACGGAATCTATTTCTTACTGATCCTGACTGCCTAGCAATCAAACTTTGCACTTAGAAAATGACAGTTGGCACACTCACACTACCTAATGCACAACTCTTCTAGAGACTGTTGGGTTTACTTTTCTAGCCCAAAAAAATATTCTCTCCTCACCGATGTACATCTCATGCAGCGTCTTGATGTGTTTATCTCCAATATTGCACATGACATATCCATTGTCCGCATCAATGGGAACTTTCAACTAGGCTTTTCTTACCCTTGTTAACCTCCAAGATCACAATGCTGACCTGAACTGTTGGTCAAACTCTTGCATTACATTCTCTTGAATTCCCAGTCGTCACTTTATGAACATCTCTGCTGCTCCCTTAGTCCATATCCTGCTCTCCTTCATAATTACAGACTCAACCAATGCCAATACAGTTGCTGATCTGTCTTCACCTCTATGTTCCTCAGTTTGCACTTCAATGCCAAATTAACACCTTTTATCAATGCCTCCAATTCTCCTAAATTTATGTGGTTAGCATCAGTCTTCTTCAACCAACCAGCATCCTCTGCCCTGACACTTCCAATATAATACCCATTACTATGCTACTTGCATCGCACTAAACGCCCTTGTCCACTTTCGGTTAATGCCACTTTTCTCTCAATAGGTCCTCTCCCTTCACCTCCTTGATAATATCATTCATCTTGAGTGTTCCACCACTCACTCAATTGTCCCATCTTATCTTCTCTGCTTGTCTCTTTACATAACTGCATGCAACCCTCAGCTATCAGGACCATTCAGCTAAAGGGTAGTGACCAACAAATTTCCTGCATGTCGAGAACAACTGCTTCCACAGCTCATCTGATTGCACCTCCGGAAACACAACTCTCTAGTCTCTGTATTCTTCTGCAACTTGAGCCTGAATGTTGTCCCTATAAATTAGCCAGCCTCAACACAGATTGTTAATGTTCATCTGTAATTCTTGAACATAATGCAGATTTATTTATTTTCATTGAGGGAAAACTACTCTCAGATGTATGTTCTTCTAAATATAGCTAGAATTCTCAAAGACAAAAAATTATTTGAAAATCTCTTTCATGAAACTGATAGAAATCCAGAACACCAACCTGTCTATAATTTTGCTTCAGTATGGTACTTCAAAACACAATAGACAGATGGACAAAGGAATGCATCCTCCCCTTCCCTAAGAAGGGCAAACTAGGATTAGCCAAGTACTACTGAGGTATAACCCTTACATCCATAGTGCCCAAGATATGCAATGCTCTACTACACAACCTCATAGAACCCAAGCCTGAGAACATACTTAGGAAGAACCAAAATGGCTTTCAGAGAAATAGATTCACGACTTTACAAATTTTGACTATCCATCAAATTCTTGAAAGTGTACATGCAAAAACCCTTGAGGCAACGATATTATTTGTCAACTTTGCCGAGGCCTTTGACTCCATACACAGAGGAAAGATGGGACAAATACTACTCACCTATGGCCTACTCAAAGAAACCGTCGCAGCCATAATGATGCTATATAGAAACATGAAAGTAAAAGTCCGCTCCCCAGAGGGAGACAGACTACTTTGACATTGTAGCAGGTGTACTGCAAGGAGATACATTAGCCCCATACCTCTTTATCATCTGTTTAGACTACATGCTTAGAACATCTGTTGATAAAATGAAAGAAAACGGTTTCAAGCTAACAAAGGAAAAGAGCAGCAGGTACCCCTCACAAACAATCACGGATGCAGACTACGCCAATGACATGGTGCTTCTGGCTAATACACCCGCCCAAGATGAAACCCTGCTACATATTCTGGAACAAGCAGCTGCAGGCATAGGCCTCCATGTCAATGCACGCAAGACGGAATATATGTGCTTTAATCAAACAGGCAACATCTCCACACTAAATGGTAGTTCTCTGAAACTAGTTGACAAGTTCACCTACCTAGGAAGCAGTGTCTCATCAACAAACATCAATACTTGACTAGCAAAGGCATGGACTGGTATTGATAGGCTATCGGACATATGGAAGTCAGACCCGACTGATAAAATGAAACACAGTTCTTTCCAAGCAACAGTCGTTTCAATACTGCTGTATGGATGCACTACATGGACATTAACTAAACATATGGAGAAAAAGGTTGATGGCAACTACACAAGAATGCTGCAAGCAATATTGAACAACTCCTGGAGGCAGCACTCCACAAAACAGGAGTTGTACGGCCATTTACCACTCATCACAAAAAATATCCAAGTTAGACAAACCAGACATGTGGGACACTGCTGGAGAAGTAGAGACGAACTCATACTCCTGTGGACCCCTTCACATGGATGAGCAAAAGCAGGACGACCAGCTAGAACCTACATACAACAGCTCTGTCCGATGCCGATACAGGATATAGCCTTGAAGACCAACTAGAAGCGATGGATGATAGAGAGAGGTAGCGAGAGAGGGTCAGGGATATCTGTGCTGATTATGTGTGACATGATGATGGTACTGTACTGAAACTCCAATTACATCTGAAATTTCTCAGAAACAGTATCAACATCATAAGTGGAAAAACAAAAACAAAAAAAAACTTTCAAATTTAGTATTGCATCTGTATATTCTTCCAAGTACTACCATTCAAACCTTTGCCAAGTCGACTGGGGCTGTAGAATACATCGACTGCACCTCTGCAGAGGGTAAGACAACCCTCACCCCCCAAACGAGTGTCCTGGATATGACACTAAACAATCTGATGGTGAGGCTCCAGTAATGCTGGAGCTTTGGGGAACACAGAGCACCCCTTTATTGCCATTGCTCCCAGGTTCACTCTGGTCTGGAATGGTAGCACCTGATAGGGCCCTATCTATTGGTTAAATAGAACTAAACTGCATACTTATGCTAAACTGAATTGTTTTGAATTAGAACTGTTTGAATAAACTGGATAACTTGAAATAGAAATGCTTTTGACTATTAAACTGTACTCATGCCAAACTGAATTTGTGAAATAGAACTGATTATTTGTTCAAAAATGGATTTTGCATTAAATAGTGTACAAAGGTTGATATGCCATAAAACCCAAACCACCAACCAACCATTCAAACCTACCTAATGTGACTACAAAGTTGTGATGTAAGCTAAGTTACTGATTGAAAGCTCTTTACCCATACCAAAAATTTACACTTGAAAGAATTCTCACTGTCATACATCATGATAATTTGCTTTGAACGCTATCAGTTTAGAATGTTTTAAATGGGCCCTAAGAAATAAGATTAGATATAAAAGTTAAAACATTTCCTTCAGGGGATTTTTTTTCCATAAACAATTAACTTTTTGCTCTTAAAGCAAAAACCTTTTAAAAACATTTCTTTGGCTGAGCCATCTTTCTTCAGTATAGTAAAACAACTCTCCATACTCACTATTTATGGTAAATAGTAAAGAAGTAAATTGTCTGTGATTAAATGCTCTTGGCCCTATAAAATTGATAATTTTAACAATTATACCCATAACACATTTCATTCAAAACCTTTTCCTACATCATATTTCTTGATGCAGAATACAATGGATAGCAGGCATAAAAACATGAAGACAGTGATAAGATTTTCTTTAAGAAGGCCAATTAATTTACCTTTTCAGAACACATTGCAGGTGCATCATCTGTTGCCAACCAATCAAACCTTTATGTTGATTGCACATTTCCAGTTGTCTAAATATCTCTCTTTATCAGTGTTTCTTTCAAAGGTAATAACTCTTTAGTAGCATTAAAATTTTTGTCAACTTCTCAAATTTTTTAAAATTCTAATATCAAGTTTAGATTTTTTTTTTTTAATTCAAAATTTTCATTAATTTTATTGAACAAAATCTCGTTTAACTTTCTTGATTTTGCTGTGTTTATCAATAATTATCTTTTCCACATTCAAAATTAAATTTTTTAATTGTGCTTGAACATGTTGCAAAAATTATTTGAAATTAGACTAATTGCTCAAAATTATAAAAGCTTTTTGTTTGGTTTGGTTTGGTTTCTTTGTTTAATGGCATATCAACTTTCATGGGTTATTTTATGCCAAAGCCATCCTTCTACTTAAGGATGGCTTTGGCATTAAATTCTTTTAGAAGAACAGCAGTGATGCTATTTAACCCATAGCTTGGAAGATAAGGAGGTTTATACATTTCCCAAGGGTATTTGTCTGAAAGTGAATGTAACAGCTGGAGTTTGAACTCACTATGATTCTGTAGTCCATCACTTTAACCAAGAGAAAAACCCCAAAGCCTTTAATAAAATTACTTTAAAGTGGTTTTTTATGAAAAAGCTTACAACTTTTGATACTGGAATTTCCATAAGTTCTACTGATCTTACAATAATTAGAAAGGTTAGAATTATAAATAACTTTGTAAATAACCTAATGTAAAAGGTCAATAAATGTTGAAATCAGAAACAAATATTAGAACTAATGTCATCTACTGTACACAGTTTTTACAAATATTTCTATGAATCTCTTGTAAAGAAAAGGGAAATAGAATCCTGTAAATGTCTGCTAAAAATGTGTATATAATCAGAAACTGGTTTAAAGTGACCTTTTTACTCAATAGCATTTTTTGTATTGATAAGGTTATAAATATTCAATGATGTAATCAATATTTTGTGATAAATTCTAAAGAGAAAAAATTTGTGTTGCTCTTAAAATGAATGCTAAAATTATTCTTATTGAATAAAGAGATGGACAACATGTTATGGGTAACATTGCTCTAGACAAATTTATTAGATGGAAATATCTTTTAAAGAATAAATTTTAAAATAACATAAATTTAGCTTATAATTTTTTGGTGATACCAATTTTCTAAAGATTATAAAAAATGTCATTGTTGAGAAAGTATTTGTATAATTAGAGCCAATTATTTAGTATACTTGAACATAGCTGATTTCTGTAAAGATGATTTAGTATTTACTAAAATCTATCAGAGTGGGTAGTGTAATGGCTATTGCCAAAGAAAATAAAATCAATAAGTTCAAATTCTGTCTGAAGCTGTTTGCATTTTACTTCACACTAAGGTATGAATCTTCTCCTCCTATCTTAACTATGGGTAAATAGTAACACAAATAGGGCTCTCCAGCATTGGAAGGGTGACTGATCTTGGAGGATGAGAATTCTGAAACTCTCTCCCACCAATATATATCATGGACCAGTGTTGTAATATGAGGTTCATTTTTCTCTGTCTTTATAAACCATAGAGAAAGCTTAACTTTTACAACACACAGGCTGTTGATTGGTAAAGTTGAAATGATGTACATAGGTTAAAGTTGCTCTTTGGTTGTATGTCTTACTCATGTAGATGAGAATATTTGAAAACTTAATATTCTTTTTTTATTCTAAAAAATATTAAGTTTCAGAATCATTGGCAATTTTTCATAAAGAGATTTAAAATTATATGCTTGTTAGGAAAGGTCAATTTATTTATGTTCAAATTATAAAAGATGCACAGTACATTAGTAAATAATATGGTGTAATTTATAATTGAGAAAACTGTTTACATTTGGTTTCATATAGAGATATGATGAATTTATGCACTGAACATACCTCATTCACCATGCTTGATAATGAGGCTCTCGGTATCCTGACTTGGCACACTTAAGGCCCTTGGTGTTTTTGTCATTTGATCTTGCCAATTTATACCAAGAATTGAGCTAAGCTTATGCAGATGGAATCTTTCAAGCATTTTAATATCTTGGCCATACAGCAAGCCAAACCTCAATGCCAGTGTTAAATTTCTCGCACTGTTAAAGATCTTCATTGTCTGAGGGTGAGACCATGTCATCTGCCAACAGCAGGTCTGTAATTTTGAGTTTAGTAGTTTGATGGATCATATGTCTGTTCTTGAAATATTGTCAAAAGCATTTCTAGATCAGAGAAAGTGGTCACTGTTGTTCCTGGCTTTTTCTCTCCAATAGTTGCTGGACACAGATCGTATTTGAAACATTCTGCTACACATGTGAGATATAACTGGTCTCCTAGATTTTAAGAATAAGAGCCATCAGCAGTGTTTTTAATACAGAACCCTCCATATTTCAGAAATTCCACTGGGATGCAGTAAGGTTCAGGGTTTTTATTTGGTTTAACCATTTATAACAACTTGAAGCTTCTGAACACTAGACATCCAATCTTGGTTTGGACATTGAGGGACATCTGAAGGGATATCGGTGGAAGGGTGGTTTAGCAGAAGAGAAATGTACTCCTTCCACCACTTGAGAATGTTCATTGGGTAGGTCAAAATGTTTCTATTTCTCTCCTTCAGGGAGCTTCTTGCTGACTGAACCGAGTCGTTTAGCCATCTCAGAACAACAGGAAAAACTTCACAAGTCGCAAACATTGAAATGTGCTTTGGTTTCCAAAGTTTTATCGCATCACTACTGGTTTTGTATGTTTCAAAGCTTATGTTGCTTGGTTTCCTGGCATTTTCCTTACCACTGAGCTTGTGCTTCCCAATCGAGTTTTGTTTGTCTTGACTGTAGTGAGTTTTGAAATTCCGGGATTGTTTTCATCAAACCAGTCTTTCATACACCATATTATTTACTAATGTACTGTGCATCTTTTCTGGTTCTTTATCCCAATGTTTCTTTAGCAACAGCAATGATGTTGCAGATGTTTTGCTAGCCAGTATCAATGAATGGAGTTAGAAGAGTCTCAAATAGCTTTCTGTTAATAGTGTCAGGGAAATTAGTAATGACATTTGGATTTGTCCAATTTTCTAATTATTTTATTTGATAATTTTGAATGAACCTATAGATGAAGTGTGGCAACTAGAAGCTGGTGATTGGTCCAGCAGTTGTCTGCTTCGAGTATAACATGACAAGAACTTTGACTTGACTTCTATGCAAGTTATAAGAGTCAATGGTGTGTCATTGCTTTGATCTTGGGATGCATTCATATGGTCTTGAAGCACAGGAGGCTGTTTGTGGTAGACAGACCATGTTCAACACACATAGCTAATAGATGGCCATTTTCGTTGCAGTTTCCTGTGCCCTCCCTTTCAAGCACTCCAGTTGGTATTCATGTATTATGTGAACATTGAAATCTTCTATCCTTTGGTATGCTAGAAAGTATTACATCAACTTGACGGTAAAAATCATATTTAGTTTCGTCTGGAGATGTCTTGTTTGAGTGTAAGCAGCAATCAGTCAAGCATTTACTTGTACTTGTGGGTGCTGGTGTGAGTGCAAAATTCTCCACTTTTTGTTTTGCCTTTTCTTCATCATCATCATCATGTCGTGCTGCTAGCACGGATATCCCTGACCCTCTCTCGCCACCTCTCCCTATCATTCATCGCTTTTGGCAGGTCTTCAGGGCTACATCTCATATCTTCACATAGCTTCTGTATGTATGTTTGAGCTGGTCATCCTGCTTTTGCTTGGCCATATGAGTACATCACTGATGAGTTTGTCCTTGCTTCTCCAGCAGTGTCCTGCGTGTCTGGCTCGTCTAACTTGTATAGTTTTCGTGGTGGGAGGCAAGTGGCCGTACAGCTGGTGTCTTGTGGGGTATTGCCGCCAGGACTTGTTCAATATTGCTCTCAACATTCTTGTGTAATTGACGTCTAGCTTCTTCTTCAGCCGTTTAGTTAGCGTCCAAGTAGTGCATCCATATAGCAGTATCGATACGACCGCTGCCTGGAAGAAACTGCGTTTCATTTTATCGGTCAGGTCTGATTTCCATATGATCGAGAGCCTATCGATAGCTGTCCATGCTTTCATTAGTCGTGTGTCAATGTCTTTTTCGGTTGATGAGACGCTGCTTCCTAGGTAGGTGAATTTGTCTACTAGTTTCAGAGAGGTTCCGTCTAGTGTGGAGATGTTGCCTGTTTGGTTTTAACACATATATTCAGTTTTGTATGCATTGACATGGAGGCCAATGCCTGCGGCGGCTCGTTCCAAACTATGCAGTAGTGTTTCGGCTTGGTTATTTGTATTCGCCAGTAACGCTATGTCATCGGTGTAGTCGGTGTCGGTAATTGTTTTTGTGGGGCACCTTCTGCTTCTTTTTTTTTTTTTTTGTCAGCTCGAAGCCATTTTCTCTAATTTTGTCGATCGAAGTTCTTAGCACGTAGTCTAGACAGATGAGAAAGAGGTATGGGGCTAACGTGTCCCCTTGTAGTACTCCTGCAACAATGTCGAAGTATTCTGTGTCTCCATCTGGTGAACGTACTTTCACTTTGGTGTTTCTGTAGAGAATCGTTATTGCTGCTACGGTTTCTTTTGGTAGGCCATATGCTAGTAGGATTTGTTCCATCTTCCCTCTGTGTATGGAATCGAAGGCCTTGGTAAAGTTGACAAATAGCAATGTCGCCTGTAGGTTTTTTGCCCGTACGCCTTCAAGGATTCTACGGATGGTCAATATTTGTGAGGTTGTGGATCTATTTCTTCAGAAGCCATTTTGTTTTTTCCTAAGGATGTTGTCTATTTGGGGTTCTATGCGGTTTCGTAGTAGGGCATTGTAGATTTTGGCTGCTATGGATGTAAGTGATATACCTCGGTAGTTCTTGGCTAATCCGAGGTCGCCCTTGCTGCCGACTTCATCTAAATAGCTCTCTTCAGCTAGTTTTGTTTTGCTCAGTGCAGCAATGTCAACTTTGAATTGTAGCAGCTTTCTAACCACTTCTGCATTATCGGTTGTCAGTACTCAGAATGTCCTAAAATTTGAACATTCGAGACACTGAAAATAATCGTTGTTGAAGTTCAGTTTTGGTAACCACATAAAGTGTATGATTGCTACTCACAATGAACTTAAGTTGTCACAGGTTCACTGGATAGTGACCATCTTACAATTTGCTGTCATCATGTGGTATCAAACTTGAGGCTTCCAGCTCATCAGGTTTATCCCCGGAATTCTATTTAACATTGTTGATGAACATTGGAATTTTAAAAAAAATTAAAAAAAAGTGGGGAGGGGGCAGTAAAGATCGTCATCATTGGTTGAACTTTTTTTTATTGTAATACTGTTTACTAGTCCATGATACAAAAACTTATTTTTCGTCCATTTCATCTAACCTGCACGGCAGGATATGCAAGTTCCGGACAAAAAACCGCAGAAAGCCATCAATGAATCCAGTTTCCAATGTCACTTTTTGTTGTTCTCAATACAAACAGAAATTTGCTTCTCAGCAAATTATTTTGGTAAACTTCATTGATGTATTTACGAAACTATAGGGTTTTTTAACCAACATATTAAACCTAAAAAGAAATTTATATGAAGCATCCGAGGTGTATTTTTTTTCTTTTCTTAAAATGTATAATCGAACAATGTCTTAATCAGAAATTATGTTTAAAAGAAGAAATAGGTTTTCATTATACTTTCAACCGAACCATGGACTCAGCAAGCAACCTATGATAGAAATCATATATGAGGTATATGAATAACAAGTTTGTGGTTCTGATAAGAGCAAGTGTTCATTTTTATTAGTAACTTGATTTCAATGATATTGTTAATATTATTAATAATAAAACATGTTTTGGATGACTTTCTGAGTGTTAATATGCTGATTGAACACTCTATGTACATCAACGCATAGATTATTCTTATTTTTAGTCAAACTATCATTCAAAAAAATCATTTCATAATTGAAAAGAGATAGGTGTGTGTGTGTAATAGAGAGAGAGGAAGAGGAAGGTTGAGTTTGCTCAATATCATTGGATGTGTGTATATATTTAAATTAGGATAGCGTGGACATAGTCAAGTGTTTGGTAGCTGACGGTTACCAAGCACCGTTAACTGTCTACACTATCCTAACATTTAATCTATTGTCCCATAACTTTTCTCAGATATTCATAGGGTCTCTCAGGGCAGTTGGGTTAGGGTTACTTACCGATGCCTGTTTCCTCTCCAATTAATATGACATTGGCAAGGAACAACAACTTGACAAGAAGCCCTGTTGACGGGGACGGTAGAATATACCGACTGCATCTCTGCAGAGGGTTAAGACCCCACCACCACCAAATTAGTATCCTAGATATGACCCTAAACCATCTGATGGTGAGGCTCCAGCCCTGTAGCTTTGAGGAATGTGGAGTACCCCTTCATTGCCATTGCTCCCAGGTTTTAACTGTATGCCTAAATTGAATTATTGGTATTCCATAGCAATGTTTGGAACAATTTAAATGGGTGCAAATTAATTAATTGTATTGAATAGAATAATTAGTATTGGATAGCAATACTTATAACCACTTCACTGTGTGCGAACAAATGATTAATATTGAATTGAATTATTTCTGTTAGATAGCAATATTTGTGTCATGTAAGAAAAATGTGCAGATACTGACCTATGTGGTCGAACACGGATCTCCAGACAATAAACGCACCCGTTGAAATGGATTGTGCTCCTGCGGGTTACGTGACTAAGAATTGTAAATTTATAACAGAAGTCCGTTAGCATTGTAGCAGTGAAGTATTGTGTATGCAGTCATTACTTGATTCAGTATCTGACATTGTATGAGAGGGAAAAGATTATAAAGAGTCGGCGAAGATTACCCCTGAATGGAATATTATAACAATTTGAAACCATTTAATTGTGTAAAAACAATTGCAATATTAATGTGCAAACAAATTAGTTCTCATTTAAAAATGAAATTACTTAGAAAGTATTCGCTTACAAATCATATGTATTTCCATTTAACAGTGTCCAAACAAGTGATTAATAATAAATATAGAATTATTCGTGTTAGATTGAAATACTTGAAACCATTTAACTGTGTGCGAAAAATGAGCTTATAAATCATATATATCTGATATATATGTATTAAGATTTGGCATTAAATAACCTATAATGGTTTATATGCCATCAAACTAAACAAACATGGCAAGTTATTGATGCGTTAATAGGGTTTTGAATTCAGCGTTTTTCCTTCTTTCACTAGTTTGCCTATCTACGAAGCTAGAGAACCTAGTCTGTCCAACTATTTACACATAGAGGGAGAGAGAGAGAGTAGAAATATTCACGTCTTTTTCCAAGGATATATGCAAGGTTGATATGCCATTCAACAAAGAAACCAAACCAAGGATATATGCGCAAAGAGAAATGCTAACAGCCGCGTCCAGAATTTGAACTCTGGGCACTGAATCGGTTTTCTTCGGTGATAACCGTTTCTTTATGCATCTCACCATAAGTGATATTAATTTCTGAGTTAATTTAAACTTTTAAATACACAAGCTTCACTAACTAGCTAATTTGCAAATCTTAATATAGTTTTTTTTTTCTTTTAATGTTAAGATTCATTTTCTAGTAAGTTATTTATCAAACTTAGTTGTGGCATAAGACCAGAAGTGTAGGGTACGTAGTCTGATTCTCACTAACAATGCTAATCTAGCTTGGCAGTAAATATATTTTCTACCTCATACTAGGAAAACTTCCTTATTAACGTGTCTCATCACTAAAACGTTGGATAATCTATTTTCGGCAACTTTAGTGGCCTAAATTCTTAATTAGCTCTACTAAATTTTAACTGTAAAATCCATTTCATAAAAATTTGTAATGTAACCAATTCTGTACATTTCGTGGCCACTGAGACTGTAAAATAGGATATTTTCGTTCCAGGTGCTTCATGAAAGGAATTCATTTCTCTCTCTCTCATGTTAATTTCGAACTCTTGTTATTCACAACATCTTAAAAGCTAATATTAGTTGAATTTTAGAAAAACAGACATAAAACCAACTAATTTGAAAACTAGTGTAAAAATTTTATTTTTGCCAAACATTCTTTCTTTTTAGATTTATATCAGTGTTGAGTAGTGTTTTGTTCGATATATGATATGGAGTTGTGTAATGGTTACGTCGTTGGAAATGGGCACGGTGATCCAAGTTCAAATCCTGGACGCGGCTGTTCGCATTTCATATATCTATCTTAGGGAAAGATATACATCCAACTATTCTCCTTCTAGCTACGAGTAGATAGTAGGGCAGACTGGATTCTTTTAACCTTGGTATGGCAATCAGTTTAGAGGAAGGAAAACATTGAAACTGTTAAACTCCGCTTAAGAAAATTGACCATGTGTCACATCCTGCTCGTTTGGAGTTGATGAATTCATATTTTTCTACTATTAATGAATGAAGGGACAAATTTCTTGGCTTTTTGCTCTCTTCCCTTCGACTCGTCTCTGTTATTGTTGTGGTTTTTCTCTCGTCACCCCCCTCTATTCTGTCATCCTGACTTAGTTTTTGTGGTTATCATTGGTAATGATTTTTTTTTAATTCATATCTATTGAGAACTACATTCACTTTGATTTGATAAGAAAAATGTCTTTACGCAATATTTCTAAAAAAAAAAAAAAAAAAAAAAAATTTTTTTTTTTTTTTTTTTTTTACATCATCAATAACGTCCAATTTCCGCTAAATTTAAACACTGGTCACGTTTCCATGGTTAAATCTGTGACAAATTTGGACTCAACCTTTTGTTTCCTTTGTGACATCATTTCTCTCTCCTTGAAAATATGGTCCACTCCCTTGTTTTTGTTCACTTCAGACTTTTAATTTTTTATTTATTTATTTTTACATTTATGTATTTTTATTTTTTGCCATGCCAACTTTTAAATAACTTTATCCTGGACCGCGCTCCAATGGGAGTGTAGCTAAACTATATCCTTTTACTTGTTGCTTCCAAGTTTGCAGGCGTAAGTTAACCTATGTGGCAATCCCAATGTATTTTACGTCATTAGCGTAACACTTCCGCCTGTTTTTTTTATTACGTAAGTAAGCTGCTTCAGTGTTTATTGACATCATTGCTACTGATTCTCCCATTATTGTTGTTGTGCTTAAAGCGTGTGGTATATTCACCAGCCACTGTTGAATTAGATGCGAAATATTTGAATTTTTACTTATGTAAGTATTGTGTAATCTATTCTTTTCCCTTACAACTCCATCTGAAGTTTTTTTTTGTTTTGTTTTCTAAAGAACTGTTTCTCTTTAAATTTTCACAACTGTTTCGGTTTTCTGGCTTTAATCGAAAGTTTTATTCTTTAGGCTAGCGTCACGTGAAGATGAGAAAGTAAGTCAGCCAAAATATAAAATCCAAATAATGAATTGAAAGGCGCATTGTTTGTTTATAATATTAGCTTTAACTAGCGTTTAAATGTTTTCAACAATACTTTTTGAACTTTTCTCGTGCATATCTGCGTAAATTATTCTTGTATAACTTTTTAAATGTGTTTTTAATATTCGTTAATTCTTCAGTGCAAGTTTTGTATGTTTATTTTTAGATGAATCTCTGTCAATCTTTTATTTACCGGGAAGAATTTTCATGTGTTAAAATAGACATTGCTCTAATACTATTTAGTAAACTTCCTGTTTACTAAAATAAAGATTGATAACTAGATATTTTATGTCATCTTGATTAATGTTATTTGAATATGCTATGTTGAATACTATCTTACCTGCGGATCGAAAACGTGAAACTTTGAGTTCACATCTTATAAAATCACTAATGGTGATGGTTAGTATTTTTTATTTTATTAATTTATTACGTAAGTGGATAAAAAACACAAACTAATCCCTTGAATGTTATTACTTTTGAATACCAAGTAATGCATTTATTTTGCCCAATCGGCTAGGGCTTTAGAATACACCGACTGCACCTCTGCAGAGGGGTAAAACCTCCCTCCAACGAGTGTCCTGGATATGACAAACTATCTGATGGTGAGGTTCCAGTAATGCTGGAGCTTTGGGGAATGCAGAGCACCCATACATTGCCATTACTCTCAGGTCCACTCTGGCCCAGAATGGTAGCCTCTGATAGGGTCCTATCTATGGGTCAAATGGATCTAAACTGTGTTTTTGACAATTAAACTGTGTACTTATGCTAAACCGAATTGTTTGAAATAGAACTGTTCATTTGTATAAAAATGAAATTTGGGATTAAATAACCTACAAAGGTTGATATGCCATAAAACCCAAACAAGCAAACAAGTCCATTTATCATTTTGTTTCACTTATTTGCTATGGGTTAAATAAATCTTTTCAGAAAAATTTTGTATTAGATAGGAATACTCAAACAATTGTGTGCAAATTAACTATATTAAGAATATTTACTTGATGCTATAATTGTTTATTGACATTTGAAGTATGTAGTCTAGGCAGATCATGAACAGATATGGGGCTAATATATCCCAATGCTGAACACCTGCAACAATGTCAAAGAAGTCTGTCTCTCCATCCAGTGAGCAAAGTTTTACTTTCTTGTTTTTATAAGAGCATCATTATGGCTGTAATAAACCTTTTAAAATGGTTTTACACTAAAAAAAGGCAAGAAGCAGATGATACCCTGCACAAACTATTATAGACGCAGACTATGCAGATGACATAGCAGTTCTGGTAAATATATCTACCCGAACTGAATCCCTGTTGCATAGTCTGGAGCAGACAGCAAGTGGCAATGGCCTCCATGTCAATGCAGACAAAACGAAGTACATGTTTTAATCAAAAAGGAGACATATCCACACTAAATGATGGCTCTCTGGAGTTAGTGGACAAGTTCACCTACCTCAGAAGCAGTGTCTCATCTACTGAAAATGACATCAATATGCAACTAGTGAAGGCATGGCTTGCTATTGATAGGTTATCAATCATATGGAAGTCAGACCTATCAGATAAAATAAAATGCAATTTTTTTCCTTGCAGCAATTGTGTCAATTCTACTATGTGGATGTGCCACATGGACAATGACTAAGCGTCTTGAGAAAAAGCTAGACGGGAATTGCACGAAAATGCTATGAAGCATATTGAACAAATCCTGGAAGCAACATCCCACAAAGCAGCAGCTGTACAGCCACTTACCTCCCATCTCTAAAACTATCCAAATAAGATGGATGAGACCATGCAAGACTCTGCTGGAGATGTAAGAACTCATAAGCAATGTTCTATGGACCCCTTCACACGGACATGCAAGTGTTTAATGACCTATCTACAACAGCTCTGTATGGACACAGGATGTAATATAAAAGACCTGGTGGAAGCAATGGATGATAAACGATTGGCAAGACAGTCAGGAAAATCTGTACTAGCAGCATGACATTATGATAATTGTTTATAAAGGATTATTATGACTAGTTACTTGAAAGTATATCACTGTTTACAAATTATTAAGATTACATAGAAATACTTGAAACAATATAATTGTGTTCAAGCTATTCATATTAGGTATACTTGAAACTATAACTGGGCAAATATTAAATAGGAATTGTTACTTGAAACCATATAATTTCTTTAAAAAACACTTTCACATTAAAAAACCCAACTATGGTTGACATGCTGTAAAATTGCCCTTTTTTTTTTCTTTTTTTTTCTTTTTTTTTTTTTTTTGTCTTTTTTTTTCCTCCACAATTCTCATCACACTACAAGCTGAGTTAGTCTTTATGTAAAACACTCTAAAGATTAATGTAGCAATTTTTCTTTTTTTTATTTGTAGCAATCAAAAATAAGTTTGTTAAAGCATAAAATGAGCATACCTAAAGTTGGGATTCCAGAAAGTTGCAGTGCTAACAGCGATCGAACCATAGCAGGAACAGCTGCAAAGAATGAAAAACGAACTGCACATATGCCTAAGAAGGTGAGTACTCAATTGTTGTCATTCAGGAAGCTTAGCTTGTGGCATGAGGGCAGAAGTATGGAGCTCTCAACCTTACTAGCAATGGTCTGCATTAATGTCCTTCAAAAATTGAATTGTCTCTGGTTACATTACTTAATTCTGGTTTCCTGTCATTTCTGATTCTATATTGTATTTGAATAATTTATTGTAATATGCATATATGAGAGATGTCTTGTTATGACAAAATGAAATATTTTTGCACAAATTTTGATGCTTTCAATGAGACATTCAATAATTTTGTTTTTAAAGATGTTAAGTAACAAACAACTTGGATTATATTCTTGGGACATACCCTTTTAAGATAGAATTGTTTAAGCATATTTGATGGGCTTTCCAAAAAATAAAGGGTATGTTTACTCATGAAACTTGGATGGACAAAAAAAAACTTAAAATTAGAAACCTGCAAAATGTATTGCTAGTTTGTATTTGTTTTTCTACACTGTCTCTGTTCCCAGTAATTAATAAGGAATGTTAAACATGCAGTGTTTCACATTTTGCCTCCAAAGTCATTTTTTTGTGCATTTCTTAGTCACTTCATTACTATGGATTAATGTCACTTTATTACCATTAATTAAAAATCTAATTTGTTTTTCATCTTGACTTGAAATGATTGTGAGCTGTGGGTGGCAACCTGTAATGCTTGAGGAGAGGATCCTGGTGACTGAGCAACCTGTGACTTGCAACACTACACTTTGGCCCTTACTGGACTAGACAGGTGGTCAGAGAGGCCCAATCAGTCAGTGGTGCATGTCAGCCTTATTTCAGATTTTTTGGAAAAATCTGAATCAGAGGGCAATTGCTGTAGGGTTAATCATGCCAAAAGACCCATACCTCTTCCTGTCCTTAGGAATGAAAACCCAGGAACACAATATAACCGTCTATCATCAGCATGAGTATACTATGTAGCCCTGATATCCCTAGGCAAATGAAATTTCTCCTAGGCCTATCACCAATTGGGGCTCCTTGGTGGGTGGACAGCATAGTTATTGGAAGTCAAAACTTTTTTTTTGTGGCTTTATGGGAAAAAAATTCCAAGCAAAAAGACCCCATCATGATTCCAACTTGGACCAAGAACAACAATACCCCAAATTCATTATACTGCAATCAAAAGAACTCCCTCTAACAAAATCATCACCTTTTATTATTGAAAAAAACATTTCCTCTATAATTACCCCTATTTTGATTAAAAAAAAATAAATAAATAAATAAAACCCCTCAAAATGAAACTATCCTCATAGAGGTGGCAACAAAAAAAAAGTTAAAATATTACTAAAAGATATTACTGGAAAAAATTCTATGACATAGACATAAATACTTATCTCCATGAGAGACTAAACATCTAGAGGTGTGGTAGGAACAAAGATCAATGCCTATGCCCAATTACACAAATAAGAAATTAATTAAAACAAAGAAAATATAATAGATGTCAAAAGAATCACAATCAGAAAATAAAATCAAACATTGGACACTACATACTAACTTTCAACAACCCAAAACCTTCACCTGAAAAAAAAATTGGATATATGTTAGTAAAAGTGGAAAAGTACATTCCAGAAGGTGCCATACTTGCCAAAAATATGGACATTTGAAAGAAATTTGCTCAAGAAAACCAGTATGTGTAAAATTGAGAGCACATGAACCAGACCCTACAGAAAAAACTTGCAAAAATAATTTAAACTGTAATGAAAGCCACAGAGCAAACTCAAAACGTTAAAATCTGGAGAAAAGAAAGAAATCTTAAGAATGAAAGTAACTCTGAACATTACCTTCTAAGAAGCAAGAAGATTTGTGGAAATGCCTTTCATCAAACAACCTTTTGCAAAAATCCTAAAAGCACCCCCAAATCCAAATGAAAACCAAGTAAACCCTCAAATAAAAACAAAAATAGAAGAATTCCTTTGTCAATAGATTAAAAAAGAAATGAGACACAAGCTACAAAAAGTACACAGATCAACTTCAAGATTAAATATAGAGCAAATGAAAATTGAAATGGATTAAACATCCACAATCCAAGATATGAAAATAAATAAAACATCTAAAATGCTTAAATAAAATCCATGGCACACAAAATAATATTGTGAAATATAGAAAATCACAACCAAACCAACCATACATACTAAATAAACACTCGTGACCTAATACCAAAATACTCACTGGATAATCCAATGGAACTGCCATGGCTACAATGCAAACTACAATGAGCTGCTTCTATTGATAACTGAACTAAACCCCACCATCATATCTTCTCTTTCCTCATTAAAAAAAGTTTTGTAAAAATGTAAGGAAAACAATGAATGGAAACTTGCTTGAGGTGGACAGCTGGAGGCAGGCAGAAATTATTCTTAAAATGAAAAGTTTCCACTTTACTAAATCAACATGGAAAACTAAACACTTCCAAATGAGTTATCAGAAGTAGGGAATTGACATTAGCTACAGCAGTGGAGATATCTGCAGCCCTGGGAAAACCAGAAGTGACAAACATTAGAAAGATCTCCATTAGAAAAGACAAAGAACGAATTCAGACCAACGCCTACATCCTGATATTTAACCACCCCCATACTCACACGAAGGTGAAGATCAGCTATTGTCTTGAGAGGGTGCCCAGTCAGCTGGGGCTGTAGAATACACTGACTGCTTCTCTGCAGAAAGTAAAGACCTCCCTCTCTGAGTGTTCTGGATATAACACTAAACAATCTGATGGGGAGGTTCCAGTAATGCTGGAGCTTTGAGGAATGTGGAGTACCCTTAAGCTAAACTGAATTGTTTGAATTAGAACTTTGACTAAACTAAATAGCTTTAAATAGAAATATTTTTGACAACTAAACTGTTTACTTACATTTAAACTGCGTACTTATTCTAAATTGAATTGTTTGAAATGGAACTGTTTTTGACATTGAAACTGTACTTACACTAAACTGATTTGTTTAATATAGAACTGTTTTGACATTTAACTGTGTGTAAACAAACTCTATACTTATACTAAACTGAATTGTTTCTTTACAATTAAACTGTATTTAGGCTAAACTGAATTGTTTGAATTAAAACTATTTGAATAAACTAAATAGCTTGAAATAGAAATGTTTTTGACAATTAAACTGTGTACTTATACTTAACTGAAATGTTTGAAATAGAACTGGTTATTTGTATAAAAATGGATTTGGCATTAAATAACCTACAAAGGTTGATATGCCATAAAATCCAAACAACTGTCTTGAGAGGGTTAAGTATGTCCCAGCACCTCTGAGGTGCTTCAAACGCAAAGAAGATGAACACCATAGGGAAATTTGCAGAGGACGATTGACATGTATCAAGTGTAGTGAAAAAGATTCAGATCACAAGAAAGATTGCTTAAAACAAATCAGATGTCTGAACTTCTTGCTTATTCAAGATCCTATGACATTTATAAAAAAGAAAAGGAAATACTTGAGGTGAAACACGGTAGGAATATGTGCTTCCTGGAAGCAAGGAAAATAGTAAGGTCCTACATGGGGGGAAAAAAAACATCTATGCTTCTAATTGTATCCACCCTCCATGCAACAATTCAGAGAACAAATATAGAGCTCTCATGGAAAAATTGGATAGTTGGAACCAAGTGATTGGTTAAAGTTTCAGGAGCACCTGAAAAAGCCTAACTTGGCTGAATTTCAACAAACACTAACTCAACGAGTTAAGAATAAAGAGAAATCGAATGAGGTAGTTCAAGCAAAAAGACACATTGGATATATCACTCCAACACAAACTACTCCTCCTAAAACTGCAAAATCTCCCCCAACAAAACAGTTCTTACACAGATTTCCAATCCATCCACCAAAAACCGTCAAAGACAGACTAAAAAAACTTATCTCCCAAGCAGCTGAAACAACTTTAACAAAAAACCGCAAGCTCCTATTGGCCAAGCTGCTAAAATATGAACACCAAAAAGAAAAATGAAAGACCAGGAAGCACATTCAAACTGCTCTCAGCCAAATTCCATACAGTTCCCTCAACATTAAGAACAAAGTCACCTATAAGAATGAATAAACAGTGCAATGCTCAGGAATCAACAAAACCCCTACAAAGATCTTATGGTATAGAAAGTATGGATAGTGACACAGACCGCATAGTTGCCAATATTAATCTAAAAAAAAAAATAACTACAATACTTGAAACCATTTAACTGTGCATGAACAGATAAGTTCACTCTCCTTTTTTAAATGTTAATCTCTTATATATCGTGCATATCTCTTTAAATGTGTGCAAACAAATGACTGATGTTAAATTGTTACTATTACATAGCAATTCTTGAAACTATTTAACTGTGTACAAACTAATGATTAAAAGTTAATAGAACGATTTATATTAGATAGAAATACTTGAAATCATTTTAACTGAAAAAAACTGAGCTCAGGCTTGTTTTAAAATGTTTACAAATCATGTATTTAATATATGAGTCTAAACAGGATTTAGCATTGAACAAGCTACAATGTTTGATATGACATAAAACCAAACAAACCTATAAACAATAACCATTTAACTTTCTATAAACAAATGGCTGATGTTAAATTGAATTGTTAGTATTAGCAATAATTGAAACCATTTAATCATATGTAAACAAATTAGATCTTGCTTGTTTAAAATGTTAGTTACTAAGTATTCTTTTAGAAAATTTAGATTTAATATGTGAAAACAGAATTTGGCATTGAATAACCTACAAAGGTTGATAAGCCATAAAACCTATACAACCAACCATCAATCATATGCCTCCAAGTAACCTTCAAAAAGTCAATGGCAAAATAAAGATAAAAAAATCATGAACAATGTGACTACATATATGATACTGGCCTAAGAGATTTAGGTGGAGTATCAATCCTAATTAGGAAAAATGTCCCCAATGTAAAATCAACATCAACACCCACTTGCAAACAATTGCAGTCTCAGCAATCCTACACAAAACGATCTCCATTTGCTCATTATATATCCCACTTCCTGATCCCATAAATGAAAAGGAGCTAAACAACTTAAAACTACTCCCTAAACCATTCATCTTGATGAGAGATCTTAATTGGTACAATATGGGAAGCAAAACAAACAAGAGGCCTGACCCTTGAAAAAAAATCAATAGCAACAATTTATGCCTCAACAATTAGAAATCTCAGACTCGCTTTGACCCTTCCTTGGGTACATTCTCTGCCATAGACCTAACGCATAATGACCAATCAATCTTTATAGACTGCAGCAGTGACCACTACTCAATAATAATGGAAAATACTATGATAGGAAACTCAGAACTACAAACAATAACAAAAGCCCTATGATGGTATTTAAAAAAAAGCAAACTGGCAACCCTATAAAAAAAAAAAACTCTGTTTAACCACTCTAATCCCAGAAACAAATACAAATCAAGAAAAACCCATAATACATTTTACCAACACCATTATTACCATAACTATCCTCAAATCCACAATAAACCATGTTTCACAGAGGACAAAAACAGAAAAGAGCAATCCTCAGGAAATTCAAAACAAACCTCTTATCAGAAAATCTAAATAAATACAAACAACAGAATGCCAAAACTTGGACCAATAAAGAAGCCAAAAGATCCTTCACCTCAAAAATAAACTCCAATACCTATCCAAAAATAATTTGGAACTTTATAAAGAAAATATTTAAAAAAAAAAAAATCACTGATAAATCACCTCTTTCAAGAAAACACAAATGGCACAATTAAAAAACATATAGCCAACCTAATTGCAGAAAATTTTGCTCAAAAAAACTGCTCCAATCAATTCAGCTTGATCAGAATCAAAGAACATAATAAAATTCACTTGACTACAGAGAACTATAACCAATTCTACACCCTAACCAGACTCCAAAACTCAATATCCAAATCCAATAACTCGGCCACCGGTCTAAATGAAATCTACTACATCCTTCTCAAAGAACTCCCAACAATATCCCTGAAATATCTTCTAGATAAATACAACAATGTCTGGATCTCTTGGCAACATCTCTACCTTATGGAAGTAAGCCACAACTATCCATATCCTCAAAAATCAAAAAGATCTTACAAACCCTACTAGTTAGACCTATAGCTTTAACTTGCTGTACTGGTAAAACTCTTGAAAGATGATCAATCTAAGACTGATCCAGTTCCTTGAATCAAACAACCTCCTCTCGAACCTACAAACAGACTTCAGAGCCAAAAGAAGTACCATAGACCAAATAATTTATATAGAGACTCTATTCAGAGATGCATTCATCAAAAAGGAACATCTGGCTTCACTTCTTTTTGACCTTGGAAAACCCTATGATACATCATGGCCATATGGCGTACTAAAAAAATCTTAGCCTCCAAGGCAGACTCTTCATCTTCATTAAATACTTCCTAAAAGATCGGACCTTCCAAACATGAATAAACAACCCATTCTCCAATCCAAAACCACAAGAAATAGGATACTACCTTGGGGTATACCTATCTGTGATCCTATTCATAATTAAAATTTATAAAATAACCTGTCTCTCTATAGAAACCAACAGATCATTACATGTCAACAACTTCCTCATTTGTTACTGCTCCAAAAACATGGCCACCAGAAAAAGAAAAATGCAACAATGTATCAACAAGATATCAAAATGGACCATGAAAAATGATTTTAAAATCTTATAACAAAACCAAATGCATACACTTCTACCAAATCCACAAAACGCATAATCAACCTGCTTTAATACTAAATGGTTCTGAAATACCCATAACCCATCAATAAAATTCTTACATATTACTCTCCACCCAAAATCATCTTTTATCCTCCACAAACAACTGAGGATCAAATGCAGCCAAAATATCCATAACTATAGCCCACACAGATTTGGGGTGCTGATTTAAAATAAAAATAAAAAATTTTTAAATAAAAAAATAACCTAACCAAACAATACAGATCTCTAATATGATCAAACCTAGATTGTGGCTGCTTCATATCTGGAGCAGCCAGAAAGTCCTACCTCCAGGAACTTGAAACTATCCACCACCAGGGACTCTGTATTGACCTAGGGTCCTTCACTACCTCTCCAATTAAAAGCTTTTATATAAAAGCTAATGAGCCCCCACTTTGCTTGAGAAGACATGAACTTGCACACCAATACTAAACTCATCTCATGCACTCAAAACCCTGCTTATAACTGCATCATAGATACAAAAACCTGTTTGAAAATAAAGCAAAGGCTATCAAACCTCTTAATCTAAGAATCCAAACCTTAAAGGAAATCAAAATCAATCTCAAAATAATACATAATACCATTCTCCTAAAACACACTCCATCACTTTCCAAGAGAAATTCCTCAACATCCAAAACAACTTCCCAGATCACCACCACACCCTATATAGATGAGTCTAAACAGGGAATGAAAGTTGATTGTACTGCTATCTTCCAAAACCAAGAATTGCTAAAATGTCTCTCAAATGTGAATCATCAATCTATAGTGCAGAAGTCACAGCTTGCCATGAACATTATAACTAACCACAAATCCTCTAAATTTATTATTTACTCAGTCTCTAAATCAGTCCTCCAAGCTCTACAGAACAAAAATACATCAACTCCACTCATCACAAGACTCTTAGACAAAATGAACACACTTTCTAAAAATAATAGCATCATCCTCACTTGGATACCGAGTCACATTGGTATACATGGAAATGAAAGGGCAGACAAAACTGAAAAAAAGCACTCTTGGCAGACATATCTAATACAAAAATTCCTTTCATTGATCTAAAAGCAATCATTAACAAATTCATAATTGACAAATGGCAAA